>MUZC01000075.1:985217-1063679 GCA_002072015.1 Radix auricularia
GTACTAGTAATGGCTGTAATGGCTGGATTGGTACTAGTAATGGCTGGAATGTTACTAGTAATTCCTAGATTGGTACTAGTAATGGCTGAATTGGTACTAGTAATGGCTGGATTGGTACTAGTAATGGCTGGATTGGTACTAGTAATGGCTGGATTGGTACTAGTAATGGCTGGATTGGTACTAGCAAAGGCTGGATTGGTACTAGTAATGGCTGGATTGGTACTAGTAATTCCTGGATTGGTACTAGTAATGGCTGGATTGGTACTAGTAATGGCTGGATTGGTACTAGTAATGGCTGGATTGGTACTAATAATGGCTGGATTGGTACTAGTAATGGCTGGATTAGGACTCAATGGCAGGAAAGGGGCTCAATGGCAGGAAAGGGATTCAATGGCTGGAAAGGGACTCAATGGCTGGAAAGAGACTTAGTGGCGGGAAAAGGACTCGTCAACGAACTAGGAAACCACTGAATTCGAGCCTAGGATAACACAGTAAAATTCGGCTAACTCTCCAAACGTCTCTTGTTATAACACATAAAAATTCGGCTAACTCCACAAACGTCTCTTGTTCAACATGCACTAAGAAGCCACTAAGTTGATGACAGAAACGATTATCAACATTAGATTTAACTTCAGAATGTCGAGTTTAGCAGTGTGCAAGCCAGACGATAAAGGGAAACCAGCCAGTTGGAATTATTGCCTCCTTGTTCAAGTAACGAAACATCCAAGTGTTGTCTCCCTTAGCCGCGTCATCAAGAAACAACCGGATATAATTGGAAGAATCCGAAGCCCATCAATTTGTACATGCTTAACTATCTTGTAAAACATCTTACCTTTATTCCTACTACATCTTCTTAATTATAAAAATACCCACATTCCGTCGCGGGGTATTTTTGTCCTACTTTATCTTTGCTTTACAATGTTTGTCAATAGACTTATTAAACAATTTAAATAATTATACTTTGCTAATTTAGAAGACAGAAATGAAAAATGTGTTTCATTGACTTTCTTTAGTTCTCAACTTAAAACCTTATTCGAGAAAACACAAAGAAGCAAACAAACACACACACAAAAGAACCCTTCCTTATGGCCTTATGGAATTAAAAAAACGCCGTAAAAACCAAGTTTTTGACTATAGATCTAGATCCTTTATATTCGAGACATAAGAATGTTCATTATAATACGCCGCGCAAGATAATCCCCCATTTTTTTTTTTTTACACAAGTGACGTCATGATCCATAAAATCCTCTATGGCCATGAACCCTAGCAGCGCCACCCTAAAGGGCAGTAGGCTTTTAAAAGTTCAAAGTCACAAAATATAATATTCATTAAAAAAAAAGTTAAACCCAGTTAAGTATACAGCAATTGTTCTTTTTATTCCTTTGTTTTTAATATAATTTTTGAATTTTTTTTTTTAAAAAAGGGAAAATTATTTTGTAAGAAAATTCTACTACACTTGCTGAAATTTCCCCATATTACCCGGGGCTGTCACCCTAACTCTTATCCAGGTAGCGAGGCTTATCAAATAATTCTCACAAAGTACAGCTTATAAAAGACGGAAAAAAACTGAATTAAATAGCCGGTTTTATTAGGTAAGTTATTGCCAGTCAACGAGATAGCATTACAAACCATTCAGTAATGTTTGACTAACCTTTGGAGTAAAAAGTAAAAACTAAATCATGCACGACTGTATTGCTATGACATGACTGTAACCTACGACCATCAACTCCACAAATCATGGCCATGGCTGTGCTCTTTGCTCTAGTCACAGTCACAATCAGGATTTTTCGCAGCTCATCGGGATTTCAATTTGAACGTACCCGCACATTAAAAAAATAAATATTTGATGGGATTAGATATCAACGACGAAGTACAGAGTGAGGCTGAGGGCAATTGAGAGCATATTATTGCAAGTTACGTTCCCATGATATATAAAGCTTTTTGCTGTCAGTGTCACTAGGGCATTTGGTAACGTATATTTGAACTAAAATAACAGTCGGAATAAATCCAATGGTTGCAGGGTGGAAATAACTATTAGTATTTTAAATATTTTAATATTAGCAACAGAGACGATTTAATTGCCCTTGATTGTCGTTTAGTTTCGTAGTCATTTACTGTTTATATATTATATATATATTCAAACATACATACATGAGCGATCATATATATATTAACGATTAATTTAAATTTAATCCCTAACTTTTGAAAAATTAACGATGAATTAATTTCGATTAAAGCCAAAAATTAACATTTATGATGTCATAAAATAAAAAAAAAACCTAAAAAAAATGACTCATAGTCATAAGTAACGTCTTATAACACGTTCTTGTTGAAAATCTAAATAACACTGGAATGTCTCTTTAGGCCTATATGTTTTATTTTTTTTACCAACTACGCAAAAAGACAAGTGTGTTGCAATTATTTAATAAATCTATTTAGATTTATTTTGTTTTACTTTTTGACTTCCAATACTTTGTAAGTGATGGGTCGATTGATCATTAAAAATAATTTTATCGTTAAAATTTTTTAATCTTTAATTTCCCCATCTTCACCCAATGCCAATAAATAAATAAATAAATAAATAATATATATAANTATATACACACACACACTAAGATGATAGTTGATTGTTTTATTATTTTTTTTCTCACTAAAAGCCTTGCACGATGAAGAAGGCGACAACCCCAAGCTTTCTAAATTATCTCCTCATGATTTACTGCCTCGACCCGACGCCAATAAGAGGCAAAGAGAGAAAAAAGATTGACGTTGTACTTGGAACCAGCTGCAACACTACGGAGTTTCTGGCAGACGTCGATAACGTTTATAACGTAACCACGCCTTTCAACTCGTCAGAAGCCGAACAAGAGTTCGTGGACTGCGAGGTGACATTCACGCCAACGCAAGAGGACGGCAGATTATGCTTCCGACAGGACGGTCCGGAAATAGAATTGTTGGTCCCAAATGTCCAGTTTGAGGTGAAGGAAAACGCTAAGACGATCATCAAAATTGAATACTACCCGAGCAAGTGGTTATACCTCGAGCACTGCACAGAACCTTCCGCCGCGTTGAGCTTGTCCTTGAAAAAGATCAACAGAGGAGTAGCCGTCGACGTGAGAAAACTTATCATAGCCATAAGAATCGTTAGCATAGAGAGCGGACGCCGGGTCTTCTACTTCAACGATATCGCCTGTAGCAGTCACGCACCGCTGCGCAAGAGCTGGGTGAGGGTCTACAACCTCTCGCCTGCCTCCAACAAAACGCTGGAGCACTGCGGCTTGCTGTTTAAGAAAGACGCCAACAACAGCGGGAGCATTTGCATGGTGTACAGCCCGCTGAACAACTCCCAGTACAACGAGTGGGTGTTACACGTGTCGACGGCGAACTTTAACCTCGAGCGGGAGTTCATCATCTACACCCTAGAGTGGAACAATCCCAGGGCGAGAGTCCTCCACACCATGTGCGCCAACCCGGATGTCGGTTTCGTGACGCTGATTTTCCACCGGGTCAACCGGACCAACGAGCCGCGGGACATGTTCATGCTGACCATCACCGATTACGAAGGATCAAATAACACACTCCTTGAGGTGTGGAAGAAACGGCCCGTTATACGGGACGATGAGGAGGATGAAGATGATGAGCCTGGCGACAAGAAAGGGCCTAGGGATACATCAAGTCCCCGACTGTCCTCATTGACGTCACTTGGCCTCATGATTTTCGTTACGAAAATCGTCAGTTTAGATTTGAATAGACTTTTTGAGTAGCTCGTAAAGAAATCAGAGGGGAGATGGTGGGTCCGTCCTCTTGTCATACAATCAGAAAAGATTGTTATACTGAATTGAACATTTTTTGATGAGTTTAATTCCGATTTGATAAGCCAAAAGAGAATGGGTAAAAAAAAGGAAACGCGTTGTTCCCCCTGAAACATAAAGCTTTTTGAAATATTTTAAAATAGAATTCAAATGCAATTTGCGGCTGTCACTCTCAACCTTGGCGGACTAAGACCTTTTATTGTAAATGGGATAAATAGAACAAAAGACAGACAGCTTCAGTTAAGCGATAGATAGATTTGTTGCTACATAGAATAGCTTATAGATGTGTAGATAAATGATGGATGGATGGATGGTTGAATAGATAGATAGATACATTAGATAGATTAGATGGGTAGATAGATAGATTTGTTGCTACCTAGAATAGCTTATAGATGTGTAGATAAATGATGGATGGATGGATGGTTGGATAGATATATAGATTAGATAGATTAGATGGGTAGATAGATAGATATATTAGAGATAGTTATATATAAAGATTAGATAGGTTGATTAGATATATAGAAAGATATATATATATGGAGATAGATAGATAGATAGATAGATAGATAGATAGATAGATAGATAGATAGATAGATAGATAGATAGATAGATAGATACATAGATAGATAGATAGATAGATACATAGATGGGTGGATGGATGAATGGACGGGTGGACGGTTGCGCACGCGTACACGAATGCATTTAACGGTGGAGGGATTGACGCGTGTGGATGGAAGGAAGGCTATTATATGATACTGGGGCTTGTAACGATTAATTTACATGTAATCGTTAACTTTTGAAAAAAATAACGATTAATTTCAGGAATTAATTAAGCACGTTAAAGTTTGATAGTTAAACACGTAAACCGTCAGATGTTATAGGTCATATGTTTGGTTCAACATAAACTTGGTGCTAGTAACTAACATACAGATGGTGCTAGTAACTAACATACAGATGGTGCTAATAACTAACATACAGATGGTGCTAATAACTAACATAAACAAGGTGCTAATAACTAACATAAACATGGTGCTAATAACTAACATAAACATGGTGCTAATAACTAACATAAACATGGTGCTAATAACTAACTAATAACTAACATAAACATGGTGCTAATAACTAACATAAACATGGTGCTAATAACTAACAAACACATTAAAAAAAAACTAAAATACAAAAATGAACAATGTCAATAAATAAAAAAAAATAAAAACAACTACACCAAAAAAAAGTGACATATTTCTTTAGATTCAGACAATATACACTTGAAAAAAACAACAACGATTTTTCATAAAATGTATTTGACACAAAACGCTTTGGGATCAATAAGTCGGTCTTGGCCACACAATAAGATATTTACATATGGACTCTTGTCCTACTATTTCCTAACCTCATTAGTTTCGAACCCATTTGGATCAATGGCTTGACAATTTTACGCTAGAGTACTATTTACTGTCAATTGAATGGTCCTTCAGTAAATTACATAACCAGGCTATCCAGTGAGTGCTGTTATTTTACTTGGGCTTTTGAGCAAGCGAAAACTTTTTTGTAACTCTCACAAGACTGACTTTAAATTCCTTAAATGCGATAAAAAAAAAAAATTAAAAAATTATAAATAAAAAGTAAATAAATTTTAAAACAAATTAAAAAAAAACAAAACACTTTTCTCAAACATGATGACGTAATGACGTAGAGATGTGATGAAGTAGCAAATTAAAGAATGACACAAAATTTATCTAAACAATTAACTAAACTATTGAAAAAAAAAAGTTTTTTAATGACGATAATATACCTGATTAGGTTTTTTAAAAAAAAATTATTGTTTTAATAACTCCGTAAACAAAATATTATATGACGTCATTGTTTTAGCTTATATTTTAATTTTGGAAAAGGGAACGATGTAAAAATAAAAAGAGGATTTGAGGATTTATAATTATAAAATACTTTGTGTACATTTCAGGACTTATAATATTGCGTATTTATCAAACAAGGATAAGTTACTTTGTTTTTTTTGTTTTTTTAAAGTTTGCGCCCAATAACTCATGATAGTTTCCCATTTAATTTTAAGTGATATTTTTTATAAAATTAGATTTGATCTTTATAACTTTTAAATTAGCAAGCAGTTAAAAATAACAACCAAAAATAAATATTTACATTGTACATCAAAGACGTTCCTTATAACTTTTTATCTGTTCATATTGGTTCACATTTCATGATACAGCTTTATTGTTTCTAAGATCGATCTGACCGATCAATGTTCTCAAAATAAATTTCATTCTTATCCAACATCTTTACGTTTGAGTTTTATGTAATACAAGTTGACCGAAACCTTGGTGGGTGGGGGGTGAGAGGCGTGTATGGAATAAATAAATAAATGCCGTATGAAAGATAAAAGACAACATTGTTCACACTTGAAAGAGTTAAAAGATAAAAGACAACATTGGTGACACTTGAAAGAGTTAAAAGATAAAAGACAACATTGTTCACACTTGAAAGAGTTTAAAGATAAAAGACAACATTGTTGACACTTGAAAGAGTTTAAAGATAAAACTTTTACTTAAATAATCGAGTAAATTAAATTAGTTTTATAGACATCGTACCTCTTACAAGAATAGAGGATAGAAAAACCAAGAGTAAATGATTAATTATGCATAAAGCCATTAACTCTAATTTAGAAATACAACACAAATATAACTTAATACAACCCTCAGATAGACATAGGGATAAAAATAAAAGCATTTTTCTTATTTCGTATGCAAGAACAAACACATACAAGTTTTCTTTCTTCCTGTCCAGAATTCGGGCGTGGTATGGGCTGCCTGAAAAAACCTGGAAAGTCAACAATTTATCATCATTTAAAACTCTAACAAGAATGCAGGACTAAACACAAAACATTGATAAACGTAGGATACAATAATCTCCTATATAGAAGGAGACTCAGTAACATATAAGATAAGATTATAACTTTCCCCACCAAAACTGCCAGAGCTGTGGCAAATATAAGTATAAAATAGCTGCCATTATATACAAGTCATACAGCGCTATTATGAAATCCATACAATAGATGAAAAAATAACCTATTTTCAATCCCCGATGGAAACGTCTCTACTGTTGTTTAGGTTCCCCAACGGCACGGATAGTTTTCTTTCACTTGTCATCTTTCAAATGGACTTGGTCAAGTCGTAACTTTGCAAGTAACATTGCTTAAAGATATTCACCCACTGCCATTGGTCGGTTAAACAAAGAATAGAAAATTGGACTATCATTTAATTAATTGTATAGAAAATACGTGAATAAAATGAATATTATTACACTTTTTGTCACATCTCGAATAAAAAACTACAAGCTACACATTTTAAAAATAAACTGTTAATGATCGTCATCGAAATATTTTGACATGGTTTTTAAAATATTAATTATTAAAATTCTTATAAAAAATCAATAATTATTACTTATTGGTACTTTAATTTATTTGATTAACGTGTTTAGTATTGGATATTTGTAGTTTTACGTTCGTTGCTAAATACCGTTTTGATAATCTCGCTATATTTAAAAAAAATAAAATAAAAAAATAAAGCAATTCATCATATTCTTTTATAATAACGGTTTTAGAACCACTGAGAAAAAATGAAATACATGATCCCCACTTGCTTTCGCTAGCCCCATAAGATGTCAAAAAATACAAACAATTGTTGCGTAAAAAAACCCTAATAAATAAACCATTGTCCCCTGAAGCATCATCAAGCGATGAATGCCTTCAGTCGAAGAGATCTCTACCACTGTTGTGAGACGAAGAGCTAACAGAGCTTTCAACCAATCGTGTTTTTCCAAATAACAATCTCATGTCAACTGTACAATACCTTGATCATATTCTTAAGGCGTGATCAGGGCATGTGGAGTTGCTAGTTTTTAAAAAAAGTACTGGATATCAAACGTAATATTGAAAAAAATTAAGTAAGACATCAACAGTACTAACAGTTTATTTGGGTTACCACAGCGTAAAGATATTCATCCTAGATGAAAACACAATAATCAATGAATGACCCAGTTGTAAGTCCGAGACGACTCTTGAACGCTCCTAAAATAGATTTATTCTTGTTCTCAATGAGATCTCGAACTCCAGTCATTTATGCTCAGATTTGATACCATGGATCCGAAGTTTAATCTATTTAAAGAATGTCATAAGTGAGATCAAGTTATTTTTCTTTTTAACCCCCCCCCCCTTTCCGCACAACACTAATCTCTTCCAGAACTTGGTGATTATCAAATCAAATTATGTTCTGGCTATCAACCATCAGCTTTTTTTGGTCGCAATTAATGTGTAGTTTTATGACACCGTTCTAAGTTCGAATCAATTTTCTATTTGTCGTAAGTCAATGCTACTCTTGAAAGTTTTGTAATATGTAGCACGGAAAGTATTTGGACGACCACCACTGCGGTAAACAAGTGACCGAACCGTTAGAGTGGTGGTCTGTGACAACCTACGGAGATGTCCAAGAGATAGTCCCGCGCTGGACATACACGGAGAAAACAAAGGACAGCGTTAATCTCATGCCCATGTGATAACATATACAAAAGTTAAGTGGGTTGGGATAGCAGAGGAATTGAAAAAAAATTAAAATCGTTTACTGAAAAAATTCACAGTTTTTTTTTTCTTATTTCTTGAATTTGATTAGTTATCATTAAATAAATTAGATAGTAAAAAATGTACTAATCTGTTCTGTACATTTTTAGACCAGAAAATCATTTTAGTCATGTTAACGGATCAAGTCGTTTAAAACTATTTTATTTGATATAAGTTTAAAAAAAAAAAATAAAACATTCACCGTATGGATCAATACTTTAATCAATTGCAAAAACTCAAATATCACGGGGAGGTGGAGAAGAAAAACAACTTACATGAGGCGGACTCTAATGCAACTACAAATATTTACTGTACCAACCATCAATACCCGTCGGATATTGATTCCCCATTTCTTGACATACTTGGAGGGAGACATCAGTTTTACATTGATCGATGTGCAAAGAAAAGAGATTGATACTCTCGATCAGAAACCCTTGTAGAAAGATGAACGCTTTTTCTGCCTGAATAAACATGATCTCACTACAATGATCTCAGTTCATCGGGTCTGTTTGGGTACAGAAATTTCATTCTTTAAAGATTATTTAATCTTATCTCATCTTTTACAGACACTCATTCTGTAAAGAATATTATTGCGTCCTACGCGTATCAATGGTTTATATCTTGCATTTCTTTTAGAGTTTTAATGTTAATAAAGTGTTGATTTTTTTAGTTTCCTCTGCTAGCCCAATACACGCCCGAATCCCGGACAGGAAGATCGAGAATTTTTAAGTGTTTGTTCTTGCACTCTTGATACAAAATGTGTTGGTATCTCTAGATCTATGTCTATCTGAAGGGTGTATTTGGTGAACTTTTTGTTGTGTTTCCTAGTTATAATTATTGTTTTACTACTTTGCTCTTTGTTAATCTATCCTCTAATGTTTTAATGTATAATGATTTAACTAATCGTTTTACTTTTGTCAGTTTTGAATATTCTCCAGTAATGAATCTGGGAGCTCATTTTAAAAAAGAAATTGTTGTAGTTTATTAATGTTGTTTTTTGTGTTTACTGGTTCAATGTTGGAGATGTATATTTTAGTACAGGTCTCACCATAGTTTAGTACAGGTCTCACCATATTTTAGTACAGGTCTCACCATATTTTAGTACAGGTCTCACAATATTTTAGTACAGGTCTCACCATATTTTAGTACAGGTCTCACCATATTTTAGTACAGGTCTCACCATATTTTAGTACAGGTCTCACCATATTTTAGTACAGGTCTCAGCATATTTTAGTACAGGTCTCAACATATTTTAATACAGGTCTCAACATATTTTAGTACAGGTCTCAGCATATTTTAGTACAGGTCTCACCATATTTTAGCACAGATGTCACCATATTTTAGTACAGGTCTCACCATATTTTAGTACAGGTCTCACCATATTTTAGTACAGGTCTCACCATATTTTAGTACAGGTCTCACCATATTTTAGCACAGGTGTCACCATATTTTAGTACAGGTCTCACCATATTTTAGTACAGGTCTCACCATATTTTAGTACAGGTCTCACCATATTTTAGTACAGGTCTCACCATATTTTAGTACAAGTCTCACCATATTTTAGTACAGGTCTCATAAAATGTTAGTACAGGTCTCACCATATTTTAGTACAGGTCTCACCATATTTTAGTACAGGTCTCACCATATTTTAGTACAAGTCTCACCATATTTTAGTACAGGTCTCTTAAAATTTTAGTACAGGTCTCACCATATTTTAGTACAGGTCTCAGCATATTTTAGTACAGGTCTCACCATATTTTAGTACAGGTATCACCATATTTTAGTACATGTCTCACCAAAGCAAGGTAGCATTTTAGTTTTATAATCGTAATAATAATAATAATGTTAATAATAATAATAACGATAATAATAATAATAATAATAATTGGACTATTCTTTAAACGCTCCCATTTGTTCTAAACTATCTCTAGAGTAGACGTTCCAAGTTTAACACGATCACATCCTTGTCTCACGTCTGTCTGCTATCAATACGCCTCAAGCCTTACTCCACCGACTGATCAAAGAATACAAGATTATCATTCTTTACGCGGTTCAAACCAAAGAAAAAAATTGGTTTGCACCGGACGTATTCGTTTTCTATATCATAGTAACTAAAACACAGAAAGACACACAATATGTGGGCCAAAGAACAATAGAAACTGAGGATAAATATCGTACTGAACTGGCACGACCGTCATTTGAGTGAGCTACTGTTGATAAAACTTGTAAAATACTTTGTTAGTAAGGGTGACAACTTTCACTCTTTCATCGTTGCAGTCATAGAGTCATAATTCTTGAAGAGCTCGCGTCACTGATGGAATTTTTATTTCTGATTTTGTTATGGTGTTGAACGCAACTTTCTCTATTACTTTTTAGACGTGAGCCGGAAGACGATTACAAATTAAAAAAAAAATCTAGTATTGATGATTAACAAAACAAAGTATTAATATATGAGTGCTATTAGATATTTGTGTTAAAGCTACTGAAGTGCATTGGAAGGTATGGTGTTATGCGCGGAATACATAACATTTAACTGCCTGAAAAGAAAACTCAACTGAATAATATATCACAACCGTCAATTGTAAGTGATTGAAGAATTTAGCGGTCACAGTGAGTGATTGAAAGACTTAGCTGTCACAGTGAGTGATAGAAAGACTTAGCTGTCACAGTGATTGATTGAAAGACAGCGGTCACAAGTGTGTGATTGAAGGACTTAGCTGTCACAGTGAGTGATTGAAAGACTTAGCTGTCACAGTGATTGATTGAAAGACTTAGCTGTCACAGTGATTGATTGAAAGACTTAGCTGTCATAGTGAGTGATTGAAAGACTTAGCTGTCACAGTGATTGATTGAAAGACTTAGCTGTCACAGTGATTGATTGAAAGACTTAGCTGTCACAGTGATTGATTGAAAGACTTAGCTGTCACAGTGAGTGATTGATAGACTTAGCTGTCACAGTGATTGATTGAAAGACGTAACTGTCACAGTGAGTGATTGAAAGACTTAACTGTCACAGTGAGTGATTGAAAGACTTAGCTGTCACAGTGAGTGATTGAAAGACTTAGCTGTCACAGTGAGTGATTGAAAGACTTAACTGTAACAGTGATTGATTGAAAGACTTAGCTGTCACAGTGATTGATTGAAAGACTTAGCTGTCACAGTGAGTGATTGAAAGACTTAGCTGTCTCAGTGAGTGATTAAAAGACTTAGCTGTCACAGTGAGTGATTGAAAGACTTAGCTGTCACAGTGATTGATTGAAAGACAGCGGTCACAAGTGTGTGATTGAAAGACTTAACTGTCACAGTGAGTGATTGAAAGACTTAGCTGTCACAGTGAGTGATTGAAAGACTTAGCTGTCACAGTGATTGATTGAAAGACTTAGCTGTCACACTGATTGATTGAAAGACAGCGGTCACAAGTGTGTGATTGAAAGACTTAGCTGTCACAGTGAGTGATTGAAAGACTTAGCTGTCACAGTGAGTGATTGAAAGACTTAACTGTCACAGTGAGTGATTGAAAGACTTAGCTGTCACAGTGATTGATTGAAAGACGTAACTGTCACAGTGAGTGATTGAAAGACTTAGCTGTCACAGTGAGTGATTGAAAGACTTAACTGTCACAGTGATTGATTGAAAGACTTAGCTGTCACAGTGAGTGATTGAAAGACTTAACTGTCACCGTGAGTGATTGAAAGACTTAGCTGTCACAGTGAGTGATTGAAAGACTTAGCTGTCACAGTGAGTGATTATAAGACTTAGCTGTCACAGTGATTGATTGAAAGACAGCGGTCACAAGTGTGTGATTGAAGGACGGATGTATTAAAAGCGGGCTCATAATTCTGTTTAATATCACTGATATCTATCCACCAAAACTAGTTATTGTTTTTCTTGAAGCTCTACCTTTCATTGACTCTCACTTTTTATTGAATGCTTTCTTTTAGTTTTCAGCTGAAGTTATGTTGTCAGAAGAATCTTTTAAGAACATAATATGATCTGATGACATAACAACAACAACAAAAAAAGAGTTAACCTTTATTAAATCCTGTTTCTGATTTCAAAGAGGGGAGCGAACTCTGATATTATTATCGGTCTCCGTTTTGTTTCAGGGGAGGGCATCCAGAGATGATATCTCAAGCGTGTCTACTTCTGCTGGCCGTGTGTCTCCCGAATTCAAGTGGACAGGCCTTCAACAGCTTCTTCCAACTGAGCCCCGTGACCAACACAGCGAGCCACGTGTGGGGCGTGATCTGCTTCAATTACAAGGAGTTCACGCCCACTTGTGGGTGGGAGATGATGTTGTCAGCGTCAGTCAATCTGACGGGTGTCATGGTAGGCGTATGTCTGACTTGGAGTGTCCGTGTGTCACTTTGACTATGAGTCTCTTTGACAGTGTGTCTCTTTGACAGTGTGTCTCTTTAACAGTGTGTCTCTTTGAGAGATTATGTTATCAGCGCCAGTAGACCTGACATGTGTCATGGTATGCGTTGTCTATCTCTGTGTGTCCGTGTCTCACTTTGATACTGTGTCACTTTGAGACGTGTTGTCCGCGCCAGTCAATTAAGGGGGGGGGGGTCATGATCAGCGGCTTAACGTATGTGCCGCCCTGGGCAGAACCAAAATTTGCCGCCCCCCCAAAAAAAAAATAAAATAAAAAATGTTACCTCTGTAAAGTAAAGATAGTTTTTGTTAGAAAGTAATAATTGCACTATAAATTATAAATGTTTATGTTAGCGATAAAAAGAAAAGCTTTATCTCATTAATACATTTTTTTTCGTGATGGCCCAATCTTTCGTGTTTCAATGTCTTCAGCCTTGCCATTCTCAATAGCTAAAATTGAAATAACAATAGATTAGACAATTTTGGCTTGATCGTTATTGATCGCAATTAAATATTTGATTAACTTAATTTTAGGGAAGCTATTTTAAAAACTTGTATTACTTAAGACAATTGTAAGCGATATTGAAATTAATTATATCATTTTAGGCAAGATAACTTCGAGGCTTAATATATTAAAAAAGCAACTGGTCTTGAATTCATTAATTCTTTTTTTTTACCCATCGGGTTAAAAAGTCTGTGCTTGACTATGCCATTGGAATACTCTAATTTGAAGGCAACATTTCAAAGTCCAACAGATGGCTTGGTGTACGAAAATTGTATCTGTGTTTTAAATTCTATATAGAATCTATCTCCCAAAATCTCACATGAATTTCTACAGTGATCTCATCTTTTTAATAATAGAAACTTCTTCTCAACTGTTTTTCTAAGTAACGTGGATACATATTTTGGATCAACTAAAATTTCCTCTCTGCTACTTTGACTTAAAGATTCGATTAAAAGGATGAGGTTCCCACATAAAATTTAACCAAATGTCAAAGGATCCTTTAAGTATTCCATTAATTTCTCTGTTAGCATTATCAGCTTGACATTTTTTGTAGCCCTATAAATTTATAAATAATTTAGAGCCTCTTTGACATAGCTTCGAAAATAATTTTTTTTTATTGTGACTAGCAAAGTTCCTGCGTCTGTGGGTGTAATGAGCTTTTTTCTGCCTCTGTCAGTTTCTCTTTAGCTTTCAAAATAATCTCAAAATGGCTCTATGACATATTCACTATTTTGTATCCTGAAGCCTGGCTTGTAAAGGAATTAGATATTTCAAACGGTGTTTGGGCATGAATGAGAATGCTTAACAATGTTATAGAGTACTAAAATAGAAAATTCGTTTCAGTTGGATTATCATGTAAACAAATTAGATATTATGAACTGTTTGATCGAGGTTTGACAGTGAGATTTTATGTTATTCCGTCTTTCTTAAACGCTTGTAGACTCTATACTTCCAGCAATAAAGATAATTACATGATGATCCTTTGCAGTCAATAATTGTAAGATCGTCATTTATGAAATTCATTTCAGAAATGTCGTAAGCAGATCCACTTTTATACTTTAATGAAATATTTGAATGATTCTACTATGTCAACTTTTTAAAATGTTCAATCGTTGCATATCTCACAACTGGACTTGTATGGTGATTATGTGTCACGTGAAAGAAGTGTTATGAACGCAATGCGGTGGCCTGTTAGGGTCAAATGAAGGTTAATGTCCAGGCTAGAGTGTGTGCGGTCACTGTTAGAGAAAACACGGAGCATGATTCGAGCTGTGGAGTTAGAAGTTGAGAAGTGAAAGAGAGAAATGAGGCAATTGGAAGCAAAAGGAACATTGTTGTCGGTTGTAGAATAAGTATAAATATTTGTTATTGAACTATTAAAGAACATATTTCCTGGATTTGAATAGTGGGGTGAATTATTGATTTGAGGTTTATATTGATGATTATTATGATTATGGTTATGTTTAAGATGAAGAATTATATAGGTGGGTATGGATGGATAAAATATCTTCATAACACACGCGTCCCACTATGGGGACTGTAAAGATATACATAACAGAGTGATTATTACATGAGCAAGAGGCGATCCGTAAAAAGTCCCATGATGTGGACATCACTAGTAAAACTGGGTGGTATTTTATTGTTTACAAACTAGCAATGATTGTCATTTGATTGCTGAAGCGTGACAAGCTATGAACTACTCTATAATGTACACTTTTATTATGAGTGTTGAAGATAATACTAATTACAAATTATTACTGTATAATTATTTTTGTAATGACCTAAAAGTGTTTTGTGACAAAACGTTTTTTTTTTTTTTTTGAAGGATGGGGGTGGATGTCACGTGAAATAAGTGTTCTGAAAGCAATGCGGGGGCGTGTTAAGTTCAAATGAAGGCCATTGTCCAGGAAAACACGGAACATGATTCGAGAATTAAAGATTTATTATGGAACTATTAAAGAACATATTTCCTGGATTTGAATAGTGAAGTGAATTATTGTTTGAGAGAGGAGACTTTTTGACAATCCCACAAAGACACACAAAATGGGCCAGTCACGAGGAAGTGACGCAAAATTGAGTCTCGGCCGTGACATTATGTGAAATATAATTATGAAGAGCTCTCGAATACAGTGGAATTATTGGCTATTTTGTTCTTGGAAAAAGTTTATTTTTCACGATCTATATCTTTTAAAATTGCTATGAGCGTAGTTTTAATTTTAGATTACACTTTTCTAAAACCTTTGTTTCACACAATGTTCTGGGAGTGCTCGATCGTACTTGGCAAGCATATGCATTGGTTCCGGAGTACTGCCTTTATTTGCAACAGTATTATCCTCTTTGTGGGGAAAAAATTGCTGGGATTTAATGTAAAAAATTCTAAGAAAAACGCCCTGCCAGTTTGTTTGGTTTTCTTAAAAAAAATTTTTTTGTTTGTCAATTATTTTTTTATCCGATTTCTGGTCCTTTCCAATTAAAAAAAACAACTTTGGAAATGTTGAGCACTTGTTCATGGGATTCTGCGTTTTGATATATGCGTGCTAAGTTTTAATTTCAATAAATAAGTGATTTTGTTCATTATTTTTGTTGATGTTTCAAATCCAAAGACATTAAAATAAAACTGATAATGCTTTGGTAGAATAAACCATATCAGTACGCCAACAATTTAGTTCCCAGTACTTTAATTACGTTCAAATCAAACTTTAACCAATTATATATATACCAGAACCATATTGTCATATTCGTAAACTAATGCAGCCGATCGGTTTTTTAAATTTTATTTATATATATATATATATATTTTAAAACTTCAGTAGCATTAGTATCAGGAGACTTAAGATTCATTAAGGAGTTTGAAGTTCTGGCATAAGAACGTCCACGTATTTAATATAGTTTCTTTACTTCTTTGAATTTTTTATCTTTGCTTTTATTTTTATTATTAAACTTTACTCTAACGCTTTTCCTTTTTAAAGCTAATGAACGAGGAATTATCCACCCGTGAACCCCCTCTCCATACACACAATGTGCTACTCGTAGCTTTCGATTAGCTCATGTTTCATGTACAATAAGTTTTTATTTTACAACAGGAGCGGCTGTCATAGTTTAATAATCATTTAAGCTTCCACCATATCGAAGTTACATTCTCATACTACTTACGTACTTTTCCGTACAGTCGCAACAGCATTAGAATAATTTCTATTCAATAAAGAGTTTGAAGTTTTAAAGGTAGAAAAGTTCACATGCCGTATATTAGTTCCTTTATTTCTGTTATGTTTTTATATGTTTTTTCGTTTAGTTCGATAAAAACTTCGACTTTTTCAATATTTTTTTTCCTTAGAAACTAATTAACGACCAGAAAATGTGCCGCCCCTGGCAAAGTGTCACCCGGTGCTTATGCCCCCCTTGCCCCCCTCGCTACGCCACTGGTCATGATAGGCATTTGTCTGACTCAGTGTGTCCGTGTGTTACTTTGACAATTGATCGTGTCAGTCAACCTGAACGGTGTCATGGATGGCGCTTGTCTAACTCGGTGTGTCAATTTGACAGCGTGTCAAATGCTTTCCTCCAAACTTTCCGTTAACACGAGTCTAGCCCGTCTCACTTCGGTGTCTTCTTGTGACACACACAACACATTGACGCCATGTCCTCCTCCACCAGGACCTATCATTTTTTGGCGGAGGACGCTTGTCGAAAGATATTTGAAAACATAAATTATTCAGTTTAATAAACTTGAGCTATAGACTACGCGATGATGCTAAAAGAGTGCAAAGATACTGTTACTACTACATTTATGCTGAATTCTAAAAAATAGGTACCTAATGCTTTGAGATATAACGTTGCCAAGTTCTAACGAGGTAAACTTTCTTAAAAGTTTTATTGTGGGGAAACAATTTATTCTTTGAAAGTTGGTGGAACATCGAAGAGTTGATAATCTTCATTAACAACACGGTACTTTATTGGGTTTTATTACAGCTCCTGTTTGTTGGGATGTTGATGACAGAAATCAAATGCAAAAACAATTATGTTCATTAAAAAAAATACCCTACACTCACCAATTAAAAAAAGGACAGAAACACGACATACCAGTTAGCAATTGTTATTTTGTTATACATTTATAGCTTCAAATGTTCTCTATAATATATCAAGAAACATTAAAAATATTTTGATCCCAAGACATGTACAGTGTTTTACTACATGTTATGACATACTTTTGGTAATGAATTTTGTTTTAGTGTATGGACAAACTTTTGTACTTCTGTGTTGGTTAAACTCAACCTTGAGAGAAAGTCTTGAAAGACCTAAATAATAAACGATTTTAAATTTCGCGCACAGAATTTAATGTCCACTTTGAATTTTTTTTTTCTATAGAGGCTGAGAGCCCTAGCCTGGTCCCGCCCTGGCTGACACAAATCCCATGCCCTCTAGCTGCACTTCTCACCAGTTGTATTTAAAATACATCTTTTAAAACATTATTTTGAAATTAATGAAACAACATTTCTTCTAATGATTAACGTAGCTGATGTACTACGTAATGTCATTTATGTAGTTAGTATGATATAAATGTTTATTTAATTAATATATGTATTGTTATCTCCATGTAAAGCGCTGTGAGCCCGGCTCCTGGCTAGGATCAGCGCTATATAAATTATCATTTTATTATTATTATTATTGTCTCGCCTTTAACTTGTCGTTTTTTAAATACTTTTCCTAATTTCCTCATATTACAATATCTCAGATGGCATTGAGTCACCCTAGATTTTTAGATGGAGCAGGAGTAAAGTAGACCAATTTACTTTAGTACAGAATAACAGAAATGGTTCTAAAGATCTTTGCTTCTTCCAATCAATCACAACTTTAAATGTTCCATTTCAAGCGTATTTCTTGATCTTATTTCTTTATATATAGGTTGACGCAGTAACAATAAGAAGACAAGGACCACATATATTTATCCTAGGGAGCACAACCTGCAACAAAAACCTGTCAGCGCAACCTGCGGATATGTGTATGAGGGCGACACTGTTCGGAACATTCCCCACGTGAGTGAAACACATTCTTGAATGTTCCCATAAATATTTTGATGTTTTAAAAAAAATAATAAAATAATATTACTGAACTTTATTCGTAAACCTCTGCTTATATCCAGAGGCGTCACTAGGGTTGGTGTCACCCGGGGCGGTAGCTCATGCTGTCACCCGGGGCGGTAGCTCCTGGTGTCACCCCGTCATGATTTAACCCATAGAACTCCTCCGATTTTTTCAATGCCAAATAACGGGAATATATAGAATTTTACTGTCTGGTGTCACCCCCTGATAGTGTCACCCGGGGCGGCCCGCCCCCACCGCACCCCTAGCGACGCCACTGCTTATATCACTAATGCCATTAGTTAAAAGACTTGCTTTCTTGTTCCCAGCAATACAAGGCCAATTGTTTATGCCGTCTTATCCAAGTACTGCAACGCTTCAAGTAGCGGTCTAAAGGTATTTGGTTTTTAATTTCGATTTATCATAGATGTTAATTGTTTATAAGGCGTAAAATCAAAAGATGATCAAAGCTTATAAAATGTTGATCAGTAAAATAAGTGCACAACGAAACTTTCAAAAACACTTATTGAAGAGAGTGGAAATATGAAGAAAATGGAACAAATGACAAAGATGGAATAATTCGAAAGAAATAAAGGGTGGGGATGATGTGAAGGAAATAAAGGGTGGGGATGATGTGAAGGAAATAAAGGGTGGGGATGATGTGAAGGAAATAAAGGGTGAGGATGATGTGAAGGAAATAAAGGGTGGGGATGATGTGAAGGAAATAAAGGTTGGGGATGATGTGAAGGAAATAAAGGGTGGGGATGATGTGAAGGAAATAAAGGTTGGGGATGATGTCAAGGAAATAAAGGGTGGGGATGATGTGAAGGAAGTAAAGGGTGGAGATGATGTGAAGGAAGTAAAGAGTGGGGATGATGTGAAGGAAGTAAAGAGTGGGGATGATGTGAAGGAAGTAAAGGGTGGGGATGATGTGAAGGAAGTAAAGAGTGGGGATGATGTGAAGGAAGTAAAGGGTGGGGATGATGTGAAGGAAGTAAAGTGTGGGGATGATGTGAAGGAAATCCGGCATCCTTCCGTCTCGCGAGACGATGGTGCATCACCGTTGGGTTGGGTTGCATTTCCTCGAGTGACTGTGCAGTCCTATCCTTGAGTGACAGTCTTTGCCACAGTTTTTACACACGAGTTCTGTGCTTCCAAATGTTTTGGCCTTTCTCCTAGCTCTTCTGTCTGCAGCCTCCTCCATTCTTCGCTCCTCGGCTACTATGACGCCCTCTTTGACAACTGTGCGCCACGTAGATCGGTCTTCTGCCTTACACTCCCAGTCACTTGTATGTATTTTGGCTGCTTTCATGTCCCTTTGACAGACATCTTTAAATCGCAAGCGTGGGCGACCTGTTTTCCTCTTTCCTGAAGCAAGTTCACCATATAGGAGGTCCTTCGGGATGCGGCCGGGGCTCATTCTTTTGACATGTCCTAGCCACCTCAGGCGTCTTTCACTAAGAATTGAGAACATGCTTTGGGTATTGGCACGCGTTAGTACCTCACTATTAGGCACTTTTTCTTGCCATTTAATACCAAGGATGCGGCGCAAGCATCTCAAATGGAAGCTGTTAAGCTTACGCTCTTGTGATGTATAAGTGGTCCATGTCTCGCTCCCATATAGTAGTGTACTGATGACACAGGCTCGATAGACGCACAGTTTGGTTTTCTCCGTTAGCTTGGTGTTTTGCCAGACCCGCTTATTTAGTTTAGCCATTGTTGCGGCTGCCTTGCCAATTCTGCTGTTTATTTCTTCTTCAATGGACAGTGTATTGGAGACCTTGGATCCCAAGTAGGTGAAGCTGTCCACAACCTCCAAGTTTTCATTATCGATATTTATGGTAGGAGGAGGTCGAGTGTCTTGGGCCATGATGTTTGTCTTTTTCAAGCTGATTTGCAGACCAAATTCTTTGCAGGCATTGGAGAAGCTTGACACGAGTTGTTGCAAACCAGATTCTGTATGTGCTGTTAGTGCCGCATCATCCGCAAATAGTAGCTCTCGAATTAGGACATCCGTCGTTTTGGTCTTGGCTCGGAGGCGGGCAGTGTTGAAAAGTCCTCCATCAGCTCTGGTATGTAACCAGATTCCCTCACTGCTATCCTTGAATGCGTATCGAAGAAGTACAGAGAAGAATATTGCGAAGAGTGTTGGTGCGAGTACACAACCTTGTTTAACTCCGCTGCTGACAGGGAAGGCCTCTGACTTAGCTCCATCGAACTGTACTGTGCCAAGCATATTTTCATGGAACTGTCTGATGATGGCAAGTAGGTGAGGGGGACATCCAATTTTTGCCAGTATTTGGAATAGCCCGTTGCGACTGACTAAGTCGAAGGCTTTTGTAAGGTCCACAAATGCAATGTATAGTGGCATCTGCTGCTCTCTGCATTTTTCCTGGAGCTGTCGTATGGAGAACACCATGTCTATGGTAGACCTACCGGACCGGAAACCACACTGAGATTCTGGATAGACGCGGGATGCTAGGCTTTGTAAACGTTTTAGTATAACGCGGGCAATAGTCTTTCCTACAATACTAAGGAGTGAAATGCCGCGATAATTATTGCAATCACTCCTATCACCTTTGTTTTTATATAGTGTCACTATATTTGCATCCTTTAGGTCTTGGGGGATGTAGCCCTGTTCCCAGCAGAGGGACAGAATCTCGTGCAATGGTTGGAGTAAAGCTGTCTTGCCACTCTTTAGAACCTCTGGTGGTATTCCATCATTCCCCGGAGCTTTTCCACAAGCTAGACTGTCAATTGCTTTGCTCAGCTCTTCCTGTGTGGGCACGACATCAAGTTCTTCCATGAGTGGCATATCTGGGATGTCATCTAGAGCGGTGCTGGAGACTGTGGTAACTGTTGAATACAATTCCAGATAATGCTCAACCCACCGTTTTAGCTGTGCTGCCTGGTCTTGAATAATTTCTCCATTTTTGGACTTTAGGGGAGCAGCTTTTGATGTCAAGGGGCCCGTTGCCTTTTTGATGTTTTCGTACATGACTTTTGCATTGCCCATGTCTGCAGCTGATTGTATACTGGAACAGAGCTTAAGCCAGTAGGTATTGACACATTTACGTGCAACCTTTTGGGCAAGTGACTTAGCTGTTTTTAAAGCATGCAAATTGTCAGGTGTAGGCTTTTCCCTGTAAGCCATAAGAGCTTTCCTTTTTGCTTCAGTGACGGGTTTCATCTCGTCCCAATGTTCATCAAACCAGTCCGTGTTTTTATGAGATTTTTTGCCAAAGGCTTGTATTGCGGATGTATAGATTGTGTCTCTCAGTTGCGTCCATTTGGAGTCAATGGTGACGCATGGGGACATCTTTGAGAGACTTTCCTTCACCTTGTCTTTGAACAGCTGCGCTATCGTAGGGTCTTTCATGCAGGAGGTATTGATGCGTGGACTTCCCTTTTTCTTTGTGTGGTACGAGTTTTTCCTCATTATTCGTACTTTGCTGGCGACAAGGGAATGATCCGTGTCACAGTCGGCACTGTGATAGCTGCGAGTGAGTAGGACGCTAGCTAGTTGTGCACGCCTGGTGATAATGAGGTCCAGCTGGTGCCATTGGTGGGATCGAGGGTGTCTCCAAGATACTTGATGTATATCCTTGCACTTGAAGAAAGTGTTGGTCACACACAAGCCTCGTGAGCAGCACAATTCCAGAAGCCTTTGTCCATTTTCATTTAACTTTCCTCTTCCAAATAGTCCAAGGCAGGTGGGCCAGGCTTCGTGGTCGCTCCCCACTCTAGCATTGAAATCTCCTAGGAGATAGATTGCCTCGTCTTTGTGGATGCCGGCTATTGCCTGGTCTAACGCTCCATAGAACTGGTCCTTCTCTTCCGGAGTTGAATAGAGTGTTGGGGCATACACACTAAGAATGTTTGCTGGGCCCGCAGTTGTTCTGAGTCTTAGAGTGAGGATCCTCTCCGTGCCTGATGACGGTGGTTCAATGGATGGTAGAAGAGTGTTTTTAACAGCGAAACCCACACCATGCTGTCTAGGTTCGTCTTTCGGTCTGCCTTGCCAGAAGAAGGTGTAATTGGCCTCTTTGAGTGAACCGTTGTCTGGGAGCCTGGTCTCCTGAAGGCATGCTATGTCAATCTTTAGCCTTTTAAGTTCTCTATCGATTATTCCTGTCTTCCGTGTGTCATTTATGGACTGCAGATCATCAGTGATGCCGGGACACATAGTCCTCACGTTCCAGCTAGCGATTCGAAGAGCTGGGGTCTTCTTTTTCTTTTTTGTATTTCTTGGTGCAGGGCTTAGTGGCCCACTTGTTGAGTGGTACTCTAATCTCCACGCACCCAGTGGAGAAGGCAGGCCATGACGGGATAGCACCTATTTGACTGGGGGCTGCCCAGTTTGAGGCGGGCGGTAGCTGTCCAGTGAGACATTGGTAGTCTCTCCCACCGTCGGAAGCAGCCCCTGGCGCCTAGCTCTACGTCAATTGAGCTTTGGCTTATAACCGGTAACTGCTGCTTCCCGTGTTTTATCGACACCTTGCGGCGACGCTGGAGTGTCCTCTCCAGAGGTGATGCAAGCCTGTGAAGGAAATAAAGGTTGGGGATGATGTGAAGGAAATAAAGGGTGAGGATGATGTGAAGGAAGTAAAGGGTGGGGATGATGTGAAGGAAGTAAAGGGTGGGGATGATGTCAAGGAAGTAAAGAGTGGGGATGATGTGAAGGAAGTAAAGGGTGGGGATGATGTGAAGGAAGTAAAGAGTGGGGATGATGTGAAGGAAGTAAAGGGTGGGGATGATGTGAAGGAAGTAAAGGGTGGGGATGATGTGAAGGAAGTAAAGAGTGGGGATGATGTGAAGGAAGTAAAGAGTGGGGATGATGTGAAGGAAGTAAAGAGTGGGGATGATGTGAAGGAAATAAAGGGTGGGGATGATGTGAAGGAAATAAAGAGTTGGGATGATGTGAAGGAAGTAAAGAGTGGGGATGATGTGAAGGAAGTAAAGGGTGGGGATGATGTGAAGGAAGTAAAGGGTGGGGATGATGTGAAGGAAGTAAAGGGTGGGGATGATGTGAAAGAAGAAAAACTATGACACAAAAAATTGCAATGTCACGAAAACAAGGTAAACAGCAAGTGGATTGCGTGTTACGACCTAAAGTGTCAAAGTTCAGATAACACGTACCTCTCTGATCTCTTAAGGACTCATGTGTGACTAGGTGAGGGGCGTGAACTTATAGGAAGTCTTCTCGGAAGAATTGTAGGAAGACTTATAAGAAGTCTTATATGAAGACTTATTGGAATACTAACAGGAGAAATTATTGGAAGATTTATCGGGAAGACTTAGAGGAAGATTTATTAGAGGGCTCATCGGAAGTATTATAGAAATACTTTAGGAAGTCTTATAGGAAGAATTATAGGAAGTATTATAGAAATACTTACGGAAAGACTAATTAGGAGACGTATAAGAAGTCTTATAGGACGACTTATATCATTTCAATTATTGCGATCAATTGATTTTTATAATTATTTAGAATTCATCCCTGGAACATTCTTGGGGAAAAATGTTTGAAACCCGTCTGAGTTTCTACACCCTAATGTCTAAGCGAAAATTTAGTTTGTCGATTTTTTATTTGGTCAACAGAGCGTGTCCACCACCTACTCTCCATACATAGGTCAGACCTTTCACGCAGATCCTTTCTATTTCAACACGACCAGTTCGGCTCCACCGTCCGTACCTGGCATCCTGGGCTACTGTCCTCTCATGGGATCAGTCAGTAAGTGACATAAACGTGACCCGTCCACCCTGTAGACCCAGTAGGTTCAGGTGAACACTAGCTCCATGATGTGCCATCTAATTAGTTTATACTTTCCACCACTCTCTGAGGCTCTTTTTTGTGTGACAAAAGTACTAATAACCCCTATAACACATTTAAAAAAAAGAACTCAACTAAATATGCGCATTTACAATATATTTCATTCTATCCCTTACAACTGCTAACCACATGCTTACAACATATTCATGGAAGTTGGTTCCCAAACAATGTTCATCTATCTCCAGTGTCCAAAGGATGCCTCCTAGAGCCGCTTGGGAACATCTGCTACACAGGGAACCACAAAGTGACGTTTTCTAGAATCTTCTCTAACAAAGAATGTGCGGCGTTGTGCAGTTTTTATATGAACTGCCTGGGCGTGAATGTGAAGCCTGGCCTTGGCGAGTGTGACGTCATCACCGAGGACCCTGACCTGAACGCCGGTCAAACAGGTGTCATCCCTGGATGTTTCTACTGGAAAACAACGAGTCGAGTTTAGTTCGGCCAGTAGAACTGTTTATTTCAAGTAGTAGAGTTGTATCGTTCAACACTTTTATAGTAGATATAAAAATGCTTATGGTACTTACATATATAAAACTTATTAAATATATGGGTAAAAAAACAATTACAAATAAATAAATTAAAAAAACAACAACTAGCCTACTAATCTAAAATTTAGTTCTTTATTGTTGTAAGTGTAGATCTATTGCATAACAGAAATAATTACAGTCGTAGAAAAGAAAAATCTTCACACACCCGAACTTATATTAATCTCAAGTACCTTAGAAAAAAACCCCATAACTTTCCTGAGTATTCCATTTTAATGATCGATGGCTATATGGAAAATGTTTAATGTTGCCATTCAGGCATAAGTCTGGGAATGATGACACAGATGGCGTCTCATACAATCAACAAATTATGAAACTTAAGAAGGTTTCATACGTCTGAGGATTAAACTTAAGAAGGTGTCAAACAACTGAGGATTTAACTTAAGAAGGTGTCATACATCTGAGGATTTAACTTAAGAAGGCGTCATACATCTGAGGATTTAACTTAAGAAGGTGTCATACATCTGATTTAACTTAAGAAGGTGTCATACATCTGATTTAACTTAAGAAGGTGTCATACATCTGATGATTTAACTTAAGAAGGTGTCATACATCTGATTTAACTTAAGAAGGTGTCATACATCTGAGGATTTAACTTAAGAAGGCGTCATACATCTGATTTAACTTAAGAAGGTGTCATACATCTGATTTAACTTAAGAAGGTGTCATACATCTGAGGATTTAACTTAAGAAGGTTTCATACATCTGAGGATTTAACTTAAGAAGGTGACATACATCTGATTTAACTTAAGAAGGTGTCATACATCTGATTTAACTTGAGAAGGTTTCATACACCTGATTTAACTTAAGAAGGTGTCATACATCAGATTTAACTTAAGAAGGTGTCATACATCAGATTTAACTTAAGAAGATGTCATACATTTGAGTATTTAAGTATTAAGGAAAGTTTTGGTAAGCCTGGCCAGGAAGCTGACGTTTTTTTTTTCAATCATTTTTTAAAAGTAAGCGATAGTTCAGGATTAGACCAAATATAAAACCCACCAATTAGTAAAATAAAATTACGATTTATTTACACAAGATAGCACTGAATTATCAAACCAAATGTCATGTGATAAAATGACAGAATATAATAACTCTAATGGAGCAGACGTGAATCATCATCATTATAGGCATGAATAAAAAAAATTCAATAAATGCCTTTGTGGTATGTTTTAAGACAAAGTGAATGTACATGAAATTTCGACAAATAAATCAGTCTAAATGAGAAACCATAAAAGAAGAAACTTCGATAAATTGTATTCTTACGATTTTTAATGCCCAATACACAAGTCAATCAAAATGTGCGAAGAATAAAATAAATTTTAAGCAGCTTATTAAAAGTATTGATTTTAATTATTTCAAATCGACAATTCGGCTGTCACGCACATAGTTACTTTCAGAAATAGTTCTTACAAACATGACTTCCAAATATTTACAGGCGAACAAAACTATTACACAGATTGTGAGACCAGTGGGAAACATATGGGTAAACATTGCATTAATTCGCATTGCATTCAGGAGAAACAGGAAGAAATATTTAAATAATAAATATTATGATAAATTTAGAAAGAAAGGAAACAACAAAATGTTTGTTTATATTCAGTTATGAAACAAGACGATACCACACAGCGGGAAGATAAAGTAGCTTTTCAATTCGTCGTATGACAAGGCTCCAGTGTAAACATTCTATGAACTGTTTACATAGTCGTTTCGAGGTAGCGACATTAACTTGAAGTACATCATCAAACTTGGAACTGTGTACTTGATGGCAGGAAACTCCATTCATTTGACCATTTGCTAGGAATAACATAGTTACAAGGGTGTAGAGATTATTTGTCTTTAAATCTAGGAATAAAAAATCTAGAAAAAAATAGATACAAAGGATGTAGAGATTATGTCTTTAAAATGTGTTCAATAATAGTAACGCCATAACAGTTTCTGTCACTGTTCTGATATGTTTGTTGTAGCATTGCTCGGGTTAATGTTCTCCTGTCCACAAAATAGTACCTGGGGCATGGGCTCAGGCTTAGAATGACGTCAAATAACTGAATGGAATAGTGACTCTACCCCAGAAGCCGGTACAGGACCCACGATATTAGAATAGGATAACAGTAGAAAAATATAAATAAAGTCATAAGTTAAGTTTAAAGACTGACTAAGAATTCAATCGCTTCTTCATATAATTAAAGGGGCAGCAACATAGACTGTCAGAGTTATTCCTATTAACATTCATGAGGCAAATAGAGCAACACTATCTATATGCTCTAAATAGCAAAGTTAAATTCAGAATTTATTGCTAACATCTAGTACTAATAGAAAAATATAATTGCTTTATCCATTTGTTAAAAACAACAACAAACAACAAAAAACAACAATTTTAAATAGCTTAGACACACTACAAATATATTTTAATGACCTTTTCTGAGACTTTAACATTCTTAGCTAAAAGAGCAGACGTGAATCATCATCATTATAGGCATGAATAAAAAAAATTCAATAAATGCCTTTGTGGTATGTTTTAAGACAAAGTGAATGTACATGAAAATGTACATGACACACTACAAATATATTTTAATGACCTTTTCTGAGACTTTAACATTCTTAGCTAAAAGAATGTATTCGTGCATGGTAAAATATCTACAGCTAAGTGATATGTAGAAATATTCCCATTCAGGTAAATATAATCAGTATTTTCCTCATTAAAGTTCATGTTTGCATGCATTTATTAAGAGGTAAAAATAACCACAAATTTATTATAAAATCAATTGGAAACTAAACTACTTTTTACAATTATCACAATGTCAATAATACTGTAATCATTATTAGTGTTTAACCCCTAACTTTTATTTATAAGACAGTCTTCAATTGTTTACGTTGGTTTATTTCAATTACATGATTAGTTCACCATAGGGAAACTTTTTAACTGAAAGAGCCATAAACACCACATATTTTGAACATAAATTAAGTGAGAGCCATACATAATGTTTAAACCTAAAAATTCACTCTGAATTATTTTTAATAGCAATGTTATGCTGTTTTGTTATATGTAATTAATATGTAGATCACAGTCTCAATTAACGTATTTTTATTTTTAGGACTGGTAACGATTAATTAAAATTTAATCGTTAACTTTTAATAAGTTAACGATTCATTTCAAGAATTAATAGTTAATTTCGATTAGAGCGAAACATGTCAAGGGAAGTAACAAAAATAGGTAATTGACATATTTTTTTGTTTTATTGAGTTATTTCCCCTGTCTCATAAACATTTAAAAAAACCAATATTTTGAACTTTTTAAAGCTGCTAAGAACTGGTGTTCTATGTTCCTAAGTATTACAGATTATGTGAACTAGGCTATTATATTGTTTATTAGTTATTTTTTTAAATAAATTGAAAAAAATATGAAAATTTTCTAAAATTTTAATCGAACTTTTATCGATTAAAATTATCTACATGCTGTTTAATTTAAACGATTAATCGAGAAATTAATAGTTAATTTCCGGGCCCTTTTTTATAATCGAGCATTCCCTGAGAGCTAGATTCAGCCATCAATAGAGCTACATTTGGCACGTGAGCCATGGTTTCCAGACCCCTGTATTAGGCTGTATTAAATTCTATTTAAAAAATAGTTGTTTTTTTTTAAAAATCGATGACGATGAAAATAAAACACATTGCACAAAATCAGAGAATTTAAAAGGAGTAGATCGGTGGATTAAAAGATGAATGTATTAAGTCAAACCTTCTTGTCTCCCTTTTCATTTTAAAATAGTACTTGAAGACCACTGCTAAGAAGACCACCAGCACCAGGAGACTTAGAGATGCGACTGCCACCGGTACCGCAACAACGACTTTCTGAGGTGAAGTCCAAACCCAAGGTTCTTTGTGAAACATAAAATGAAATAAGAAATATTGAAAAGAGATTTTGCAAAATATTTACAGATTTTTCTTGTAGACAATCATTTAGCTGAAGCTGTTATCATATAGGTAATGCATATTACAGTTTCAGTCATATCACTTAACCCATGCTTGTCATACAATGTTTATAATTATCGCATTCATTAACTAAGGTTGGTTGATCTCTTGTTCATTTTTTCCACTTGTAAATTTGAATGCAATAACAAGTCAACAGAGAACCTAAATCTTCGCTGTATTATACATTCAAGAGCTTTTTGTCTGTAACACGCCGATTGTGTAACAAAACAAAAAGGCACCAAGTAATACTGACAATGCGCAGCCTTAACAATCGTTACTACCGTGTTATTAAAAACGAGCAAAATACCCGTGCTACGCTACGGGGTAGGCACAATGAGAAGAACTTTATTTGGTTTTGGGTCTCAATTTCTCCTTAAAAATGAATGTAAACGCATCTGGAAATTAGGGTAGTGATAAATCAAACCCCTTCTTAATAAAAACAACGATATATGTGTCGAGAAAAATAAAAATATTATTAATTTAAATAGCGTCCATCAATTTTGGTATTTCTGCTTTAATATAGCATCATCATTATCATCCGTGTCTCTACAGCCCATGTAGGGCCCTGGCTTGCTCCACCACATCCTTCCAGCTACAGCCTATGTAGGGCCCTGGCCTGCTCAACCACATCCTTCCATTCAGATCGATCGATGTCTTTCTTTCACCATGCTCGAACCCCTTTAATAACGCTTGCTATATACTCTACCAGAATAACAAATTATGTCTTTAACAGTTACAAAAATCTAACGGGCAAGGCTCACTTTCTTTTCACGTGAATCAAAACATGAAAACAATATCTTTCCACATGATTCCTTTGGTTCCTAGAAAACACACATTTCATTTATAGTCTAAGGATGAAATTAGTTCAAGACGAATAGGATATTTTTAGCCAGATAATATTTGTGAAAATTGTGGCTTGGGGAGAGAGGAAAATATGGTTTATTTGTTATCAAGGCACATGTTCCTTTAATGTGAATAAAAACATAAGAACAATGCTGCTTTTTAAGAAAATGGTGATAAATTGATCTCCTTATAAATTTTATGTCAATCATTATATATTCCCGCACATTTTTTCTAATAGTAACAATTCACTTTATATCAATCTTTATTCCCGTTGTATACTATTCATCTAATAAACTCAAAACAGCTTGGCACAAAATGAGTTGTTGTCAGTGTGTTTTTTTCGACATAACACGCACTTTCTTATGCTAGATCCTATTTATAGGTCGTAATACCCGTGATATTTCTTTACACTTGATATATTTACACCTTAAAGAACAGTTTTTACCCTAAGCGTATGTCATGCAAACACATTGTTCGAGAAATGTACCCAATTTTTCAAAATGGATGTTTCATCATTCGTTAGGTCTTAGAGTAAAATACATGTTTTAAGATTACTTTTTTCATGGGAAAAGCTCTCCAAAACATTATTTGTATTTCTAGGCTAGCATGGCTTTAGTCAAATTAATAGGATTTTTTATGGGCCAGATATTAAATTATGTGAATATTGATGCTAAATTAAGGTTGGCCTATGTATGAGTTAATTTGTTTTAAATAAACACCTTAAATCGCAACTTTTGATCTGAAAATGTACCCTACTGGTTTACTTTACTTGTGCAAAAAGTATTTTCTATTTGGTGGTTGGACACTTCGACCCCGGACGGTTCGACCCTGGCAGTTCGACCACAGGACGTTTTGTCCCCAGGTCGTTTCGACTCCGGTCGGTTCGACCACGGAAGGTTCGACCCCGGTCGATTCGATCCCGGGGCGATTCGATCCCGGACAGCTCCACCAAGGGACTTTTCGACCCTAGGGCGTTTCGACCCCGGACGTTTCGACCCCTTTCTATCTAGAAATTTATTATTATTGTTGTTTGTATATATACTTTTTAAAATACTGGTTGTCATGTTAGAGGCGCAACATTAGCAGACATAGAAATAATCAAAGCACACACACATACGCACATAGCCCCTCCCCCCACACACAAACATGCACCAATAGACAACTCTACAGTTTTAACCATAGCACGTACCATAATATTGCATTATTCTAGCAATAAGTCTTTTTTTACGTAAGCTTTTTCACTCATCTACCAATTAATCCACAAAATCCATTCCTTTACAGTTGATGCATGACCTTTATTTAGGACAATTTAGATTTATTATTAATGAGCTGTTTAATATTTATGTGATTGGGATTAGTAGGGTTGGGGAGATTTTTTAATATTGTCTATTTGTTTAAAAAAACACACGTTGAATCGCAAGGTTAGGGTTTAAAATTTTACACTGCTGGTTTTCTTAATCTTTGCAAAAAGGATATTATCAGTTGCTAAGAAATAGTGCCACTCAGGGTTCAGCAATATTATAAACTCATGACCCAAGAAATGAAAAGCACCCTTCAAATAGTTCACAAAGTTGCTCCTCTTTATAAAAATTACATTCCGCTATTTAACCCCACTCTTACAACAGTGTATAAATGCTTATACACGTACCGTTTTATTATTTAAAATCCCTGAGCGTTTACTTTCAATACGAATTTCCATAATGTCAGTTTATAATGAAATCGATCCAAAACACTTACTTGTATTAAGTAAGCACCTAAGAGAAATACATCTTCCTCCTAACAAATATTTGCTATTGTTTTTATGATAAATCACTCGTTAAATGCTTCAAAAGCGGTTCCGTGTTAATTTTTCTATTAAGAAATTTCATTTTCTGTAATTTTGACTTGTTATAAGCCCGTATAAAATTTGCCTCCATCCGATTATATACGTAGTTGTATAAAAGCTTATATTAAAATGTAAATATATAGTTCGGCTGCAATTAAATAATTTCTTCACATTTATTTCTATAGTTATTTAACAGTGACTAAGAGAAATTAGTTCGAGCCATCTTCGTGTGATTTTGTTATTGCAAAATACAATTAAAAATTTTAGAAAGGTTCCATTTTCTTTAAAAGTAAATATGCGCCAATTAGCCTCAATCTTACCCAAATACATATTATAATTATAAATAATGCAATTTCAATAGCGACTATAAGTTCTTTTCACTGTTTATTTTCCATTGTGACAATTCATGCGAGTAATCGTCCAACTAATGCTCAAGGGCTCATTTCTTCTAAAATGAAACATAAAGTAAAACCATCTCTGAAAAAATCATTGGAGATTGATCTCATTTACAGTTTTTTAAGTCACATTCAATGGCTTCCCGTTATTTTTTATTCAAGCACACACGAAGAACGCATGGCATAGGCAGAAACTTGTGTTCATAAAATTACCGGAATTTTTCATAATCCAGTGCATAATTTTAACTATACATAAACCATTACCTGGTAACGTCTTTTCAATATTTAATTTCACTTTTAGCAATCTTTGAATGGATCGTTATTTCACAACTAATACAAACACACAGTCACACGCACACACAGCCGCACACACATTTACACACACATGAACACACTCGCACACATGCTTATTCACACACTCGGATTATCAATATAAATAGTAACATCAAATAAATTAATATAATAAAAGCTTCATGACGCCACTTCATTTTTTTTACGGCGCGCAAAATCACACGCTCTGGTAATCTCAAAACCAAAATCATTATGATTTTACGTCTATATTTTCAATTTTAAAAAAGTAATCAAGAGTTGCGGGGCATTGTGGATTCACACACACACACACACTGACTGACGGACGCGCTTAGGCGCATTATATAATAGATTTAAAACAACATTGCGTTAATCTTTAACTGTCTGCTTGCTCCTATCTCACATCTCTAAATGGAAGACAGATTTTACGTCGAGATTATTATTTTTGATGGGATAAACATGTCATTATTTTTGTATAGACTATAAATAATGGTAGTGAGTATAGCCTCGTCAAAACGACCCAATATGCGGCTGCATACGCGCTCGTTCACTTCCGGTTATTGCTATTCTTAGTAATATTTTTTTTATAACGTTAAAAATTTCATCGGAGAATGTGTGGCTGTGTGGTCATATTGATAGTACGTTAGTACGCTACATCGCAGGTCCGGGGTTAGATTTCTTATTGATGCCTATTTTTTTTTTTTCAAACAATACTACATGAATTGATTATGAATAAGATTTGTTTTTTTTTTAAAATGGTTTGTTTTGATGTTAGGCTTAGGGATAGACTTTAGGGTTACGTTAAGTGATAGTTATTAGGGTTTGGGTTAGGTTTAGTGATAGTTTTTAGGGTTTGGGTTAGGTTTAGTGATAGCTTTTAGGGTTTGGGTTAGGTTTAGTGATAGTATTTAGGGTTGGGTTAGGTTTAGTGATAGTTTTTAGGTTTAGTGATAGATTTTAGAGATTGTTTGAATGCACATATAGAATCGGAGGTTCAATGAAAGGCGCAGTGAATACTTGTAACTCTTCAATTTTATAAACATCATTTTATAAACAATGTTACTAAGAATAGCAATAACCGGAAGTGGACGAGCGCGTATGCAGCCGCATATTGGGTTGTTTTGACGAGGCTATACTCACTACCATAAATAATATAATAGTCCAAGTCACTAGATCTGGAACGCTGAGGAGCGATGTATGACAGTCTACAGCAGTTAGTTTAGTTGAAAAATCGTGTGTTGATTAGTGCTGTAAAAATATTTAATATGATGACGTCATTGTTTGGTGCGCAAAATACAACCCCTATTATTAAATACTTTGCGTACATTTCAGAAAGTTTAATATTTCGTATTTATCAAAAAAGGACAAGTTAGTTGGGCTTTTGAAAATGGTTGGCGCCGTAGGCGCCCTAAAAAAAAAAGGGGCGCCGCAGGCGCCACGGCGCCCCGGCACAATCTAGTGTTACATATTAAAAGAGCGACACATTAAATTGTATACAACTTTTGAAAGAGCTATAATTTGTTTGCGACGATGATCCCAAGCTCAAACGAAGGACTACTGTCATGGTTAATGCTGGCTAGATTCATTAGATACAAGTTTTTAAAAAAAGAAAATTAAAAATTTTTGTTGGCACAATAATGTAGGCGAAACACGGGATTTTGTTTATTTAGAGTTTGAAATATTTCCGATTCCTATTTAGCAGCCTGGATGAAAGTTTCTATTTAAAAAAAAATGTAGATCGATTTCTGATATTTTTGGCCTTTATGATTTTATTTAGTGCCTGGGGGACTTTAGCAGATTGAATTATAATGAGAAAGCGTGGTACTTATATACCAAGAAAAGATAGAGATAGAAATATTAAGTGAAAAAATAAGCTTTTGGGAGTTGTTTTGTTGTGTTTTGAAATTGAATGATGGAGGGTCATAACTGAGTTCAAATTGTGTTTAAGTATATTATCTAATATTATAACTAGACATAAATAACTTAATGATACCTCTGTCCTACAAGAGATAATAATATTTAATCACATAAAATACAACACAATACAATACACATATACGCATGCACCCATTCATATATATCCAACAAATAAAAGTAAAACGAAATATTAGAACAACTTAACACAAATACTATGATCTAATGTTAAAATTTACCGACTTCTTTGTGTTTTTCCTTTTTGGTTGCAGTCTGCACATCGTGGTACCTAGGTAACTGGACGACCTCCATTTCGTCTCCACCCACTTTACTCTCAGGCACGGTCTCAATTCTCTTTGCGGTCTATTGATCCTGTGCCTCCTGGTGCCGCTCCTCTTTTCTGTGCTCTGTTTGCTTCGCAGTCCACGATCTCCTATATCTGTCAGCTGTAGCTCTCTGCCCACACTGACTTTTCGCAAACAACAATTGTATTGGATCTGCTTGATTCTTACTAAATTAACCCTACAATTCTCCTACTATACTTTAACTTTAACTCTAACTATAGTGGCTAACATAACAGATTTGACTCACTCACAGCTTCCTCTCGCCACCCAGCCTAACAATCATGTCTAGCTACTTACGGTATCTTCTGGCGTGACTGTGTAAAAGAGACTAAGTGAGCTCAGGGCTGTTGATAGGGAAACCATGTGACACAAAAACAAAAGCTGGACCTGCATTGGATTGCTAAGGTCCGGTGCCGCACGGGTGGATGCGTCACTTATGAGTCATCGGCGTGTCATAATTCAAGGAATTCCACGTATATGACTTCGTAAATTGTAGCATACGTTATTACGCACGCGTGTACGATCATTTACATGACATTTCCTGAAAGACTAAAAAAATTCAGGTGGCGGAAATCGATTCGAAATTGCAGCTAACACGAAAAAACTTGAACCAGAATTTGGGTTTACGGCTTGTCCCAAGATTCCACAAAGTCAAACAACATCACAAAACATAGCCTCTTACTGTGCCATCCATTGTCTTTTATAGGCTATCATTAAAAGAGCCCACAATTTAACGTTTTCTCACAGACAGCACAAAATTATAATCAAAACACATTTTTAAAACACACCAAATGTTTCGGTTGGTATATGCCAATTTACTTTAAGAAAGCATATTTTTTTTCTCTACAAAATGACCAAATTATAGAGTGATAAGATGCCAATACTATGTAAGGAACACATTGGTACCTGGACACGGTAAATACACTTTAAAGTAGGACCTAATTAAAAAAAAATTGAGTAATTATAAATGTGTTTTGTTTAAACAGTTTATTAAAATAAAGTCCAGCTGTATTTTCATATCCGTATTTTGCTGCTGTTTATGTTTTATTTACAAAATCCAATGCCTTTCTTTATATTAGTAACACCCATTTAATTTAGTTAAGGGATTCTTTAGAGCATTCATAGGTAAGTGTGAATGACGTTTTTTTCTGTATCATTGGCAAATGGAGTTTTTAAAAGAGGGACATTAAAAAGTATTTACTTACTTACTATTGTAAAAAACAAAAGACTTTGGCGCTAAAGGGTATTTTGTAGACATTGGTGTAGTTGTTGATGATGTTTTTGATGTCGTTTTTGATGTCGTTGCTAGTGAAATGGTTACTCTACCTCTTTGTGTAGCAATAGTTGTTGTAGAAGCTGTTGTGATAGGAGTTCCGAAGTTACAAGTAGAACCCCAAAGTTTCAAAACCCCAGTCACTCAAGTGAGTGGCGTTCCCTAATAACATCCCCTTACATTATTGGACACTTACAATATCCTACCTTCAACTCTTGGAGCTGCCGGGTGACTCACGCATTCCCCATACAAACACAGCTGAAAGAATAGAGCAACAGAAAGGGAATTTAATACTTCAGTTAAATAATGGAACTTAACAAATTTTAACCTTAATTTTTTAAGCTTTCTTATGTCATCCTATTAAAAAAGTATACCATATATATCCTTATCCTATATTATAATATCAAACGAGTTGGTGTGTACAGTGTGATGCACTTTTATCCTCTAATATAATCCACAAATAATTAGTGTGTACAGTGTTATCTACTTCTATCCTCTATTGAAAGCCGGTGTTGCAAAATAAATCCTCCCCTATTCAGTCTCCCACCGGAGAATCTATTTTATCTTCGATATACTGACGCTCCTTCTATGCAGAAGATAATTGCGTCCACAGACCATGAGAGATGATCTGTTGGCAAGCGATGCAGCGGTCACAGGCCACGGCTATAGGGGTTCCACGCATTACCCCAGCCGCCTATCTATTGTCTAGTTAGGTACCCATTCGGAGCTGGGTGACTCGGGGACTCCTCAGGCCCCGAGAACAAATCCTCACCTTCGTGTGGATTCGAACTCGTGACCATCGGTATGACAGTCGAGAGCGCTACCTCTCGACCACCACGTCGGGGACGACAATGTTTTGCTCCCGGTTAAAATAAATCCTCCCCTACCCTGTAAAATAATGTCTCAACCAAAATAAATCCGCCCCCATCACAATTTCAATATAAAACAAAGAGATCATTCAAAAACAAGGGAATGGAATGTAATTACAATTGTATTTTAGTAAAAATATTTACGGATGTTTAATTTAAGGCAATTTATTGTGGTGGCGTAGATATATATATATAAAATTTTAATGAACACATAGATTTCACAAATTTCGTTCAGGTCCTTAAGACATGCTCTTCTCACAAACGGTAAGAGTGAGTTCCTGTTAAAAAATATGGTTGTCACGTTTTTTTGTATCTTATTGTTTTAAATAAGTCTGGAAATTTAGCTAACTAAAAAAAAGTGTCTCTTCGGACATACACCCCTTCAGCCCTCGCATTGTTATGCCCCTGACTAAGCCCATAATTTTTGAATTTACTATAATCATACAAAAATGCACTTAGAACAAATAAAAAATCATGTTAAGCCTGGTACCTATTGGAATTCAGGACGTGTTAGCGCATTTTTGTATTATGTATCAGTACTTATGTTAGATATCAGAATTATGTAGTTATCAGTAATTGTGTTTAGATTTTAGACATATTTTTATGAATTTTCTTGTGTAATGAATATACCTGACATTTTTTTTATTTAAAAGTCATTTCTTTACATTTAAAAAAAAAATTATTTTCTCTTTAATCTAACTACAAGTCACCACAAATGATGACGTAAAACTCTCTAAACTTTTACACATAGTCTAATGACGTCAACTAAAAAAAACAACTAATTCTTTTGCACCCTTTCGCACCACTCTTCAATGCTTGAAGAATTACGCATTCGACTTCCGGCAATGGCGGCCGTTCCCTGCGCTAGTGTTACCTCTCGATTCGAAATATTTGTTGGTAGTTTTAACGGGGTTTTTAAACGGATCGAGTAACTGAGTGTTGATGCACAAATGGCAGGTCAGGGCATACAAAAAACATATATACATCATGGGTCTAGGACTTATGGATGCTGTGATCAAGGGTGATGACAGACGGACGGACAAAACGGGTGCAATAGCGATTTCGACATCTCGAAAATGCGCTAAAAATATTGCGTGTGTCATAAAGTTTAATAAAACACTTATTTATAATTTCAAATAAGTAAGGGGAGGATTATTTTTAACCGCAGAAAGTATATTATAAAACAAAGTCCTTTGTTTTGAAAATAAACTCTCCGGGAGAGACTTTATTTTGGGGGAGATTTAATTTCGTGACACCGGCTTTGTTTTAAATCTAATCTTTAGGTACACATTATCTTATGGAAAAAGAAGCTATAGAAATGGTGGACAAAGGTTATACTAATTATTCTTTGACAAAAGATAACAATATATGGGGAAACCCCTTACCATCAGCTAGAAAAAACAAACAATAATAACTAAAAAATGAAAAGCTTTGTGATCTAAATGAATCCAAGCAGTTAAACAAATTAAAAAAATTCAAGATTGACTCAGGTCTGTTTGTTAAATACAGTCGGTAGCCAGGTATGTTTAAAAAAAAAAACTAATTTCCGGATCCGGATATTTTTAAATATAATATTTGCCAGATTAGGATACCGGATCCGGATATATCCACTTTTAAGACCCATGGGGGTGTACATTACTACTTTCTATTTAGTATTAAAAACTATTAATTAAAATATTTATTATCCAACATATCTGCTATCTAAAATGAAAAGTCTGTGACTCTGTCAACGCCAACGATGAACATGTTACAATGAATTGAATGAATGAACTCGAACAAAGTACAACAAATTGTGTAGTGTGTGCCAAAAGAACAGTGTTGTACTGAGTGTGTAGTGTGTACCAGAGGAACAGTGTTGTACTGAGTGTGTAGTGTGATGTACAAGAACTCGAGATTTAATGCCATAATAAAACATGTTCCTATATTCAGAAGATTTACGTTCTGCTGTTTGTTAATTTAGTTTGTTATCTCATATGTTAAAGACGCTCCTTCTCTACAGAAGAATATTGTTGTCTTATGTTGTAAAGCAATATCTGTACTTGTAACTGCTTAACTTAATATTTTTCCCGTATTGAAATTGATTGTTTTACTATAATTAGCATTGATTTGAATGATTTCAGAATAAAAGCGTATTATTTTTATAAAAATATATATTTATTATCTAATGTCTAACTTAATTTATTACTTAACATATTTTGTATAATTCTAATATTCACAATAGACTAGAGTTTAAAAATAATAAGACTGAATAACATCTACCACGTGAGAAAAGCAACATTTTTTAAATTTTAAGTTCGCAAATCAATATCCACCATGATATCTGGACCCTAACCGGATCTTCCATGAGTAGTTAGCAAATTCAAATTGGGATGGAATTCTCGATATCCGGTCCGGATATCCGGCATGCTGAATATCTGGCTATCCCCTAGTGAACGAAAATATGACACCGTGTTTTGTTCAAGTTTCCCGTAATCCTCAAAAAGTTTACTCTCAATGTTAAGATAACCGACCACAGCTAAGTTTTAAAAACTTATTCTGTTATATTTATTCTCCTATAAGTTCGTTTCTTATTTTGTGTTCTAGTCGTCTCTAAACCATGTTTACAATCTTCCTTGCTTTACATTCTGATTGCAGTCTGGAAAATATCAGCTACTTTTGTAAATTTCAGCTTTGAAATGTCAGTCAATGAACATTTATTTCGGTCCCAAAGTTCACTTCTTCTGAAGTCGATTACAGAAACCCACCTTCCCGTGTCCACACATAGTACCACTAGCAGCAGTGTACATCTGGCAAGTGTTGCCACCTGGGAGTCCACAATACATCTGAGTGCAAATGAGTGAAGGGTCATCTTTGAGACTATAGCCTCCAAGTTCCTAGATTGTAAAAACATAATCAGACACATTTAGTTCACGTGTTTTAAATTCGGTTTCTTATTCTAACTTTTATAGAAGAATTTGATTCTGATCTAGCAGATATCCGTGAAGTTTTTGTTTTTACGTTCTCTCTGTATTCAATAAATATTTTCACAAAAGAATCATTTAATCAACCCACTATGAAGCTTTATAACTTGGAAGGGTGAACAAATAAATTGAAGATGACTTTGGGCCCCAGTCTTTCATTGCTCAAACATTTTATAAAATATTATTTTAATCATAAAGTAAGAGAAACAAAGAACTGTAATCAAGCTTTTTATTCTTCAATAAGTGATGGACATTGTTACTTACTGTACACAGGACTGACGAACTATTTCTTTGTAACGTCTTACACTGCTCCTGGGGAGAGTACTTGAGTCCAGGCAGACTGTCACCAACATCCGGGATACTGGGGTCAGCTTCTAAAGTCCCGATCAGACAAGACGTTCGCAAACTGTAACGACACAGGAAAACATTAATTAAAATAAAAACTGTATCAATATGTAAATACTTTATTTTGTTACATAAAACAATTGTATAAATGAGGAATTAATGAAATTAAATATTAAAAAGATATTGAGAAAAAAAAATCATGTTAAGCCTGGTCCCTTCTGGAACTCAGGACGTGTTAGCGCATTTTCGTATTATGTATCAGTACTTATGTTAGATATCAGCATTATGTAGTTATCAGTAATTGTGTTTAGATTTTAGACATATTTTTATTAATTTTCTTGTGTAATGAATATACCTGACATTTTTTAAATTTAAAAGTCATTTCTTTACATTTTAAAAAATTTTATTTTCTCTTTAATCTAACTACAAGTCACCACAAATGATGACGTAAAACTCTCTAAACTTTTACACATATTCTAATGACGTCAACAAAAAAAAAACTAATTCTTTTGCACGCCTTCGCACCACTCTTGAATGCCTGAAAAATGATGTATTCGACTTCCGGCAATGGCGGCCAGTGTTACCTCTCGATTCGCAAAGTTTTTTGGTAGTTTTAACGGGGTTTTTTAACGGATCGAGTAACTGAGTGTTGATGCACAAATGGCAGGTTAGGACATACAAAAAACATATATACATCATGGGTCTAGGACTTATGGATGCTGTGATCAAAGGTGATGACAGACGGACGGACGGACGGACGGACAAAACGGGTGCAATAGCGCATTCGACTTCTCGAAAATGCGCTAAAAATTACATTTGTTTTGAAATCCCTTATATTAACGTGTCTGTCTTGGCGGGCGAAAAAAACAAAAGTAACAAGAAATACCGTGATCCTATCGAACGGACATTTTGCACATAAACTTCTGTCACATATCGATGAAATGTGTCAAAATTTCAGATCGATTGAAAGGTCCGTTATTTAATTGATGAATTTTTATTTTATATTTATGTATCTCTATGAAGCAGTCGGCTATAGTTTACCCAAACGATTCACTGCATTTCACTCCAGCAATCGATTACTACATACCCGCGTTTTACATCCACGGGAGTTCAGTGACGTTAAGTCTGTAAATGTTCTTCACGCGATGCGTATTACGTTGAACATAATCAATACGTATTTAAAAGAGATTTATTGTGAAAAACTTTTTAATGGGTTGTTTAATTAATAGATCATATTTTTATATGGTCAGCATACATGTGACAGGTGCACACGTGTTGTAGTAAGTATACATGACAATGAGTATAAGTCATATCCTCACACATGTTATGGTAAGCATGCATGCATGCTGTGACATCTAACATGTCAATTCAGCATTCATGATTGAACTACTTTTGTATTGTTTAAAATTGCTCTGCTTCAATACGACTAATTTTTACAATTACTTCATTTGATAGCATGTTCACTTACGCTGTTGTTAGGTTTATTGTTATATAGTCAGTGAAGTACTGGACGCTACAGTTAGAGAATTTCCACGGGTTTAACTTTGTAGATTCTGTTAAAGTTGTGATGTTTGCCGCCATGATGTAGCGATCCTCGTAGCGGCAGTCGTTTCCTTCCCCATCATGCCAGGCTGAGAGGCTACCATAGCATATGGTAGAATGGGAGTAGCACATGGTAGCATAGGTTAACATGGGGTAGCATATAATGAGGATAATGTATATTTTTTAAATCAGGAAAATAATAATAATAATAATAATTCATTAATATTGGTTAATTATCTTAAGTTAAGTTTCTAGTGTACTAAATTATAGAAAATACCACTGAAAATTGAAAATACTGGACACCTGGATGTTCGGTATTGCTTCAATTGTTTTTTTTTTCACTGGACAAATGACAATAATACCGGACAGTTCGGTACAAACTGGACACCTGGCAACCCTAAGAATATTATGTCAAAACGTTTAGCAGTGGAATTTCTCAAGCAGAATGGTAAACAAATGGAGCGCCCATTTCCTCAACTCACGTCCGCCGAACCAAAGTTCCTAGACCAATAGAATGACAGTATCCTTGAGAAATTCCCAAACAGCTGTACGCTAGTAATATAGGTCAGATACACCATTGGATGTGAATCTAAATAAAAGTAGTAAAAATCGAGCCCGAACTAACTTGATTTGTAAACAGGCTGCCATATACATGTAATGGGACGCGGTGGTCGAGTGGTAGCGCGCTCGACTGTCCTACCGATGGTCACGAGTGTGACCATCGGTAGGAGAGTCGAACGATGATGTGTTCCCGGGGCCTGAGTCACCCAGCTCTGAATGGGTACCTAACCAGACAATAGTTAGGTGGCTGGGGTAATGCGTGGAACCCTTATAGCCGTGGCCTGTGACCGCTGCATCACTTGCCAACATGGTCTGTGGACGCAATTATCTTCTGCATAGAAGGAGCGTCTGTATATCTAAGATAAGATAACTGAAATTTAAAGAAGATATGTCTTTTTTTAGTATGGTGGAGATGGGACTTGAGGAAGGAGTGACGGGGGTAGACCAACAACATTGGCTCGTCTCACCTGCTGCCTCAACGGCGTTGGTATTCAAAAGCTAATTTAACTTACTTTCCTATGACACCAAAGACACCGCATGTCTTTCATTTTAAATATCTCTTATTTTTCGCCGGCTGTTTTTTTTTTTTTTGTATTTCTTTCATTCCAAGAACCACCATTTTTTCCGGTAATGTGAATTTTTACCTAAAGGATTTTCGTGTTAAACCTATTTCTCTGCCAGTCATTCAACGTTATCACGAGCCATCAGTTAATGTTTGCGCAATTTGAATTTAGTCTCTACACCCTTAGCGTAGTTTTATTGAAGACTTACCTGTGTCCAAGCATATGGGCAGCCGTTTCAATGCAAGTGAATCCACCAAGGTCCTCAACAATAGAAGAGCTGCTTCCGTCAGTATTACAAAGAGCTCCAAAATAGACCCGACCTTTGAGATTATACATTGACAGCTACGCGGTTATCACTTTTTATAACAGAGACGTTTATTACGTAATGTATTTACTCCATAGGCGTCACCATGGTTGGTCTCACCCAGTGCGGTTGTTCATGTTGCCACCCCGTCACAACTTACCGCAGAGACCTCCTCTGAGTCTGCCAGTGTGAAGTAACGGAAACCATACAGAATTTTACATTTTGGTGACGTCCTGTGTGACGGTGCGGTCCATTTAACCCTAGTGACGCCTCTGATTGACTCTACTCATAAGATAAGGAGTTTTTAACTGTGAGTTTACAAGACGTGAAATCTACGGAAGATTTATATCATTACGATTCGTTAAAATTTGAAGATATAAATCCATGGGAACGGAAACTTTTGTTGATCGGGAAAACTAGTCAGGATAACACTTGAGTTAGGATAAAACTAGAATTAGTTAAGATGAATCGAGAGGTAGGTTAAGACCAGTGCTACTTTGGTAAGACTGGACTTAGTAAGAATCAGACCAGTGTTAGTATAAGACCAGAGATAGTCAGGGTAAGTTAAGAGTTAGTAAGAACACGACGAGTATTAGGATAAGACTAGAGTTAGGATAAGACTAGAGTTAGGATAAGATGAGAGTTAGGATATAACCACAGTTAGAATAAGATGAGAGTTAGGATAAGACCAGAGTTAGGATAAGACCAGAGTTAGGATAAGACCAGAGTTAAGATAAGACCAGAGTTAGGATAAGACTAGAGTTAGGATAAGTCTAGAGTTAGGATAAGACCAGAGTTAGGATAAGACGAGAGTTAGGATAAGACCAGAGTTAGGATAAGACCAGAGTTAGGATAAGACCAGAGTTAAGATAAGACCAGAGTTAGGATAAGACCAGAGTTAGGATAAGACGAGAGTTAGGTTAAGACCAGAGGTAGCGCTCTCGACTGTCATACCGATGGTCACGGGTTCGAATCCACACGAAGGTGAGGTTTTGATCTCGCGGCCTGAGGAGTCCCCGAGTCACCCAGCTCCGAATGGGTACCTAACTAGACAATAGTTAGGCGGCTGGGGTAATTCGTGGAACCCCTATAGCCGTGGCCTGTGACCGCTGCATCACTTGCCAAAAGATCATCTCTCATGGTCTGTGGACGCAATTATCTTCTGCATAGAAGGAGCGTCTGTATATCTAAGATAAGGTATGTCTTATTATTGCAAGTTAGGATAAGACCAGAGTTAAGATAAGACAAGAGTGAAAATAAAACCAGAATTAGGATAAGACCACCGCTAGAATAAGACCAGATTTAAGCTAAGAGTAGAGTAAGAATAACTAACGTATTCATAACTTTGCTTTGGTTAAATTGCAAGGGGACAATGATATCTATCTTCATGCTGTGAGCTCTTTTTTCTTTTCCCAAGCTCTGAAACTTACCTGAGTTATTTATTGGAGCTGATGTTTGTGTCAAGTCAAATCTGGGTAATGTAGGAGAAATGAATGTGTTACACTTTAAATAGTTGTTTTATTTCAAACTTATTTCAAATAAAATATTTAAAGATAAATGAACAAATCAAAAACAAAAGTTGATATTTAATATAAAATAAAAAGTTAAGGCAACCTTTTATAAGAATAAAATAATGTTGATGCATTAAAAAGTAAATAATCAAATTTATTATGATTTACATTTGAATTACAAATTATGAATTAGTATCTAGGAATACACACCAGTGAGGGAAGATATTTTGTCTTATATTACATGATTATGTTAGAATTAGCATTAAAACATAGCCACGAGTATTACGATAAACGTTTTCGGTATTTTAAATTATTACTCAACCAATTTAACATTTTGCATACACACATCTGTAATATGTTTTTCTTTGTCTCATATTTGACGCTATTAATATTAACCATACTGCTCAGCGGTGTATTTAACGAGGACCTATCTGCTATTTCGTATTGTAAGTTAACTTGGAGGTTTCAAATCTCACCCTGTGAACAACATGGCATGGTCATACGGTCCCACCACACTGGCCCCGGCTCCAGTGATGAACGCACTGAAAGCGTAAAGTCCTGACAGTGAGTCAATGGTATCGTAAGGAGAGCCGGTCTTACGGAACTGTTCAGTGAAATTAGAAACTGTTGAGTTCTGTGGAGCAAATAGAACGAAAACAAAATAAATAACAAAAATATTTTGTAAACATTTTTTTTATTATTTAATGTTTAGAATTTACGGCTTGGTAGCGAAGTCAATAGTGCGCTCGCCTTACAAGATCAGGGGCGTGGGATCGAGCCCACGAAAAGCCACCATTAAAATGATGAGAAATGACTAACGCTAAGAAAGTCCTCCGTTGACCTGGAGAGGGGTGGGCGCCGCCAGCGTCACTTAAGCCCGAGAATGGAAACATTAGAATCCCCTACGACCTCGAAAAAAGAGGTTATAAGACTTAAAAAAATGTTTAGAATCAGGGACCTCAATGAGAATAACGTTTATTGAAGTGATGTTTGCTTTACTCCTGTGACTACCCGATATTAAACGTCTACGCGAAAGCTGATACTTGTAAGCAGTGAAGATGGGGCCTTTAAATGGAGACAAAAAATGCATACAATTATTTTATTCAGGCTAGTAATTTAAGGTACATGCTGTTTGTTACTTAAAAAAAAAATTATCCAAGAAATGTTAACGAAGATTTTGACATTCTCAGCATAGGGGAAACAATATATAGGGATTACATTACGATTCCATATTGACAGCTTAACTTTATATTTGTTCAGTAACATATTAATCACAGAATCCCTCACAATTCTTTTTAAGTCTACTATATACAAGTGTTTGCAAAGGAAATCTCTTTCTCTCTCTCTCTCTATATATATATATAAAATTAAACTGAACAAGATCAAATGAGTGTAGTGGGCAAATGAAAATGACGAATGACCCAAGCTGGAGTCGACCAATCAAGCGAAGTGGGTTGAAAAAGTGTGGGAGGTGGGTGGGTTGGACATGTTTTGAGACCAACAATGCTTCTTGCGTTCCCTTGCGTTGTTCCTTCACAGAATAACATGTTTTTTCATAGTGTTGTGTTATCACGTTCGCCTTCCACGCGGAAGGTACTGGGTTCAAACCCCAGCGGAAACATTACTTTTGTAACTTTTAAAAATGTTTTTGTCCGTTCTTTCCCGCTTCTTGCGAAGCAAACTGATCCTCTCTAAGATCGGCCATTCACAGTTTATGGTTGGCAAGCAGGGTCGTCGCAAGGTGGGGACATGTAGCTAACGAATGTTCATTCTCTGTTGGGTCGAGGCGTTAGGCTCTTAGGACCCGGTTCAATTTTTCGCATGCGAGCCTCATCAAGCGGGCATCGCCATAGAGGTAATCATCTGCAGGTACCGCAACTTCAACCTCCAAAACCCCGTCCAACTCGGGGCAACATTCTAGTACGTGGGCCACCGTTTCCTCGGGGCAGCCACACAGCCGACAGGCCAGTTCCCTTCTGTTGTCAAACTTGTAGAGGTAGCTTCGTAGCACATGTAGCTAACTGCAGTGCGCATGTGTCGAGACCATCAATAGGACAGCGATGACCTTCCCCCTCCCCCCCGACGTTCATTCACGTTGTTCTGAATTCTTCGTACTGTTGTGTGTCCGTTGCCCCCATCCTTTTCTTTGTACTATTTATGAGCAAGTCTGTGCCGTATGCTACAACAAGGGTTTATCTAGTTTTCTACAATTAAAAAAACCGTATAAGGAATCTGAATGTCGAGACAACTGTGCAATTGTAGCTGGCGCTAATATGTATGTATAACATTTGGCAATGAAAAGAATCTTGTTTAAATATCATATATCTGTCAATTTATTTTGGCAAATAACAAATTTATGGCCAGTTATGTTTTAAATTCAATGGAAGAATTAATACCTCAGTCACGACCACCTTTACCAGTCTCACACGTATGCTGTAGTTTGTTGTGTTAATCCGTTGATACAGAAGATCGACCTGGATAAGAAAATATATCAACCGAAACAAAAATGTCGTTATGACGTCCTAAATATTCGTTATCACACAAAAAGATTTATTAGAGTTTTCTGGTTTAAACTTAGTGACATGTTTTCAAATAATGATACATTAAAAAAGGAAAATACTGATTACCAAATATAGAATTTATTTAAAATATCAGTAGCATACAAACTAAAGTAATGATCAAATCTCACCCCAGTGACCACGAACGTGTAATACTCCAACAAACTCTGTAACGCCGATGTCCTGTTGACTGAACTGGTCAGAAAACGGCTGTAGGCCATGAAGTCGACGACAGCCACAATGTCGATGGTGTAGATGGGATTGATGGTCTGGCGACGTCTCCGGTGTAGCAGCATTGAGATACTTGGCTCTGATGTCGGTGGTGGGATGTCATCGCGACTTTTGGGGACAAGGAAATCAGGAGCTAAATAGAATAATACAGAGGTAAAAGATTACGGTTTGTATGAATGTCTGTTTCATAGATCGTATTGAATATTAGTTTCCTAATATTAAATTTTTTATCTACACGTCCTCGTAAGCTGTAGAAATGCTTGGGGGGGGGGGTGAAATTATCAGCGAAAACATGACCAAAAAGCTTTATCAAAACATTTCAATCCTCGATAAGCTTGTTAATGAAAAGAAAAACAAATCAGATGTAGGAGGATTTAAATTCTTTTTGAGAGCCATATCTCTTATACTACCTATACTTAATATTTAATACTGCAGGATATGATAATAATCTTAGTGAAAAACTATCAACTATTTGGTAAGCTAATATAGTGAATATAGTGAACTAAACGTAATCTCTGATATTTTATGTCCATGGGTATTTATGGTTAAATAATAAATTAATCTATAAAATCTACTCACGCTGGACTCCCTGGTCATACACAGGAGGTGTTTCAGGTTTGACCATCAGGTGATAGACGTCAGCTTCTGTCGATTCTACCCAATCAGCGCCTCTCTTTGACCGTGTCACGTGACTGATGGTATGCAAAGAGCCGTTGTACCTAAAGTGTCCTTTCTTTATGGGTAGTAATGTTTTTTTAAAAAAAAAAAAAACAAAAAAAAACAACAACAACACTTTAATGCATTGAGGTGAAATTAAATTTAACACTTATTTCGGACTAAGAATTCAGAAACCATTAAATTATATCGTGGTTTGCGCTCGACGTAAAAAAAAAATCATGTTAAGCCTGGTCCCTTTTGGAACTCAGGACGTGTTAGCGCATTTTCGTATTATGTATCAATACTTATGTTGTTATCAGCATTATTTAGTTATCAGTAATTGTTTTTAGATTTTAGACATATATTTATGAATTTTCTTGTGTAATGAATATACCTGAAAATAAAATTATTTTAAAGTCATTTCTTTACATTTTAAAATTTTTTATTTTCTCTTTAATCTAACTACAAGTGGTTTGTGGTCACTGAATTAGGACTCATAAATGAAACATTCTAAATTGTAATCAGCTAATCGCCCAAATATCCGTCAATTGTTGTTTGATAGATCGTGGTTTCCAATCTTGGTGAAAGTAGTTGAATGTTGAAGCTTGTTTCGAAAAAGTTTTCAATTTCTGCCCCTGGGCCGCTAAGATCTTGATTGAAGTCACCCCAAATGATGACGTAAAATTCTCTAAACTTTTACACATATTCTAATGACGTCAACAAAAAAAAAACTAATACTTTTGATAATACTAAGACTTCCGGCAATGGCGGCCGTTGCCTGCGCCAGTGTTATCTCTCGATTCGCAATGTTTTTTTTTTGGTAGTTTTAACGGGGTTTTTTAACGGATCGAGTAACTGAGTGTTGATGCACAAATGGCAGGTCAGGACATACAAAAAACATATATACATCATGGGTCTAGGACTTATGGTTGCTGAGATCTAGGGTGATGACAGACGGACGGACAAAACGGGTGCAATAGCGCATTCGACTTCTCGAAAATGCGCTAAAAAGTTAAAACAATCACAAAGAAATATAGAGAGAGAATATTGTAATTAACATGCATAGTCACTAGTTAAACATATCAATTAAATACAATTTCAAAATGAGTCCTGTTTTTATGCTATTGTTGCATACAACAACTTAAGAAGTAAATTTGAAAAAGAAAGAATGAAAATAATTACTTTTTTTTATAGGGCTGTTATTTTGAAAAATTATCGAATAATTAATCGATAATTTTGTTTAAATCTAAAAATAAGATATGTGACGTCATTAAACTGAAAATTTCAAGGGAAGTAACAAAAATAGGCATTTCACTTTTTTAAAATTTAGTTCAATATAATGTTAATGAATTTGAATTTTTTTTATTGTTAATTAAGTAAAAACAATGATTAATTTTTTATATCATTTTCCTTTTAAAATAGCTTATTTTCAAGTTTACACTTCATAATCTTTTTTTAAACATGGAGAAGTTTGTACGGAAAAATGCAACTATTTTTTTAATTATTAATGAATGATCATTTATTGATACAAATGTTAAGGAATCAGAAGGATTTTCAGTTATTGTATCGATTAAAATAAAAATTACCGATTAATTGAGTAAAAAATCGATTATTTCCGCAGCCCTACTTTTTTATATTACTCACAGATATCAATGCATTGGTTCTAGAGATATCACAACTTTAAGAGTCGCAGGTGTCAGGAAATTAAACGAAATCTATTATATGATAAAGACTCAACATTTTATATTTTACTCACCAAACTGTAATGTTTGGATGCTGTGTTAAAGAAGAAATAATAGCTCCTAAAATTGTTTAATTCTAATTTTATTAGATGGACTTCGATTGAATTTGAACCTTTATTTGTCGTTATGATCGATCAGCAATATCGTAAAAGAATTTTTAAAAATAATTTACATTGAGGTAATTGTGAGGTAATATTCTAACATTAATTAATTTTGTGTAATGGCTAAACGGTTCAGTGTTACGTTTTTAATTGTTCTTTCGAATGTTCACATTAGGCTATTTTGTTTTATAAAAAGATGTGTTAAATTTTTAAAATCCAAATTGATTTTCAAATATTAGGAGTTTACAATGAAAGCTTTAGTAGGAAATGCATTGATCGAATTAAAAAAATATATAAAAAGGCTTCTAAAAAACGTTATTATTTTTATTTGATTTAAAAAACAGAAACTAATATTCAGTGGCGTCACTAGGGAGTGTGTGGTGGCGGGCCGCCCCGGGTTACACCATCAGAAGGGGTGACACCAAAATGTATGTTCCCGTTATATGGCACCTGAAATCTCGGAGGAGTACTATGGGCGTGACGACATGACACCAACCATAGTGACGCCTCTACTAATATTATTGAAACATACGAAACGTAAACTTGAAGCTGCATCAAGTCTGGTCCTCTTGACTTCCATGACAGCGTCATTGTTCAGATCCTGGTAGAAAGCTGTGCTCTGTTGGGATTAGGAATTGACATTTAAACATATTAAAAATGAAATCATAGTTTCTTTTTTAAAATTGTAAATAGCTCTTCTGGTCAGGGAATGTTGTAGATTGGTCTACTGGGTTTGTTTCTGTCTGATACTGATTCGATTTTATTGCTTTTATGATGACCACGTTTGTGCCATCGTCTTGATGAAGCATCAGTTAATACAAAAGAAAAAAAAAGGTACTTAGATTAAATGAACGCTTTAACATTTTTTCTCTACTTTCAATTAGCTCCCCTCAACTGAATGGAATCGAGCTTAGAAACAATAACACTGATAAACTAGATGCTGATAAAGTAGACGTTTGACTAAAATTCAGAAAATACCCAAAGGAAATCTTAAAGAAACACATTCACAGCCGAAAATCTTAATCGGCCATATGTTTTCAAAAACATTATAATTCTAAAAATATTTTCATGGACGATATGGAAGTTCAAATCATTTTTAATAGTTTCAGTTCGAATCAAACACTTTTATAACTTTCTCAATACGGATACTAGACGACTCTACATTGTGTAATGTTTTAGTTTTTCCTTAAATCGTTGATGTTCTGCTCAAAGATTATTTTTATTATTTGCACCTCTTGGTGTGGCTGATGATATCTATAATGGCAGAGAATTTCATTGGTTGGATGCACAAAAAGAGAAAGATCTTTCGCAAAATGTTTTATTTCATGTCTTAGAAACGGAGAGATTGCCTGTATCTGTAGAAGAGCGTAGCTGACGACTGGGTGAGATGACCGACCGAAGTTCAGTAAGATAGGAAGCACATGAGTCAGTAAAGAATTTGTGGCAGAGGATGGCCAGTTTGTAATCATTTTGGGCTTTTGTAATTAGCTGGTGAAGTGAGTAAAGTAGCAGAGTTACAAGGTCGTGTTTTTTTGCCTTAAGAACTAGTCAAGTAGCTGCATTTTGAACTTTCTGGAGTTTTTCATTACATTGTTTTGGCGCACACGAAAGAAGAGAATTGCAAAAATCAATGCGAGCTAGAACAAGAGCACAGACTAAACTTTTTGTTGCACTAACTATTAAGTATTGACGGATTGAGCTGAACTGACGGATGGCGGTGCATGCAAAGCGACATATGTAATTGATGAAGTTGTTGGTAGACATGTTGTCAGAAATAATGTAGCCAAGATTCCTAGTCGGTGTTGTGAACAGTATATCAGAACTAACCACCTGAATAGAATTCGGAAGAGACAAACTAATGCGTGATTTATTATTGCAAAATAGGAATGCTTTAGTCTTATCATTCAGTTTGAGCTTGCTGAAAGTCTTTATCTCGCACTTGAACTCATGCATCTATTGGACAGTGGAGTCAATATCAGAGGGATCAGAGTGAGTGTAAAGCTGAGTATCCTATGTAAATGATAGGCTTTCAAATAAATAATTTTCGAGCAGTAGAAGTAGTGGCAATGTACACAGTACAAAACCCTGAGGCACACCATAAACCAAGTCAGCTCTGTAAGAGATACAGCCATCTATTGATACCACCTGTATTCTGTTAGATAGGTATGATTGAAACACCTTTATGTCTTTAGGCTTACTGATTTGGTCTTAAAAGAGTGTGGTCATTATGATAAGCAATTTTGGGGGCACAGGGCGTAGTGCACTATTCAGCTGATCCAAAGTGGGTTAGAGTTCAGGGGACATTGCCCCTTTTAGATCTGCCCGGAAGGCGTCGCGATTCATGCCCCGCAGATTGTGAAGGTCCCTGAATTTTGAGGGAAGAAGAGGAGCAATCACCTAAAGTTCACATATAACACAGAAGTGATCCGAGGACAGCTCTTCTTTTACGGTTGCGGATTTGATAAGGCGATCGTCAGGTCTGTGCAGTACCCAATCAATGATGTGTCCTCGATTGTGTGTAGATTTATCAATTAGTTGATGAATGTTGAACTCATCAAAAAGTTTAACAATTTTTGCTGCGAGGTATGCTGAGGTTGATCAAAATGAAAGTTTTTGTCTTCTACTATCATATAAGTGCCAGGCAGGTAATTAGCACGATCCAAAATTTCCGGGAACTCTGCATGAAATTTGGCATCTGTTAATGTATTTTTTTTTGGTAATAAAGATGAGGTAAGTGCACCTACAGTTACGATGGTAACTTTATAAATTTCGACCTGACCACATGTCATTTTTATTGTCCGACTACATCGTGACTTTGACTGGGGTTTGAGAGGTCGAGAGAACTCTATAGAGACCAGGGATTGCCACATGTTACATAATGATGAGATTCGAGGGCTAGACTAGGTGACGAACCCAGGAGACGGTGTGCTGGCGATAGTTATGGGAAAGATAAATAAAGGATGTGAGGGAAGAGAGAATGTAGCTACCTTCATAAAGGAATATGCAAACTTATTTTTACTAAAAGAAATAGAAGGAAAATGATTAATCTGTTCCCATTGATATTTATACATTCATTGAAGTGATTTTTAAAAAAAAATAAATGATTAAATACTGCTTTATTCTAAAATACCTCAATGATTAAACAACACTACAACAAAGTTTGTGACTATACATGGGACATAACTAAAAGTATTGAATATGTTCAATGTAATATTTAGCGCGCGACAAGCAAGCATACGCATTTATAGATCTGGAATATATTATAAGAAGTAGTTTAATATAATGCGCACCACACCGCGCGACCTCAAAATATTAAAAAAGTATTTTCAATGGTAGTGAGTATAGCCTCGTCAAAACGACCCAATATGCGGCTGCATACGCGCTCGTTCACTTCCGGTTATTGCTATTCTTAGTAATATTTTTTTTTATAAGGTTACAAATTTCATCGGTGAATGTGTGGCTGTGTGGTCATATTGATAGTACGATAGTACGCTACATCGCAGGTCCGGGGTTCGATTTCTTATCGATGCCTATTTTTTATTTTTTTTTTCAAACTATACTACATGAATTGATTATGAATAAGATTTTTTTTTTAAATGGTTTGTTTTGATGTTAGGCTTAGGGATAGACTTTAGGGTTACGTTAAGTGATAGTTATTAGGGTTTGGGTTAGGTTTAGTGATAGTTTTTAGGGTTTGGGTTAGGTTTAGTGATAGCTTTTAGGGTTTGGGTTAGGTTTAGTGATAGTATTTAGGGTTGGGTTAGGTTTAGTTATAGTTTTTAGGGTTTTGGGTTAGGTTTAGTGATAGATTTTAGAGATTGTTTGAATGCACATATAGAATCGGAGGTTCAATGAAAGGCGCAGTGAATACTTGTAACTCTTCAATTTTATAAACATCATTTTATAAACAATGTTACTAAGAATAGCAAAAACCGGAAGTGGACGAGCGCGTATGCAGCCGCATATTGGGTCGTTTTGACGAGGCTATACTCACTACCATTTTGAATATAACACGGATTGCGCGACAATCTATCATAAACATTTACATGTTACATAGAGATAAACTAAAAGTCATTCATTTCAAATACGGTCTGAAATTTAGATACAATGCATTGTTATTTGACAAAAGTTTATGTGCAAGATTCCAGCTGGATAGAATCACGTGAATCAGTCATTGTCAACTTTTGTTCTTCCGCTAACGGGAGGGCGAGACAACCAGAGGACGGTTAAGTTAATGGAAGATATTTAATTGAAGAACCCGCAAAAACGAAGTTTTGACTAAAAATCACTTATATAAGAGACATAAAATATTTTTTATTATGTTCAAAATAATAAGCACCACGTGACAGACAAGCATACACTTTAGAATAAAGGGAATTTAATACACACCGCACCGCGCAGCAGGAAAATATTTAGAAAAAAGTGTGTTCAATATGATTCGCACCGCGTGACCGGGAGTAAAACATGGACATGCTACGTTGAAATGCATAGAGATAAACTAAAAATTCATTTATTTATTAATTATTTATATACTTATTCATTGATTAGATCGATCTGAATTTTTGACGGATGCATTAATATAAGTGACAAAAGTATAGGTGTAAATTTTAAGCTCGATAGAATCATGAGAAGTGGGTCATTTTTAACTTTTGTTTTCTGTGAGACCAAGACATAATGGACGGTGAAGTTAATATAAGGGATTTAAAAATGAGAAAAACTGAAACAAATTTGTTCTCTGTTTTTCTGTTATCGAGATTAAAAGTAAAGCAATTTTTCAACACGTTTTAATGTTCCTGATCTTTTGTTTGTGATTGATATCAACCCTTTTGTTCATCTTAATGGTATAAATCGTCATTCTTGCCATACTTTAATTAAGTACCGGAGACGCACGCTGATTTCATATTATATTTAAAATAGGGCTGTTATCGACTAATTTAAAGTTAATCGTTAATTAAAAAAAAATACAGATTAATTAATCGATTAAAAAAATTAAAGCTAAAAATGAAGATGTATGACGTCATAAAACTAAAAATTTCAAGGGAAGTACAAAAACAGGCCAATGACATTAAAAAAATTAATCTTTTTTGAGTTATTTCCTCTGTCTTACAGACATTTAAAAAATAACAATATTCTGAACTAAATTTTGTTTTTTAAAAGCAACACAAAAGAAAATAAATCAAAGTTATGCATACGATGAAAAAAACTGCATATTAACAATTTAAAGTATTGCTAGTCTCATTTCACAAAAGATTTTTTAAAGGCATGTTACATTAAGGTCCAATGAGTTGTAAAAAAATTATATTTGAAAACTTATTACAATTACAATTTTTTTAAATATTAAAAAAAAAAAAGAATCAGGATTTGTAATTAACATATTACAAGTTTTAGCTAAACCTAATATTATTTAACTATAAAAATATTTTAAAAATCAGTATACATTTTTAAAACACAGTTAGCAAGAAAAAAAAGTTAAATAACTCATTAAAGTTTAGGCAATTTGATGAAAACTTCAAATTAGTTTTAAAAATATAGATCTAATAGTAATACAGCTGTATAGAAATTGTTTGATGATGATCTAAAATATAAAGCTCATCTATTTATCCCAAGTGGTTCAAAAGTTGTGAATAATTATTTTTTTCGTTATGTTGTTTTCCCTCACATTTTGTGCCCTTTTGGGGCATTTTTAAAAATGCCCATTATTTAAGTATTTATTTTTAAAAAAATGTATATAATAATGCTAGGAGATATATTTAAATATAAGTAGTTCAATATAATGTCAATGAATTTAAATTTTGTTATTGTTAATTAAGTAAAAACAATGCTAATTAAAAAAAAAAATAATATCATTCTCCTTATAAAACAGCTCATTTTAAAGTTTACACTTTAAAAATATTTTTTAAACGCTATTTTAATCGATAACATTTTTTCCGAATAATCGAGAAATTAATCGTTAATTTCCGCAGCCCTAATTTAACACAATCTTCTTTTTTGCAACTACATGGTAATCCTAAAAATTTATTCCCACTTGCTTGGCTCCTCTCATTAACTTTCTCAGAACTCATGATAAGTGTATTTACTATATAAAAATTAAACAATTTCCCCTAAATTCAGTCATATTTGTTTTGGTACTTTCGGTTAAAAATGTAGATTTAACAGCAAAACTATCTTAGATACCTTGCTGAATGAATTTACAGTTATAATGACTTATGTTAAGAAAAAACTTCCCCCTGGCTCGTCTTCACTGGTAATTGTATAGTTATCCAAAGTAGTCATATCAAGGGATTATAAAAATTAAGGAAAACGTGTGTATGTTTTTAGGGTAAGCTGAAGTTTTGAAACCATTCGTCTTTACAAAATTTAATTCATTTTGACTGTCTATTTGAAGTCTATTATATCGACGGCATGGTGGTTACGTACATCAAATCTCAAACATGTGTTCAAGCTATGCCAGTCATGCATGACGATACCACAGTTCTTAAACACACACACACTTCTCCGCACACACCCTATCACCCACACATCCAACGATTCGAGGAAGTTCCAAAGGGACTATAAATAAAGCACGGTTTTCCTCTAATGTTCGTTGAAGTACTTCTTTATGTAAACATGTGTTAGAGCATTGGTTCCTTAACTTTTTTAGTTTGACGCCCCCTTTCCAAAAAAAAAAGTACTATTATTTTTTCTTCCCTTTTTAAAAAAAGTGGGATACAGCGGAATCCTCAAACTTCTCTCATTGATCTCCGCTACAGTCCATTTTTACCACGTTTTTGTTTACTTGCTTTCGTTCCTGCCGATCAAATTTCTGCGCAGCAGCGCTACTTTAAGAGAACATTGATGCCATGGTTCTAACACTTCACTTACATATCACATGCAAACCAATCATCCACTACAGTATCAGAAACTTCATCTGCGACAATCTAAAGATATTTGAACGATTGTTCAGCTCGGCTGGTTATAGAGTCAATAAGAACCATTCATCACCTTAACCAAACAATGTCTAATCAATTGAATGTTTGAGCTGTTAGTTAACAGATGACATATAAAGAAGACGTTACAGTGTCATTTCGATGCTCATCAAGAACGATTAATAAATGTTACTTATGACACCATAACCTCAATGTTTGGTTTTAATCAAAATTAACTATTAATTAATCGTTAATGTTTCAAAAATTAACGATTAGTTTCAAATTAATCGTTAAAAGCCCTAAAATAAAGAAATAAAATGTTCGATATAATCTATGATTTTACACTTAGACTTAAAAAAAAATAGAAGTAAATAAGATTTTCGAAAACAACGTTTTTATACGTGGACCAAAAAAGAAAAAAAATATTTTAAATTTATAAGTTCAAGTACTATGTTTTGATATGACTAGAAACGTAGGGTGGGATGCTCAAGAGGTTTTACATATGCAGTTCACTCATTCTCTCACTTATAGATCTCTCTTTAGCCTTCTCAATTACAAATCTTAAATTTTTATGCCAAACACTTTCACTTAGTAAGCAGCCGCGAAACGCCTATAGAAGTTGTTCATTCATGGCCTTATTTTGTTCAGTCTTATGCATGTATTTCACAAAAAATTAAAATCCCCTGACAAGGGTAACATTATCCAGTAAGTCAGTAATTCGGATGTTCCTTAATCTTCGTTTAACTGACTAAATAGAAGATACGGCTCTGTGGAAACCGTAAGTAAATGCCTTTCTAACAGTCACGCTTGGATAATTATTGAGCATCATGTCATTTAAATAAAAATTATATTGCACAAATCGTGATCTGTAACCAGGAAGTCATGTCAAGAGGAGAACATACATGTTTGAACAGTTGGGTTGGAGAGTAAAGTGTCTTTATTACTTTTACAAAAAAACATAAACTTTATTGAAGTAATGACTCAGCCACATTTATAAGGCCTAGTTTATTTTCCCATATCGCGTGGCGTCCAAGGCTGCAACGAAATTATGGTTACCCCCCCGTTAGTACTCAAGTAAAGGAATTTAATGCATGGTGCTAAGGCTAAGACCTTATTAAAACAGTTGTATGGCTGATCTCATGAACAAACCTCTGTATCTCCTACCATCACCCTCCAATGTTATAGCGCATCTAAAAGACAAACCTCTGCATCTCCTACCATCACCCTCTGGGCCTCAAACATTCCATCAGATTTTAAAACTAACGTTTGTAGAGGGATGCTCTCTGACATGTGTCTAACTTTCTGTAGATTGAGAATCACTGATTCGTCAAGCCCTGCCATGACTGCAACGTTGATGCTATCTCCTATGGAGGTTCCCGTGTTTTCATTTTCCGTATATCTGAGCTGCACTGTGAACGGTGGGCAATCAGAAAATGACAAACATGTTGAAGGATGCAAATCCAACTTAAGTATAAACAAAATAAAAAAGAGAAATATTAAAGGTAGAGGACTATAAACTAGATGTGTTATTTCAATACCAAACAAATTGTTGTCATCAATATTCAGAAAACGCCATTTTTCAGTGATGAGTCTTGTAGAGACTGTTTAATGTCAAGATAAGTAAGGATATAATACAAAACATTAGAACAGCGCCCACTATAGACAGTTTAAGCTAAAACTGTAAAATTGAATGAGTGTATCCACTATAAATAGTCTAGTGAAAGCTAAAACTGTAAAATAGACTAACTTTATCCATTATAGATAGTCAGTGAAAGCTAAAACTGTCAAATAGACTAACTTTATCCATTATATATAGTCTAATGAGAGCTAAAACTGTAAAATAGAATAACTTTATCCATTATAGATAGTCTAGTGAAAGCTAAACTGTAAAATAGACTTACTTTATACACTATAGATAGTCTAGTGAAAGCTAAAACTGTAAAATAGATTAACTTTATCCATTATAGATAGTCTAGTGAAAGCTAAAACTGTAAAATAGACTAACTTTATCCATTATAGATAGTCTAGTGAAAGCTAAAACTGTAAAATAGACTGACCGTACCCAAAATAGTGAAAGCTAAAACTTTACGCTAGAAAAGCGCACCGAAATGTGAAGCTCTCCTCACATTGTCATCATAATTATGAAGTGATCATATATTTTTTCGATTGTGCTTCTAGACACCCGCTAACTCAAAATAATTTTTTGCAATTTATTTATATGAAAAGCATTGTGTTGAATCAATTTTAAACATTGATTTCAATGAATTTAATTATCAATAATATCATATTTACGTGAAACTTTCACGTTCAAAAGACAAGTAATTTAAATTATGAGGTTAATGAATTCTAAAAAAAAAAGTTCAACAAATAAATTATAATGTTGTTAATGGGCAATTTTCAAATACATGAGAATTACATATTAACGCAGACGACCAACTGTTGCGATTCAATTATATTTCGGTAAGAATCTATTTTACAGTACAGTTAATTGCTTGTTATACCATTATATAATCCCTTATAGATCAGATTACAAAATAAGGTAAACAAGATATGCTTGATAACCATAATCTGTGATTGTTGATCTAATAACAAACATCTGATAAGTATGAACTTGATCTTATATCAACTAATAACCATGACCTGATAAGTAAAACATGATTTCCAATCGATTAATTACTAAATTACCCAAATGAATCTCGTCAAACAAACCAACAAATTATTTAAAAAAATTAATTACCTTAATTACTTGTCCACATCAACTTACTTTTAAGTTGATTTACTTATAAAGTATATTAAATAAATAATATTTCAACCAGATTTAATCAGCGATCGTATACAAATACGAAACAGTTAATTACCTTTCATGCCCAAACTTCGGCAAGTATTGTGAAGCTGACCAATCATTAGGACTAGACTGACTAGACCAACACGACAAACACCTGACAGCATACTTGCGTGTCTAAAGAGCCATTATCAGAATCAGACTTAAGTTTTAGATTACCATTTTTTAAAAGTATTGTTGAACTTGAAAAATGAAATCTCTAACAATCTATGTTTCAAAAGCATTTTGTTTTGAAGGAAAAAACATTTAATTGACACGCGTCGTAAAGAATTTTAGGAAAGTTGTCTAATGTTGATTTGTAAACTGCAAAACATTGCGCACAAATAAAAATGTGCAATAATTATTTACTTATTCCAGTTTCCAGAAATCACAAAAACATAAACTCCATTAAAATATTTTATTGCTTGACGATGCAATTACAAATGTCACACGTCTACTAAGTCATTCAGTATGTGAGAAACTTCGACAATGTTGTTGAAATACATCCGTGTTATTGGTCCTTCCTTAACAGCGGTAACCACCTTTCGCATAGTGTGTGGATAAATGCAATATGAATTTATAGATTAAGCACTTAAGTCCAGGAAGAAAAAAAAAGAGTAACAGATCATGTTTTCGGTTTTGAAAGGTAATGTGTCTGACAAGAATATGTCCCGAACGCAACTAAAATCGACGGTTCGCTGGTTTTTCACAATTATCGTATTATTACAGGGTAGAATGTGATTTTTGCAATCCTTAGAAAGTCGGTCTGTTTATGCCATTAAAAAAAAGTTTATTCATTCATAATACAAGTACACATTTTTCAAACGCTTTTAAAAAGTAATATTTAAATATCAAACAAATATTACGACTAAGTCTTATGTACGTGACTACACTTGTCATTTCACCCCCCCACCGGAATTTCTAAACGCATTGAAATCCAAGTAGGACTTTGATTATTCCCCCCCTAAAATTTTGAGTCAGTGAAAATGATATCGAATCTATATATATAATTCTCCTCAGCCATGCCAGACAACAAGCAAGCTGTCTAACCCCACCCACCAATCAGCTGGCAAGAAAAGGTAGTGCAGAGGGTGGGGGGCTATCGAGACCAAAGATGAGTTCAATTGAGGTAAATTACTTTGTTCTTTTCGAACAACAGAATAGTATGTATTTCGTAGTGTAGTGGTTATTACATTCGCCTAACATGCGGAACGTCTCCTCAACAATTACTTTCATAAAATTTTACCTGTCACTAAATCATTTGTGACGTATGCTGCGACGCGGGTCGGCTCGTGTTCTTATAAATGAAATCGCGTGAACAAATGTATGTTATGTTAAATTATTATTTTTCTCCATTTGCCTCATTTTAAAATTCAACACCATTCTATTTGTTGTCATATTTCCCTTGGTTTAGTTACTTCTTCTTTCATTTTTGAAAAGTACAACGATTTTTCACCAAGTCATTCTTTTTTGCCCGTAAAACTTCATGGTTTTGTTTGCCTCTTCTTAAGTTTTCTACTACCTCAAGTTCATCGTCAACTTCGATTATACATTCCTTTGATCACACATCATTCAACACCATTCCCGTATTCAACATGTCCGTAGATCTTAAGGTATTGTTGAAATACTGAGAAGAAACTTTGTTTCTTCCGTTGGGAATCATTAAAAAGTAAAGATAATTTATTGCTCTAGTGTTCATTTGATAGCTAAGTACAACACTACGATGGACGTAAGGATAAAAATATCTTTCTTATTCCGTATGCCAGAATAAACAAACAAGTTTTCGATCCTCCCATCAGAAATTCAGTTGTGGATAAGTTGCCTGAAGAAACCAGGAAAGCCAAAATTTATCAACATTTAAAACTGTAATAAGGATGCAAGTCTAGTAACAAATCATAGATAAGCGTATGATGCAATATTCTTCTGCATAGAAGGAGCGTCTGTAACAGATAAGATAAAATTCCATACACACAGAACCATTCAACACCTGACCTATGTAACCTAAATGTTACCTGATAATTAGTTGGTGGCTATAACCATATCGCCTTAACACCGGACCCACGCGCGAGCAACAATGCAATGGGAATTAGTGTGCCATATTTTAAACATTGTTTAAATACAATGCAGAATACATTTTACTCTGAAAGAAATGAACTTAACTGAGTCTGTCCCTGTTTCAACGTAAGGTGCTATACAATGACCAGACAGATCAACGTGAATGAATTCAAATACCTCAAGTGTCATGGCCCATGGCCACTTTGTCCATGAATCAATGAATCTTACATGTGGAATGGCACCAGGAGTCCCAAGCATAAGGCTTTTAATAGGTCTTCCCAGGAAACTCTCCCAGCAGCTATGTACCCTTACCCAGAGAAACTTATAACTAGGGGAACCCACCTCATCTGGGCAACCAGGACGAAAGTGTCTTCAAAAAAAGTTGACCTCACAAAGGAGGGGTGGATTTTCCCTTCTTCGACTTGCCACTACATCGGCACCACCCCAGCTCAGTGTTGAGTCCTTCAATAATGGGTTGAGAAGCATATACATTTTAGAACCGTTGGGGGTAGGGGTTAAACCCAGCAAACGTATTACTAATACTGTTAGGGACACTAAGTTAACTTTGGAGGGACAAAGATTTGGAAAAGCTGGTGAAAGGTCGCTTGAAGTTTATCAGTATGAAAGGTGATACGATTTTTGTAGGGATGTTACATTGCACATGCGTCAGACAAAGTCTGAGAAACAACGGTGCACGGGTCACCAACAAATTACTGGGACTTAGGGTCTGACCAACCAGAAGAAAATTGGCACAGGTACCACCCAAGACAATTAAGATTAACCCAATAGAATTGATAGAAATGTAGGACCGACGCTGTCATGGCGTGGCCAGAGGCCCTTATATACTGTACCCAAACCTTTAGGCGTCCTCTTTCTCTCAGAAGATCACAGATCACCCAAAGGTTTAATTAAGTTCTAAGGGGATAAGACTGTGGGGAGTTGTGAGCCTAGCTGAGAAGTTTGTTTTCAAATGTATTATGTATATGTGATGGTTAAATGCTTATCATTCTTTTTTTAAAATTTATATTGATTGATAAATTGATTATTGATAGTTAAGGTTTGTTCGTTATATATTGTTCCCAGCTAGAGGTTAGATCAAGAGAATACCATTGGTCAAGCTAACGTAGTAGAGGAGCAGACCAGGCAGAAGACGTGCTGGTGTTGTGAGGTAGGGACAAGGTGGCCTTGCCTCAAACGTGAGAACCATTGCTAAATATAGTCTCAGAACGTATATGTGAGCCTGACGAAAATTGATAACCCGTGAGAATAAAGACTACTGTTTGTAAACAATACATCCAACTGTCAGTCACTTGAGGTTACCGAGGGGGCGTGTCCAATCAGATGATGTGTGAGATAGAGTTTATGGTAGGCAGGAATGAAACGGGAGCTGGCCGATTGAGGGATGTAATATTGAAAGTATATCTCATATTCCTTGTACCTGAATTATTATTACATGTACACATATATTCCCTATTATCATATTTTGTATATGGATTTCATGTAATTAAACACTTTTTTAATTTGTGTACAGAGTAGTTATGTGTATTTATTATGGCTGTTATCGATTAATTTAAATTTAATAGTTAACTTTTGAAAATTACAGAATAATTAATCGATAATTTTGATTAAAGCTAAAAATATGACGTATGACGTCTCTAAACTGAAAATTTCAAGGAAAGTAACAAAAACAGGCAATTGACTTTTTTGATTTGATGAGTTATTACCCCTGTCTTGAAGACGTTAGAAAAATAACAATATTCTGAACTACAATTTTGCAACTTAAAAACAATACGAAAAATGAAAGCAAAGTTATGCAAACGGTTGAAAAAAACTGCATATTAACAATGGTCAATATTTCTAGGTCTCATCTCTCAAGTGTTATTTCAAGGCATTTGACATGAAGGTCCAATGAGTTGTAAAAACTAATTATTTGAAAACTTATTGCAATATTACAATTATTATTTAATTTTTTTTAAAAAAGAGTCAGCACATGTCATTAACATATTACAAATGTTAGTTTAACTTAATATTTAACTTTTTTAAAATAAAAAAATCAGTATACATTTTTAAAACATAGTTAACAATTAAAATAAGCTAAATATTGTTTATTTTTAAATAAAATTTTCCTAATAAAAACAGCTTATTTTAAATTTAACACTTACAATTTATTATTTTTAAATGGAGAAGTTTGTACGTAAAAAAGGAAACTATTATTAACTATTAACAATTAATTATTTATTAATAAGTATAAAAAATTGTTTCTCTTATTCTAATTGCTATTGTATCGATTATGTGGAGATCCTTGGTTGTTCTTGGGTTTAATGTCTCTATCTACTCTCACTTCTTTATTCCAATCTTCACTCGTACACACTCTTGGTGAATTATCCAAGACGGAATGCTCAATTAAATTATGGTTAACTCCTTAACTTCTTTAACTATCTTTCTTCTAACTAACACTCGTCCCTAATTCAGTCCCTATTTCTATCCCCCTCTCTATTCCTATCTCCGTCGGTCCGTCTGTGTCCCCGTGTGTTCGTCTGTGCATCCCTTTTATACCCGTCAGTCTCCGCCCCTAAATTTTCCATAAGGTCAAGCTTGTTTGACGTAGCCAATCTCTGGCGAGACTACCATCCCCAGGCCAGCTGACCCGTGTGTTCCGGCGTGAGTTCACACCACCACCCAGTCCCGTGGTCAGTCACCGTTCATATTAAAAGATGCAAGGTTGGCGTCAGTCGCCGTCCATATCAATGGATCCAAGGTTGGCCTTGTTCCTCGCTCGCACCCGACCAGCTTCAAAGGACACCACTGGGCGCCGAAAATTCGCCCGTAAGGCCCCCAGGCTTCCACAATTAAAATAATTTTAATCGATAACATTTTTTTACCAATTAATCGAGAAATTAATCGTTAATTTCCACAGCCCCAGTATTTAATTGTAGTTCTAGACTTATACTAATACGCAGCACTGGGGGCTAGAGCCACAGTTAATGTTGGTTTCGATGACCCCACACCACAGCCACCACCTTTGCTTGCCGAAATAAAGTGATTGGTCGGTGGTCCACCCCAGCGAGGGTCATCCGTAATACTTGTTTGCACATGCCCGTTTTTAGAGAAATAAATATAATAAGATGACCCGCGGCCTAGCATACGCCGCGTATTTGCTCATCATAGATAGTACGAAAAAACGGTGTGGAAGGGGTGAGACAACGGACACAAACAGCTGCACAAAGTAATGAAAAAAAGCGAGTAAACGTGGAGACATTTCCACAACGGTTGTTGTTACCTGCTCCCCACCCTTTACTACCATCCATCGCCAACCATAAACTATGATTTTCCGACTCTAGGGTTAGTCATGGTCGCAAAAAATAGGGAAAAGAACAGGCAGAATTTAAAATTAAAAAAAATAAAAAATTAATTGTTCCATCTGGGTATTGAACTAAGGCCTTTCCAAGTGCAAGGCTGCCGCTATAGCCATTACACTACGAATCATGTTATTCTGTGAAGGAACAACACACGTGAACGCAAGAAGCCACCCCAACCTTTTTCTCTTCATCCCACACCACTTAACCACTGTGATCTTTCATTTTATGAATTTATATTGAAATAAATAAAAACAACACAAATGGTAGTTTTAAATAAGTTTATTTCGTCTTGGCGATTGAGCTGATTTTATTATTACAGTGCATATGCTCTATACTCTATAGCAATAGTGTTATTCAATCGAAAAAGTAATACTACGTCCATTGAATCATAATAATTAGACTACTATTAATTATGACTATGACATATTTTTAAACAGAAACAAAAATCTATGAATATGTTAACTCTAACACAAATTAATTTTAAAATTATTTTATAAGTATTAGTATTGCTGCAAAGTGTTCCAACAATATTAACTAATATTTATTTATTGTGTTTAGTGTTCATTGATTAAATTTACGTAACAACGTATCTTAGTTTGTATTTCCCTTTTTGATTATCAGTTAGTCAATAAACTTTGAATTATTAATAAAGGTATCTGCATGATATTGATGTTAGAATAATAGAGTCAAAACATCAATAGACTCTATAGTCTACATAATTTGCTATGCTATGTTTTTAAAACAAAATGAAAATATAGAGGTAAAATATATTTTTTAAACTTTGGTTTTGAGCGTGTTTCTCGCCACAAAATATTGAATTCGTTCGTAACGCTACTAATTTCAGAAAGCAGCGAACCAAATAACTGCACCAAAAGTAACTATTTTCGTACGTCCGCATACAATTTTTCAAAATGTTAATAAATGAATAAAATGTTTTTAGAAATAAAATACATGTAAGTTCTGTATTTCATTATTTTATTTATTCTGATGCGTATTTTTCAAATTAATAGATTTCAGCACAAAACATTTATTTTAGTAGTTCAAATAATTTGTCTTGGTGGTAATTAAAAACAAACGAAAAGTGATAATTAGACCTCGCATTAGTAAAGTTGCATGACGATTTCAAAGATACGTTACTGAAATCCTAAGACCTGAATGAACTAAGAATAAGATCATCAGGAGCGACATTTACTGTTTTTTTCGCAAACATTTCAAGGCAGTGCCGTAGCAGGGCTTTGTGTCACCTTAAGCAGATGCCAGTTTTGCCAAATTTACAAGCATAAACTTAATCTTTTGTAGTTGTAATTGTTTGCATAGGTGTTTCTAGATTTGAAGAATAGTTTAAAAGAATTTGTTGCTAGAGATGTTGGTGTAGTAGTCTGTGTGATTGTTGAAATAATTGTTGTAGTTTTTTATGTATGTGTCTTAATTTATCTTTGTTTATTTAGCTCTTGGTGACTTAGGTATAATCGCGGGGTATTTTTTGGTATAATTATTTGTGCATTTCTTGTTGTCGTTTTCTGTGTTGTTGACGTAGTTGGTGGTGCAATTGTTGGTGTTGTTGATGCAGTTGTTGATGTAGTTGTTGATGCAGTTGTTGATGTAGTGGTTGATGTAGTTTTTGATGTAGTTGTTGGTGTAGTTGTTGATGTACTGGTTGATGTAGTTGGTGGTTTAGATGGTGGTGAAGTCGATGGTGAAGTTGATGGTGTAGTTGTTGTTGGTGATGTAGATTGTGAAGTAGTAGTTGATGCTGTTGTTGGTGTAGTTGATGAAGTTGTTCGTGTAGTTGTTTATGTAGCTGGTGGTGTAGCTTGTGGCGTAGTTGGTGGTGTATTTGTTGCTTCTGATGTAGCTTTTGTTGCAGTTGTTGATGCTGTTGTTGGTGTAATTTGTGATGTAGATGTTGGTGTAGTTGTAAAGAAGTTATTGTACTGGTTGTTGGTGTAGTTGTTGATGTATTTGTTGGTGTAGTTGTTGATGTATTTGTTGGTGTAGTTGTTGGTGTATTTGTTGGTGTAGTTGTTGATGTATTTGTTGGTGTAGTTGTTAGTGTAGTAGTTAGTACAGTTGTTGGTGTAGTTTTTGGTGAATCTGTTGATGTCATAGTTTGTCTAGTTATAGGTGTTTGAAAAGTTCTTATTGTATCTGTAGATGTAGATGTTAGTATAGTTGTTTTTGAATCGGTTGATGAAGTAGTCATAATTGTTGGTGTAGTTCTCGCTGTTATTATTGGTGTTCCGTAGTTATAAGTATAACAGCAAATTGGTAAATTACTTGGAATACTGCAATGGTCCTTTGGCAAATTTTAGATTTGTCTCCGTACTCACAATCTGAAAGATATTTAAATCATTTGGCGAGGTCAAAGACTCTTTACTTTAAAAATGTTCATTCCTTTTATTCTCTCCAGCAAAGTCATTAGTCAATCCCTTAAAGGAAAATTAAAAATATATTTGACGAAAAATCAATACTTTGTCGTTTCCCATCCATCCATCCATCCATCCATCCATCCATCCATCCATCCATCCATCCATCCATCCATCCATCCATCCATCCATCCATCCATCTATCCATCCATCCATCCATCCATCCATCAATCCATCCATCCATCCATCCATCCATTTATCCAGCCATCCACCCATTGATCCATCTACCCACCCATCTATCGATCATTCCAGCAATCCATCTAGCCATCAATCATTGCATTTAACCATGCATCCATAAAAGTTATTAGTATACATACTATGAACAGGTCTGTAGACAGCCCTACAAGAACCACAACATTTCTTCTCTATGCTTTGAGTATAACACACCCTATTGTCTGTAGCGACACTTTGAGAACAGTTCAAACCATTAACATCACCCAGTAGGTCGTCTCCAAACATGCACGTTTCTGTTGGAAGAAAATCATCTGCATCCAAGTATTTCAAATAAAAAAGAAAAAACAAAAAAAACATTAACTTAATTCCAAGTATTGATAATATTTGAAAACGCCAACAAAATTTCTACACTAACATCTAGTTGCCATAGCGACCTCTAAGTGACCACCGTCTTGTGGGTGTCCCCATAGTTTAGTCTCCCCTTTGGAAAGGGAATAACTGCCGGGGAATTCCCCGAGGAAATCTATAAGAGTTTACGCTCAGGGTCTTTGAAGTCCTTGACAGTAGTGAGGATATAATCTTCCCTTACATAATGGGACAGTCATATTTGCCTACCTTGAACTCGCGGAGCTGCCGTGTGATTCACGCATTCCCCAGACAAACACAGCTGAGAGAATAGAAGAAAACAAAGGGACTTTAAACACGGAATTTGAATATTCGAAATTCAGTTTTAACTCTAATGCTAACTTTCTTGTGTCCTCCTCTTGAAACATGTCACGTGATTTCTTCTTATTCTCTGATATAACCCACAACTAGGTGGTGTTTACATTGTGATCTATTTGTATCCTCCGATATGATACATTGACATTTACTGTGGAAAGTGATTTATTGATATCGACTTATTTTGAATAGGATGTCAAACATTCGTTGTTTAATGACAGAACTCACAGAATTGACATAATCACAGACTGACTGAGTGATGAGTAGTTAGAATTCAAATTTAACCAAAGGGCGTAAATTGGTTTAAACAAAGGTGTGTTTATTGCAAGTCATCCTCATAAAATAATTCTAAAAATAGTGCAATCCTTCTGGTTGCGTAGTTTTATTGTTTAGAGATTTAAAAAAAATAATTTTTGTCTTAGTAAAATTGCAGTTTAGTTCGCAAAATATTTTTTTTTATTTTTGAAGGAGAATTATTCGAATATAAATCAATGCATGTGAATTTAAGTGTTGTTTTGAACTTTACACCTTACACCGATAGAGCCACCGGGACTTTATTTTAGATGTTAAAAAAGCCGTATAAGTAGTATTTTATTCGTCCCATTGCCATTAAACTTTGATAAGTTTTTAAGTACGCTTCGCGAAGTTTTCTGTCATTTAAAGTGACACATCTATTATTATGGGCTGGGGGCCCGTAATGCAATTTTTAAACATGAGTTAAATCGTAGGTATTTTAAAGTGTGACTACTTGGTATACGGATGAGTTATTGACCAAATTTGATAAACTTGGTAATGAACTCCTAAGGTCCTTTCCTTTGGCACCGGAGACAAAAATTTTTTTTTGGTTATCTTTTAAACACTTATTTCCCCATTAGACTTTAAGCAATTTGAATAAATATAGACACGTTTCTTCCTAATTACCTAGATTGAAATCTTTAGGGCTATTGAGATATGCACATCCAGTATCCGTTTTCCATGTTGGCTCTTAATGTAATTGTATTCTCCATTTATTGATAAATACTAACAAACAAATTTATCGATCAAGATTCAGATTGAAATCATGGGGTGTTTTCATTTGGTGTTATGCGGGCTCTGAATGTTAACGGAAATCATAATTTTTCGCTGCGAAAACCGGGTAATTTTCTACTATAATGTTCATAGATACTGGTACACATGTGTAAAAACAAAATGGCTTTAAATCGTGGAAGTATTTAAATAACGCCGTGGTTGCTGGTCTATATTTCAGTGCGCATCAACGTCTTGTGGAGAAATAAGCTAAACAACTTGTTTCAGACAAACATAACAAACATATGAGGCAAATCCTTTAACATCAGCGAATAAAAACAAAGAACAAAAAATAATGAAAATGAAAAACATAGCTGTAATCCAAAAGGCATCTTATTAGATGTCAACAATAACTGTAACAATTCCAGACTGAAACAACGTAGGACAGAGTCAGACGCCAGTATTTGAAAGAGAACATGGTGCTCATGACATGTTATATGTCCTTTAATCCTCAAAGGTTTATCCTCAAGGTTTGGATAACACATCACAGCTACATTTTCTATTATTAAAGACATATTTTTTAATGTTTGTGCCCTTAGGTAAGCTTCTTGCGAATACATTCTTTGCTTTGGAGTGTTCTTTTCCACCAAGCTTTTCCAAGCCTTTACATTTTTCTTTATCATGAATGCAAATACAATCTAACCATTCTATTACCTTGTTATACAGAATAGCTACTTATGTACATTTTAATTTTTAGTTTATTTTTTATAAAAATATATTTTTGTTCCTAATTTCACGTGATCTCTTCTAATAGACATTTACACAAACCCACCTTCCCGTCTCCACACACAGTACCGTGAGCAGCAGTGTACATGTTGCAAGTGTTACCACCTGGGATTCCACAATACATCCGAGTGCAAATGAGTGAAGGGTCATCGTTGAGGTTATACTCCTTAATGTCCTAGATTATAAAAAGACAAATTTAGGTCACATGGTAAAAGTCAATCTCTTTCAATCTCCAAGTGGCTTATCCATAATTTTAATGTCACAATTAAATTAGATCTCGCAAAGGGTCTTCATTGCGTGTTCACTCACTCCAGAAAGTTAATGAAGGAAAACCGTAGAAGAATTGAAGTTCGTTAAGGGAAACAAGTAAATACTGTCTGAGACATGTTACTTACCGTACAAATAACCGAGGAACTATTCCTTTGTAACATTTTACCCTGTTCCTGGGGAGAATACTTGAGTCCAGGCAGACTGTCATCAACATTCGGGATACTGGGGTCAGCTTCTAAAGTCTCGACCAGACAAGAAGTTCGCAAACTGTAACGACATAACAATAAATTAATGTAAATATTAAAAAAAAAAAAAAAAAAAAAAAAAAAAAAAAAAAAAAAAAAAAACAAACAAACAAACAAACAAACAAACAAACAACATGAAAAGGTTATTAAACATAATTAAACCCGTTTATGGTCACCATACTAGTCCTGGTAGTACGCGTTTTATAGTCAGGATACTTGTCAATGAATCATTTGTCATTGTAGCATAGATGCTATTGCAAACTTACATACCACGATATATCCTATGCCAAGACGGCATGAAAGTTTGAATTAACATTGTCTAATTGTCTAAAAGAACTTTGTTTGTATACAACTACTTTTACAAATAACTTCACATTATAGATTGTTCACTTACGCTGTTGTCAGATTTTGTGTTATGTAGTCAGTAAAATACTCAACGCTACAGTTGGAGAATTTCCACGGGTTCAACTTTGTAGCTTCTGTCAAAGTTGTGATGTTTGCCGCCATGATGTAGCGATCCTCGTAGCGGCAGCTGTTATCTTCACCATCATGCCAGGCTGAGAGGCTGGGTGGTAGGATGTGGTAACATGCAAATATGACATCAATTTCAACGAATTCAGGACAATTTATGTTTAAAAAACGATAATATTATTGTGTCATTCATCTGATTTCAAAAGACGAACACAATGAAAGTAGCACCAAAGTTCAGCCATAGGGCTACTTACATAATTGTTTTCTTTTAAAGACGTTTTAATACAAAAGGTTCGTGTTGGCCAAGATTAAAACCTTTATTGACACCACACGCATTTTATTACCACTAGATTAGTATTTCTCATTCATCTGGGAGAATATTACAGTGTAGCTATTCCGAAAAGTTGGAGTGAGGATAATAAAGATGGAGGGAAATATCAGAAAGGGAAACTGACAGAGACGTGTAGAAGAGAGAGAGAGAGAGAGAGAGAGAGAGAGAGAGAGAGAGACAGACAGAGAGAGAGACAGAGAGAGAGACAGAGATAGCGGAAGTTACAAAGAATACAAAACCCGTAAATAAAAAAAAATACAATAAATACCTTATATATGAGACATAAGAAAAAGTATAGATATGTTAAATATAATATCATTTTTTTCAGTATTAAAGTTTGTAAAAAAAAAAAAAGAAAAATAAAATAATAATAATAAAAATTAAAAAAAACTAGTAAGGAAAGTCAGAGCGCAAAGTAGTTTAGAAAATTTATAAGAATTCTATTAAAATTTTCAGTCGTTCAAGGCACGTACCAATGGTTGCAACGAAGAATTCATTTAAATTTTTCGATGAAATCTGTGTGTTTTTTTTTAATGTCTATAAATTTTTTAATGCTCTTCCTGAATCTTGGTAAATTATTATCGGTGTGTGCTTCCCTCTTACTGGTTTAGTGAACACAGTAACCTAAAAGACTTTTCAACAAGTTGTGTAATCTAAAAAAAAACATATACAGCTCAACACTCTGGCCCGGGATCAGGCTTACCACACTTTACAAACATATACAAATAAAACTAGTCCCAAGACGTCACAAACTTTCCAGTTTACGCAACATTATCTCTAGACGACAGGCCACAGACATTTATCCGGAAGAGTCGCTAACCGGTGGGGCACCCTTTTCCTCAACGCATGTTCACCGAAACAAGGCTTTTAGACGAATAGAATACCCAACTGCCAGAAAAATATCACTGACAGTCGTACGCCAGTTTTCAAGGCCGGTGGTCAAGCGGTTATCGCCGGCGTACCGCGAGTGACGGGTTCGAGTCTCTGTGAAGGCACAGATTCGATCCCGTGACTAAGGTTGTCCCCGAGTCCTTCCAGCTATTACGTTATATAGGGACAAAAGGCAGCTAGTCATTGTATCTAACGATCCCTTCGTAGCCCGTGAGCGCTGAGTAACTTTCCTACGTTCTTATCAAAAATGTCCGACGCAAGAATTTTCTTCACAGAAGGAGCGTTTGTATATTGTTTTAAAACAAAATTAGGCAGCGCATATCCGTTGAACAAGGCGTACAAGACAACCAGAATGTCACTCTTCCTGAGAAATTCACTGAAGAGAGGAAATAAATGCTAGAAGGATGCATTAAGATATCATTGAAATTGCAGTTCCTAACAAAAACCCAATCAATCAGTTTAAATAAAAAGTACGAAACAAATCATTAACAACAAAATTAACACTCAAAGCAGACGCACAATCACCGTTGCTTCTAGCTGAGTCTGCAATCTCTGACAGTGGTCAAGACGTGTACTACTTTTTGAGAGAAACTAAAATAAAAAGAGTGAAGGTTCAGGAAACTAAAAACTTTAACAAAGACATTAAAAAGGAGGATTAGACTGAAAGATGCCATCATGTTAAGCCATACCAATATGAAAGAATAAAATCAAGATCTAGTCAATATTCGAGACGAAAATTTTGTCATCTATAAATGTAGTCATGACTTTATTGTTAATGTTTCGTTTGCACGACTCACAAATAGCCTCCGAAACAATTGAACTTCAAAAACAAATAATATCAACCTACCTGTGTCCAAGCTCATGAGCAGCCGTTTTAATGCAAGCGAATCCACCAAGGTCCTCAATGATTGAAGAGCTGGTACCATCAGTATTACAAAGAGTTCCAAGATAGGCAAGACCTTTGAGATTATACATTATTATTTTTTCAACCCATAGTCTATTAAAAAATACTAGATTTAGACTACGATTATATTTAAGATAAAACGAGGGTTAAATTAAGACTACAGTTAGTAGGATAAGAAAATATTTAGTTAGGAAGAGACGTATGTTAGAATTGGAACTAAGATATTTCTGATGAGATCAGAAATAAGATAACAACCCGTAAAATAAAGTGTCGACTAGATTCTTCGTGGTACTGTTTGCAAATCCGTACTGGCACTCAAGGCCATGAACTGGCACCGCTCAATGGCGTTGCTAGTAAACTGAGCGGGACGAAACGGCCGCTTCGGAATAACCCGACCCTCAACGGTTACTGTGGTTTTATCATCGGCATTGCATCTGATGCTCTGCCTAAGATCCGTACAGTAAATATAGTCATATGCAACTAGCACATACAACCTAACATATCGCACTTCGGCATTGCCTGCCAGAAGTTTTCGGTTTCGTGCTACAGTCAGCTCTATTACCCTATTTGTCTGTCAAGTCACGTAGAGGCCAACCCAACACAAATGAGACAAACTAAAAGTATTGATTTATTGGATATTATACGCACCGCGCGACAGACTATATCAATTATAGATTATAAAAAAATTAATTAGTTAAAGTACATTGCATTCATATGCAATTTTAACAGAATGCATTGTTAGTTGACAAAAGCTCATGTGGAAAATTTCAGCTCGATTGTGTTCCGGAATTAAGTTTTTTAGTTGTGCTTTTTGTTTTTCCACCTGACCACGACAGGCAAAACGGTGAAGGTAGGCAACACATAATGGCAAATGGCTATTAATTTAAAAAACAACAACAACAAAAAAAAAACAACAAAAACAAACAAACACAACAACAAATAGATCTAAATACACAAAAACATTCATGAAGGGCCGGTATCCCAAATGCTTTCCCTACATTGTCAAACGATGGATGTTGATGAAAATCGATACATGAAACCGTGTTAGTATACTTGAATACCTTTGCTGCCACTGACATCGTGATAAACCCACAAAAGCTGGAGGAGGTAAATAAATTTAAATATCAAGGAGCCATTATATAAAGAAGGTACCTGCAAAGCTAAAAATCCAGCTAGAATTGGGTCAGCAATGGCAGCAATAATGAAGTTAACCAAAATATTTAACAACAAAAGCATTAGCCTGCCAAAAAAATATCAGGCTTTACAGAGCTCTCGTTAAAACCATTGTCCTTTATGGGTATGAGATCTGGACACTACTGGCAACCACTGAAAGCAAGCTGGAGACATTTGAAAACAAATGCCTAAAGAAAATTCTCCTGATATCCAATTAGAATACAAGACCAATGCTTGTGGATGGGACAAAATAAACTCTATTGCGGGTCATCATAAACTGTTTTAACAACAATTAAGAGACGTATGATGGCATGGTTTGGTCATGTACTGCGACATGACACCCTGACAAAATTAATCCTTCAAGGCACTGTAGAAGATAACCCTACGAAGAGGTGGACAGTGGAAAAGCTGGCTTAACAACATAGATGAATGGACAGCGATGTGATTGAGTGAACTAGTGGCCGCTGCTCAAGATAAGAAACTGTGGAGATCGTTATCTGTTGGTGTCCATGCGCTCCTCCCCCCCCCCGACCTCAACGGTCACGGAACTGAGGATGATGATGATGAGGATGAGCCTATATTAAAATACTATTGAGAATTGATCTCCTTCGTTCATTAATTCGGGGCCGGTGGTTACAAATCTTTTTTTTATCGTTAACGTTATAAGACTTTTTTCTTTTTTTCCCAATTGACTTTACACCATCTTGATAAATATTAAATATTGTTAAATTGAATCGATTGGGTCAGGGTCCTAATATACTCTATGTCTTATATAATCTACATAAATATTTTTTACTCATCCTATCTTTATAAAAAAAAATTAAAATGTTGAGTACAACCACACCTAGATTTCTGCATAAATGGATGGATATTGACCAGACTCAGTACTCAATACAGTGTCACAGCTAGAACTTTTAACCCCCAGGGGCGGTCTCCGATTCGCCGCCCTTTGACGGGACGTCTATAAATGAAGTAACGCACATTTGTGACGATGTGCGAAGAGAGTTTGGTGTGTATAATAAACATGAAGTCACATCAAAACGCGCAACTTTAAGTAAAAGTTTCACGGAAATATTTGGTTACTGACACTTTATTTAATGACATTTTGCATCCCTTCACGCGTGCTAAGATATTTCAGTTGAGCCTTAATCTAAAAAAAATACTTAAATGACAGAAAATTGATTCGGAACATGCTAATTTTCAAATAGAATATACAGTTTTTTATGCGGGGGTGGGGTTGGGGGCAGTGGCGTAGTGAGGGGGTGGGGGGGCGAATGCCTTAGTGCTGCATTTATTTGGGGAGAGCGGGCGAATTCCTGGTCGTTAATTAGCTTATAGAGACTGACAAAAATGAAAATGGCAAAGTATACTTAGGTTCAAGAAAGACAAAAATATGTCAATTTCGATGTCAAATTATTACTTTGCTCAAACATTTCATTAAAACTGGCTTTTTTAGATGCTGCTCCATTAAAAAACGAGGTCTCTTACAATCTCTGATACACCAGAACGTTGCTATGCATTCTTTTTCATTTCGATACAACGTAAGAAAATTCTAATATCTGCTACTGAGAAGGCAGACTTCTTGATACAAAATAGGCAATATATCATGACAGTGGCGTCGCTGGGGGGCGGGGGGGGCCCGGGCCGCCCGGGTGACACCATTAGGGGGTGACACCAAAGGCTAAAATTTTTACTGCGTTGATTTTATGTCAGAAAAAAAAGAAGGCACATGTTCTTCATCTAGAAAGAAATACAATGAAATTACGTTAACAGCAAATAAAAATTAACTAAAAAATATCAGTTAACTTGCAATAATAAAATACTCCCAAAACACAAACTAAATAAAACAAATTATGAAAAAAAAGGAAACAACCGCACCAGGGAAATAGTCCAAAACGCTGGACATAAAAGAAGCGGTTTGTTATGTTTTTACAGATAACAAGCCGACTGAGCTTTGAAGTATTGACATCGTGGACGAATCCCACCCCTTCCCTCCACCACAGAGGGGTGTCGGCGTAATATGATTTTTCTATTTTTAAAAAAAGTGTGTGTGTGGGGGGGGGGGGGGTGGTTTCTTTGTTGTTGTTACTTTTAGAGAAAAATTATGAATTTTATGTCTTTGAGTTAATATTTTGTTTTAAAAAATTATTTGTTTAAGGCGTGCAAGCATAGATATACATGTTTATATATAGGAAGTCTGGTTCGTAGGTCCCATCCCCATCAATGTTCCCTTTAAGTTTTGAGTTACCGCGCAGAAAATTTCAATAGGTAAAAAATTAAAATTTCTGTGCCTTTGTCAGAAAAGTTAGTAGCGACTTTATTTCTACCTATTTCAATCGCATTCTTTGTTAAAATTCAATTAAGAAAACAAGTATAAATGTCCAGAATGTAGCACTCATCTCTTACCCACTGCAAACATACTTTAGCTACATCATTCAATTCCTTCGCCTAACGATAATACCAAACACATATCAAAGACTCCCTTTCAAATAATACAAAAATAGTTGACATTGGTTATTAGCCTTGGAGCAGAACAAAAATTTTTATATCACTCGCCAACAACTGAAAAAAGAGACTTTGATGTCACAAAAAAGCCTGTGTGATATTTAAATCAAAACAACGGGAGTCGTGTTGGGGGTGACAGAGTGTTGAAAAGAGTGTTTTGAAATAACAACTCAGTTTGCCCTGGACACCTAGTGCAGAATTTTTTTTAGAAGACACTGAAGTCACATGGCTTTCACGCCACTTTGCTTTACAAGCATTGTTGAAAGCTGCATACAAGACCTAACTGAATACTGTGAAGAGCTGGCAAGTTTATATTATGACCTAGTCAATAAATATTGTTTAAAGAAGCGCAGAGACCCACAGTTTTGGACTGTTCCTTATTGTTATTCATAAAGTATTCGGAGAACTTGCCAAATTAAGGAAAAATCTAATGACTAGGAAGGCATACCAGTTTGTAAAAAGGAAGGATCAATAACCTAAGAGGACATCATCTTGGGGAAAATGTTCATTGGTCTGCAGAGGTTACTAATTGATACTTTAGTGAATATTCGAGTTGCAAGCGTTAGTCGACACGTCAAATTTTAATTTTGAGGAAGCAAAACTTTGTGCCCTAGTTTCTAAATACAAAGTACCGGTTTTCTTAAAAGCTCTAAAGAAATTGTGGAGAATTTTATGGATCAGTATGGTAATTTACGATTGGTGCTCGAAGAAAAAAAAATATGTGGGTTGATTCAGACTTTCGATGAGGTGATTTAGTTTGACTAAAGAATAATTCAGTGACATTGCCATCCTGTTGGATATTTGTGCTACGTTAATTGCACCCAGCGCTGATTTCCAAAATTGGATTTAGCCTAATGAATTCTAGAAAAGTATAATCTAGAAATATGTTGTAAGAGTTACATGTAGACTTGCTTATGAGGATTAAATCTTGTCAGAATGATGGACATAAAATCAACCTTAACAAAGTCTATAAATATGGAACTTGTTGACAGACAGACACCAGAGTGCCCCAGAATAGATTAGCGGCATATGGGTATGTTGGCATTTGGTTACTTGATGAACATATAAATGTATATTTGTGTTCAGTGGAACAGAAGTATATATTTACAATTCTTGTTTATTTAATTATAATCTGCTATATTTGTTTGATTTAAACATTTTTTTTTCGCTTAAAGTCGTTAATATCGATCCAATTGATCCATTTATTTTTGTGAGATACCAAAATTTTTTGCATACTAAAAATGCTAAATTGTTAAACTTTGCACACGAGTTGTTTTTTTTTAAAATTAACACAACAACCGGCAAACCTTAGAGAGAACATTGTTTCCCGCTTAGCTGTTTTGTGCTTACAAACGCGGGCCCATAAATAATAATATTATACGTTATTCCGTATTTTAAAAAAAAATGTTTTTCATGGGATAAGGAATTGTTTTCTATATTTGAAATACTTTGTATGTCATTAACTGCTTTTATGTTTCGGGTGCGTGGTGGAAAGAATACGCTTTGTTGTTATTGTAGGGCGAGGAAGAGGCTTAGGAGTTAGTATGGATATTTACGCTAATTTGGTTCTTTACACATCTCTCTCTTTCTCTCTCTCTTTCTCTCTATTTGTCGTTTTATCTTATTTTTTTTCTCATGTGATAAGGATTTGTTTTCTCTTTTAAACATAATTCACAAGAGAGGAGCGAGAGGTGCTGATCTCAACGGGTGACAAAAAAAAAGTAAAATTATTTATATTCCCTTTATTTGGCACTTGATGACTGGGAGGAGTTCTATGTATTAGGAGTCGCGCATAAATGACGTCGCGTGCCTAGCGGGGGGGGGGGGGGGG
>MUZC01000075.1:1063882-1081449 GCA_002072015.1 Radix auricularia
AAAGCTTTGTGACGTAATATCGAAAAAACGGTTGGGTGTCTACGTTTTTGTGACAAAGTATGATGCGGGTGGGGGGGGGGGTAAAATCGGCAAAGGTCACGTGACGTCACATATGGAAGCCTCCTTATGTCGTGAAGGGGTGACACCATGAGCTACCGCCCCGGGTGACACCAACCTTAGCGACGCCTGTGTATCATGAAGCTGTTTTGAGGCTACAATAAAACTATGGAAAATCTAACAGATGCAGGCGAAAAGGATAAACACAAGAACATTTTCTAGAACTATACTAGTCTCAATAAAAAAAAAATTCTTTTCTATTTTTTAGACAGCTGGAAACATCAATATAGATCTACATAATTTCCAATGTATTTCCCGTCTTTCACGTCCGTCCCGCCCATGGCGCTACTAATTTTAGAAAGCAGCGCACCAAAAATAATTCTTTTCGAAAGTCCGCATAAAATTGTTAATTTGAAAAAAATAAAAATAAAAAAATTCAATAAATGAAAGTTTTATATTAAATTATTTTAGTTCTGATGAACATTTGTTAAAAATAAATAGATTGCTGTTGAAATATATTTATTTTGAAGACTTGACGTTTGATACAATAGTATATCTTATAAAATCAAAGACCCCTAAAATTATTTACAAACGCATAATTCTAAATGTGATTTCTAGAGGCCACTCACATAAAACTAATAAAATCTGTAGAGGATGCTTTAACGTTTTGCTAAAATGTTTTGTGGAGACCTTCTGCATTTTAAATGAACCTAAACATCTAATAACGAGCTAGCAAAATTTTGGTGATTGTCGCAAATATGTAATCATTTTACGTAAAATACGTAAAAATTTTTTAGAGTGAGGTGGATGAAACAGTTTCTTCGGATTTACCCGACCCTCAACGGTAATGAACAATACAAGTCTTTCACCCCAAACAGTGGCGTCACTAGGGGGAAGCGGTGAGGGGCCGCCCCGTGTGACACCATCAGGCGCTGACACCAACATGTAAAATTCGGTATGTTCCTGTTATTTGGCCCTGGAAAACTCGGAGGAGTTCTGTGGGTTAAGTCGTGAGGGGGTGACGCCATGAGCTATCACCCTGGTGACACCAAACATAGTGACACCTCTGGCCCAAAATTATTTTATTATAGGCCATCAAGTTTTTTTCTGTCAAGTTCAACATTCTGAATGTTAAAAATGTTTGTATATCCTTTATATTAACTTGTGGTGTTTGCGACAAAAAAATTGGATCAAGTTTATCCCACTTCCTTGTATGCTAGCAAGCTGATATTTTGCAGGCACGCTCGTGGCGTCGATAAATAATCTATCGAAATTTCACGTCGATCGAATGTAGTGCAATTAAATTAAAGAATTTTTAGATTATCTCTATGTATCTCTATGAAGCATGAAAATTTTTGTGCTAGACCGTCGCGTTGCGTATTATATTGAAGAAACTTTTTAGTATTTTCATGTTGCGCGGTGCATGTTATATTGACCATACTTTAAAAAAAATATATTACTGGTCTATAAACGTTTTTATGCGAGTCTCGCGGTGCGCACTACATTAATCATGTTTTTATAACACTTTTCGGTGATCAAATCGAGCTGAAATTAAGCAGACATACTGTAGTTGGTTTGTTTTCTCCATATAAATCGTTCATATATAAGACATAACTAAAATTTTAGATTTTTTGGATTGTCGTGCAATGCGTTTTAAAAAAAACCATACCTTTTGCTGTCTGGTATATAAAGGACTAATAGTAAAAATAAAACTTTGTTATTTCCGTTTTTTTTCAATATTTTTTATTTAGCTCATAAAGAGGAAAATTTAAGGGCGCAAATCCAAAATATTTCTAGACTGTTTGTTATATGAAGCCACAGTGTCAAGAAATCAGGTAATGGAACGAACATAGTTTCTTGGGTAAGACCGAAGACAGGTCAATACAAGTGTTAAAGAATAACAACTAAAGTTATAATGAGATGTGAGTTTGGTAAAGCCCAGAGTTATTTAGCCATAGAGGAATTTTAAAATAAAAGTACAGTTAGAATAACTTAACATTTGGCATTAGGATAACGCCATGCTGTCGTATCAATAACAAAGATCGTTAAAGAAAATCCTTCCAAATTCTTCTTCCAAGTCCGCCCAGCTGCTTCTCAAGCTCTCAAACTTACCTGTGTTTTTTTTGGAAGCTGATGCACTCGTCAAGTCAAATCTAGGTATTAATAGAGAAAAGAATGTTTTATACGTGACAAAGATATTTTATACATAAGCTAAAATTAAAGTATTTAAAGAGGAATGCAACTTTAAAAAAAGGTATAGTCTTACTGGAATGTAAAAATAATTATGTGCATAAAATGGAAAGAAGTCTACTTCTCACAAAACTCTGTGAAATATTAAATTTATCAAGATGTTTTAAATTTATGTAGTATAGACATTATGAGTATAGCGACAAAATATATTTTTTAAAAATCCTGTATATTAACTCATGGCATCTGCTTGATAACTTGATTGACACTTGCTAGTTTTTTGCCAACTATTTTTTGGATCAAATTTAAACCCACTTTCTCGTATGCTAGCGAGCTGAAATTTTTTAGGCAGACTCATGCCGATGATAAAAAAAGATCTAACAAAATTTAATCGATCGAATGAAATGTAATTAAAAGAATTTTTACATTATCTCTATTTATCTCTATGTAGCTTATTAATTTTTGTACTAGAGTGTCTAGGTGCGTATTATATTGGAGAAACTTTAAAAAGATTTCCTGTCGCACGGTGCGGTGCGAATTATATTAAAGATGGTAGTGATTATAGCCTCGTCAGGACGACCCAATATGCGGCTGCATACGCGCTCGTCCACTTCCGGTTATTGCTATTCTTGGTAACTTTTTTTAAATAAGGTTAAGAATTTCATCGGTGATTGTGTGGCTGTGTGGTCGTATTGATAGTTAGATGTTACGCTACATCGCAGGTACGGGGTTCGATACCATACTGGTGCCTAATTTTTTTTTTTTTTTTTTTTTTTTTTTNAGTGATAGTTTTTAGGGTTTGGGTTAGGTTTAGTGATAGTTTTTAGGGTTTTGGGTTAGGTTTAGTGATAGATTTGAGAGATTGTTTGAATGCACATATAGAATCGGAGATTCAATGAAAGGCGCAGTGAATACTTGTAACTCTTCAATTTTATAAACATCATTTTATAAACAATTTTACTAAGAATAGCAATAACCGGAAGTGGACGAGCGCGTATGCAGCCGCAAATTGGGTCGTCCTGACGAGGCGATAATCACTACCATTAAAGATACTTTTTAAAATGGTAGTGAGTATAGCCTCGTCAGGACGACCCAATATGCGGCTGCATACGCGCTCGTTCACTTCCGGTTATTGCTATTCTTGGTAACATTTTTTTATAAGGTTAAAAGTTTCAAAGTTGATTGAGGCTGTGTGGTCGTATTGATAGTATGACAGTACGCTACATCGTAGGTCCGGGGTTCGATTTCTTATTGATGCCTATTTTTGTTTTTGTTTTTTTAAAAACAATACTACATGAATTGATAATGAATAAGATTTTTTTTTAAAAATGGTTTGTTTTGATGTTAGGTTTAGGGATAGACTTTAGGGTTACGTTAAGTGATAGTTATTAGGGTTTGGGTTAGGTTTAGTGATAGTTTTTAGGGTTTGGGTTAGGTTTAGTGATAGCTTTTAAGGTTTGGGTTAGGTTTAGTGATAGATGTTAGAGATTGTTTGAATGCACATATAGAATCGGAGGTTTAATGAAAGGCGCAGTGAATACTTGTAACTCTTCAATTTTATAAACATCATTTTATAAACAATGTTACTAAGAATAGCAATAACCGGAAGTGGACGAGCGCGTATGCAGCCGCATATTGGGTCGTCCTGACGAGGCGATACTCATTACCTTTTAAAATATATTCCCAATCTTTAAATGTAAATGCTAGTGAAATGCTAGTCTGTCTCGCGGTGCGCACTATAATAAACGTTTAAAAAACTCTTGGCAGAAATGCGTTTATATATTAGAGATGTCTTTTCTGTCTGTTCGAGCTTGCACACGCCAAGCATCTCCTCTTGAACCATACCAGATACAGGGTTTAGGTATTTTGCAAATATGTTAAGGACGACCCAAGGATGTGAAAGGGCCACCCCCCCTAAAAAACACAAAACTATAAGTATGTTATTAATTTTTCGCAAATTCTAACAAATATTGGGTTGAAAGAAACACCAAATGATAGCTAATATATTTTAGAAGAATGTTGTAGAATGAATTTCTGAAAAATCTCTTTTCGTTCGCCTTGCGTAATTTTAGCAGCAATTGTTTTGTTGACTTTCATAATTATTGATTTGAAATGGCTTTTAATGTAATATAAAATGACAGTTAGTCGGGTATTCACGTTTTGTGAATGCTTAGGTTAGATTGTTGCGCGGTGTGATGTAGCGTCAGGGGATATGACGACATTTTTTGTTTACTTGCAGAATTGCTGATTTAAAAAACGTTTAATGTAATCTAGAATGATTTACCTTGAATAAAAAATAGGAAATTCTTATTCGGAAAACGCGTTTAAATACTCATTCGAGTTTTTTATTATAAAGCAAGGCACAGTCCAGTGAGTAATAAAAAGTGGCACACAAAAGAGGAGATGGGAGGACGATATCAAAAGGAAACCCGGCCTGTCATTCCTCACCTCCCAAAAGGCAGCACAGGACCTGGACAGATGGCGCGAGATAGTGTTCATTTCACGTTGGATCCCCAAAGACCCAAGTCTCCACCAAAGTTGAACATTTTAGTACACACATTTGCAATGCGTTTCTTCTGTCTGATATTATATATTCTTTTTTAAAATATTCTATACTGTCAAATGATTTTAATATAAAAACTAATTCACCCTTAATTATTTCGTATTTTACAACATCTTGAAGGTTTCAAATCTCACCCAGTGAACAACATGACATGGTCATACTGTCCAACGACACTGGCCCCGGCTCCACTGATAAACTCTTTAAAAGCGTCAAGTCCTGCCTTTGAGTCAATGGTATCGTAGGGAGAGTCGATGTTACGGAACTATTCGGTGAAATTAGAAACTGTTGTGTTCTGTTGATAAAAAAAAATATTCACTAAGTAACGTGAAACTCGCATACTACATGTTCGAGAAAATCATCATAACGTGTCTACAACACAGTCGTGTCGATAAAAAAATATTACAGTACTTATTTCAATCCAAATTCTTTTTTAACGTTTAGCATCAGGGATCACAGTATGAACGAGTTTATTAACATTATATTTGCTCTACCACAATCGCTTCTAAAGATCTTTTTAGTGAAGTCTGGTCAATACGTGCTTGTAATTCCAATATCAATGTTACATTTACGTTAAACTGTTAATACGAACTCATAATCCTTAATTAACGTAATTTGTTTTCAACACCAAATGTTCACCAAGTCTTTTATTGTTATTTAACTCTAGCAAGTGTAAGTTTGCAGCTGATATATGTTAATAAAATAAAACCTTATAAAGAAATTAAAGTCGAGTCACTGACCGTCAAAAATAAAAATAAAAATATTTCTATATAGCGTATTATGAGCATACAAATATGTACTCTGTTAATGAAATCAGGAAAGTAATACATTTATTGGCGATAATTATGCCAATAAAAAATGCCATTTAAGACTTGTTATAATACCTCTGCCACGACCACCTTGACCAGTCTCACACGTATGCTGTAGTTTGTTGTGTTAATCCGTTGATATAAGAGATCTACCTGGACAAGAAAAAATTGGTTACCATTTACAAAAAATGTGCAACTTTAAAGGGCTGCAAAGCATTTACAACATAAATATCAAGGTTGCCTGGTTTAAAACAAGTTTTGAAAAAGGAAAATAGTGATACTGAATGCATGCATATATAACTTTTTTGACTAGTTCACAAACTAAAAACATTATCAAATTTTACCCAAGTGGCAACAATCGTGTAATACTTCACCAAATTCTGTATTGTAAGAATATGTACTCCAACAAACTATTTAACATATGACCAGCTAACAAACTTAACTCATGATAAAATCTCACCCCAGTGACAACGAACGTGTAATACTCCAACAAACTCTGTAACGCCGATGTCCTGTTGACAGAACTGGTCAGAAAAAGGATGTAGGCCATGAAGTCGACGACAGCCACAATGTCGATGGTGTAGATGGGGTTGATGGTCTGACGTCGTCTCCGGTGTAGCAGCATTGAGATACTTGGCTCTGATGTCGTTGGTGTGATGTCATCGCGACTTTTGGGGACAAGGAAATCAGGAGCTAAATTTGTATAATAAACAAGGATGTGAATATAGGGTTTTGTATGACTTTCACTTTCATAGATTTTATGATTGGTGTTTTTTTTTCAAATAATTATTTCTATATATAATTCACCAGAAACTAGAGAAAGCAAAACACAATATATTTAAGGTGAAATATTCTTAGGGTTCGGTCACTTTGCGAATTGGCTGGCCAAGTCAAACTTTGGCTGACCTGTCAGGATAAAGATCTAAGTACTTACAAATATCAATTGTATTTTGGAATTGTGCCGGCCAATTCGCGAAGTGGCTGAGTATCCTTAGCCAAAACCAGAAGTGGTAGTGGAAGACTGCCCGGTTAGCGGAACATCTGTCACTTCTCGAGTGTTGGCGTGTGTGTGGGAAGAAAATCGGTGCCTCGCTGTGACGATACTATTGTGTTAAACAATCCTTTTCCGAGAAGTTCCAGCAATTGTGATTAGTTATTTTTATTCTGACGCAGTTGTTTCACTAAGAGTACTTGTGACTAGAAATAAAATGTATACATTTTTTAAATTCTAACACATTGGTTTCATTGCGTGTAACGTATTCATCATAGTTGTAACCTCTCAACCAATCTTAAAAGGAAAATAGCAGAAAACATCGCACACTACCTTGTAGATGTCTTCGTCATCATATACAAATATAAATAAATATCCCTTACAGACCATGAAGGTCCATGGGAGCAAGTGAAGTAGCGTTCACAAGTTTCATTGACCACTAACGAGCATGGGATTGTGTGGTCAGCACAATGCCCCGGAGGCCTTGCCAGATCCGCGGTTCGAACTCGCAACACGCGTTCTTGCAGCGGTTCGGTAGTCCAGCTCGCTACAACTTAGACCACCGCGCCCCTCTTCGTCATCATAGGGGCTCAAAACGGGCTTCAATCATATAATGGCAAAGAATTAGCGAACCAAGCTGTAAATGAACTAAAACTAGTACACGGAAAACCGAGGCATAGTTAAAGTAGAAAGTGTTAACAAAGAATTTCAGACTATAATATAATGATGACATGGATGTAGACAAATGATAAAAACTTTAGGGCTGAAAATTCAATTTGTTCAATTCATGAAAACCGCTCTTTTCAACATGCAATGCATTCATCAATCGACATTTGAGATCATGTTTGTTTGCAAAGAAAAAGTTTGTCAGAGTAGCTTAATTCTGCCCAAAGAAGGGATCAATAATTTAGCTACGATGGAAGATGTTACGTCGTTGTCTGGGTATTTGTACAGATCACAAGGACAGGTCAACTCAAGATGAGAACCAACACCTTTTGAAACGTTTATAAATTTAATAACTGCAAGTCGAAGCTTCTTCTATATACAACCACTGCCGATCTCTCACTCACAACAAATGCCTTCACCCTACGTCACATTCACACTATTACGTCATACTCTTTCATACAGTGCACAAAAACAATTATCAACATTGAAATGTCAGTGAAAACTCAATTACTCTATAATGTTTCTCTGACAGAAGACTTTAAAAACGTCAAAAAATTAATTAAGGGTGCTGTAAATGCAGGTGCTGCCTCTAGATATGGATTATTATGTAATTCAAAGTGCCAAAAAAGTTCATCCTGTTGTAACAAGTGAAATAAATAGTTTATTATATTTTATAAGTTTCACTATTGTCAATAATTTTTATCACTTGTGAATACCAACCAATATAAAGTATTAAATTTTACTAGTCAACCGCTAATTTCGGGCTTTTGCTATAACATATATAAACTAGTCACCCCGCGTCGTAGCATTTTTATGAAAGTAATAGTTGAGGCGAGTGTGTGACTACTTTTTTGTCCCAGAGCACAACGGAGTGCACGAAGTTATTATGCCAAAGTTGAGAAGCAAAGCTCACAGACGTGTTGAAAAAAAAAAAAGTGGAAAATGAACGGGCACAAACACAAAAATTTTTAAAAAGTAGAAAAGTAATCTCTTCGCTGGGGCTTGAAACTACGATCTTCCGTGTTTTAGGCGAATGAAAGAACCACTGCACTTCGAAATAAATTCTATTCTGTTGTTCTGAACAAAGTAATTGACCTCCATTGAACGAACTGTTGGTCTCGATGACCCCTCCCCCCAAAAAAAAACCTCACACTACCTTTTCTTGCAAGCTGATTGGTCGGTTGGGCAGGAAGACAGCTCTGTGTCTGACATGATTGAACCATGAAGATAATTATAAATATAGAGATATATATAGTAGTGCGTGCACCGCACTGAGACGCACTATTTAGAAGGAAAACAAGAAAATAATGAAGAAAAGCGTATTTTATTGTGGTGCAATCATCTCAGCTTCTGACCTTCTTTCTATTAGTTTTTTTTCTTTTCTTTGTGTGTTTCTTTGTTTGTTTGTTTGTTTGTTTTTGTTGTATTTTAAAATATATTTAGGTTTCTCATTTCTTTTAACAAAGCTTTGGTGCAGACAAGTATTTGTTATCAGTCAGAAATTTTATTGATTTTTACTTGTAAATTAAAGTATGAGAAGATGTATTTTTAGTGCAGTCTTGAAAGCCATAGCATTGGAAATGCTTGGAATGGTAGAGAACTCTCATTTTTGGGGGTACACATATTACTTATAATTGTACCCGGCTTCTAAGATAACCTTTTCGGTAATAAATATGTAAGGCTTATCAGTGGTAATATTACTGTAGAGCTTTGTTTATTAAAAAAACTCTTTTCAGTGGTTGGATAGATTATTAGAAAAGAGTGCCCCAAAAAAAAAAATAATAATAAAAAAAAAAGCAGGAGAGTGATATAAAAAGTTTGAGACCCAATTCCTTTCACCACATACCAAGAATGTATCATTATATGATAAAAATCACAATCTCATGAAAAAAATCACTCTTTACATATGACCTATGAAATTAAATCTGCCCGTCCAAACAGATTAGTGGCGACTGGCTGTTCCGCGCTATAGACGCTAAGGAGGCAATATTTCTGACCACTTCACATTTAATATTTTATCCCACGGAATACCTAGATGTAGCCATATTTTTTACAAAATATTTTAAGTAGTAATTAACATTTAATTTTTTTAAAATTTCAACCATGTCTAATTAAATATGAAACCATAATATTAAGAATCCTAGATACATCTTAATTTAACAAAATTAAAAAAATGGTTTCTAGCAACGAGCTAAATAAACTGGGTTATTCTTCAATGACAGTAGTCGAGTTAATTTATTCTATCACAATTGGCCAGACTTTCCCAAATCAGGATGCACACGTTTTTTTTCATTATTAGCCAAGAATGGGAATTTAACATGCTCTTTACTACTTTACTTCTATGATTATTTATGTTAAATAATAAAGAAACTCCCAATAATAATGTATACATTTTCAATTTCTTCACAGTTGAGTCTCAAATTGTTTAAGTAATCGATAAAATCTACTCACGCTGGACTTCCTGGTCACACGCCGATGGTGTTTCAGGTTTGACCATCAGGTGATAGACGTCTTCCTCCGTCGGCTCCGGCCACTCAGAGTCCCTCTTGGGTCGTGTCACTTGACTGATGGTATGCAATGAGCCATTGTACCTAAATTGTCCTTTCTTAAGGTGATTAAAATACACAACCTTAATACTTTTTTTGTGAAATAATTTAATTACACACTTAAATTGCACTAAAATGTGTCCACAATTTTAATTTGTCATTGGTAATCGACGTAAACCAAAAGACAAAGAGAAATATAAAGAGTATTTAATTTAGATATTTTATGGCAAAGACTTTGTCTACAGTTAATTATAAGATTTTACATGCTTTTCTAGATGAGTTCACAGATCTTTAATTTTTTTCATAAGAAAATATTTAAAGGTCGTAACAGCCTAAAGACATACGAAGTGTAATCTTGTGCCCATACGAAATCTATTTCTCTTGACTTCCATGACAGCGTCAGTGCTCAGATCCTGGTAGAAAGCTGTGTTCTGTTGGGGTTAAAATTTGACATTTCGTAATTATAAATACCATCACATGTTGTTGGTATACTTTCGAATACTGAACTGGTCAGCAGATGTTATCGATTGCTCTACTGGTCAGTATATGCTATGGATATGGAACATTGCAATAGCTATAACATAATTTTTTAGTCATTTGTGTCTTAAATTTTGGTTGATATCTTTGTTTCACATAAGCTTTTAAACGAAAGGACAACTCTCTAAAAAATGAAAATATATGAATTATTATCCAGATTAAAAATTCAAAAAAAAAAAAATGGTTATGCTACTTGATATCGTCCGATTTTTATATACTCGGAAATACTCGGCAATCGGCCGAATAAGTGATGCCGATGCCGAGTATTACGTAATTGCTCCAATAGCGAAGATGCAAGCAGAAACGCATGCCTAAAACATTTCGTTTCGTATGGGATAATAAAATCTACCGTGAGCAGTGTTCAGACTTATTGTTTTTGACAATCGTTTATCCTTCAACTTAATTTTGACTCTATTACTTTTGCTTTGAACTCACTGTTTCATTCATAAAAAGTGGCCTTGTGCAAAATCCATTTAACTATAGTTAAGAACTATTATGAGTCAAAGTTGAAGGTTCCTAAGGTGTTATTAATTGATTTATACATTTTTATAAAGGTGAGATCGTTTGTCATTAGTCATATGTAGGTTATGATAGATGTAAAAACCGGAACTTGCAAACACATAAAAAACTTAGTCCAGATATACATTTTTACTGTTCATACAAATTTAAATAATTAATAAAGTATATTGTAAAAACAAAATCAATAAACAATAATTTTCTCTTATAGCATAGATCCTAAAAAATGATTTTATTATTAAAAGAAGAAAAAAAAATGTGTGACGCAAACAATGGAATTTAGGTTAAAAAAAAAGTAGTTTAATTGCAGTTTAATACTTCTTCAAGAACTCGGTATCGGCAAAACATGGCCGCCACTACTAGGTGCTGGACCAAAATTTATACTCTGTATACCCCTACTAGTTATGAAACAATATGTTGACTCATAACTATAAGAGTTATCTGTCATTCGCTGTCAACATATAGACATCTGTCAGTCGATGTCAACATGTAGCAAACTGTCAGTCGCTGTCAACATATAGCCATCTGTCAGTCGCTGTCAAAATATAGCCATCTGTCAGTCGCTGTCAACATATAGCCATGCGTCAAGCATATTGTGTGCCTCGTTAGCACAATGATATGCATAATTCACGGCAAAAGAAACACCATAAAAACAACACAACGGTCTGGGGAAAACACAAGAGTCGACAAATTACACAACAAAAAAATTCCACGTGCGACTGTGTTATAGACACGTTATGATGATTTTCTCGAACAGTTCGTCTGGGAGATTCACGTTACATGATGATTATTGTTTATTTTATAGTGGTATTCGAAACATTGAATGGCGTATCTTATTTTTCTGTTACAGACGATTGTTGCGTTCTACGTTATATATGGTTTTGCGTTTAGAGTTTTAAATGTTGGTGTTGTCTTTTCTGGTTTTATGCAGGCAACCCACGCTACGCCCAAATTACGTACGGGAAGAAGAAAATTTTGTATGTGTTTGTTACTGCATAAGGATTAAGACATGTGTTTTTATCCTTGTGTCTATCTGAGGGTTGTATTAAGTTATCTTTGTGTTGTATTTCTAAATTTGAATTAATTGTTTTATGTATAATTACTAATTTACTCTTGGTTCTTCTATCCTCTAGTGTTTCAAGGTTTAATGATTTAACACATGGTGTTATTCTTGAAAGTTTTGAATATTCTCCATTAATGTATCTGGAAGCTTTATTTTTAATTTAGTCTAGTTTATCAACGTTTCCTTAGGTGGATGGGCCCTATAAAGAAAATGCACATTCTTGTGCAAGTCTCACCAAGGTGAGGTAGCATTTAAGTTTTATATCTTTATTACATTTGCATTAAGCTCTAAGCCGAAGAGTAGCAAGATTTTAATAAAGTTCTTTTGCCTATAGATCTATCTGTATCTTTTATGTTTCCATTCTTTTAGGCATTTTCCTTTATTGTGCTAAAGAAAGAGGTGTAGTCAGTGTGCTTTGTGTAGTGGCGATTTATAATAATTGATATACTAGTATTATTTTTAGGATGCGTGTTGGTTGACATTAATGGCCTTAAAAATATTGCGGTTGTTATAAATAAGACTGATATTAACTTTCTCATTTTTGGGTTAGGTTTGGTTTAAATTAACACTTAGTGTATGTCTATTATTATTATTATAATACTAAACATCATATATAATTTTGTAAACGTGTGGGGTTTTTGTTTGGTTCTAATTTAATTAAGTTCAATTAATTTTAAATTTGAATTTATAAATTATAAATTCTACACCTAGTAATCTAAGTTATTTGGAAGGTTTATTGGTGCTTTTATTGTATGTAACAATTCCTGTAAGAAGAGTTGCAAATAAATAACAACAAAAATGGCCGCTTACATTGGGTCTAGTAATTTTTGTATGAGATATCATAGAATATATAAATATAATATTAAATAGCTAATATTGTTATTATTTGGTTAATCAAAGTTTAGTTTAGTGTTCTGAAGAGGATTTAGTATTATTAATTTGGGAAAACTTCTATGTATATAACATAAAGAAACTTAGCCCTAGTAGAAACAGTGATGGTGGGTGAATGTACGTAGATATTGAATATATTAAGAACTGACTTTTAGAGATGTTAGGTGAAAGAGACGAGTTTCAGGTCACATTTGAAAAACGTGACTTAATTTTTTTGTTACATTAAAGTGTTGGGAGTATGCGTACCCTGACCTTAATGTATACTATGACGTAATTAACACACTGATTCATTCATAATATCCATCTTTTTTATATCAGCATTAAAAAAAAAAATATCCCGAAAAGGGTTGTATAAGTTGGAATACCCCTTTATCTTCGTGACACTAAAAAGAACCTACGGCATTTTAGGAAACATCTTAACGACTTTCAACCCGCAATCATGGACTATGATTGAGCAATAGGAGCTCTGTTATTATATTGCAAGCTTTCATGAACTGTAACGAGTGAAATTAGTTCAAGAGGAGAGCATACATATTTGAAATGTTTGTTTGGAGAAGTATGTTGTTCCAATTCTTTTTTTGTCAATACACAGATTTTACACAAGTAAAAAATTAGCTCGTACACATTTTTGGAGCCTAGTTTATTTTCGCTCTAAAGAAACTGAAGGCAGCTCCACCTACGCATTCAACTAAACAAATTTAAGGCGTGGTGCTTGGGTAATGACGTATAGCACCAGTGGTACAACTGTTCGTTTATAAACTATAACACATTTTGTTATAAGAATCTATCCTTTAAAAATGTTCTAATTTTATTTGGGATCACCAGAACCACACAGACTACATATCTGAACATGAAAAGAGAATAATCATTTGGGCCTCTTTTCATTATCCGAAGCAGTTAAAGGGATCTAATATAATACTGTGATCTAAAAGACAAACCTCTGTATCTCCTACCATCACACTCCAATGTTATAGCTCATCTAAAAGATAAACATCAGTATTCTCCTACCATCACCCTCCAATGTTATAGCTCATCTAAAAGACAAACCTCTGTATCTCCTACCATCACCCTCTCGGCCTCAAACATTCCATCAGATCTTAAAACTAACGTGTGTAGAGGGATGCTCTCGGACATGTGTCTAACTTTCTGTAGATTGAGAATCACTGATTCGTCAAGTCCTGTCATGACTGTTACGTTGATGCTATCTCCCATGGAGGTTCCCGTGTTTTCATTTTCCGTATATCTGAGCTGCACTGTGAACGGTGAGCAACCAGAAAATAACGATATGTTAAATTATACAGATGGGGTGTAAACAACATAAATCTTAGGAAATCTTTAACAACCAAAAAAGAAGCAAAGTAGCCGAATGCCAGACGTGTCCTTCAATAACAAGCAAAATTCTTTTTAACACTTTTTACAATAAAATATCTTTTTTGCGATGCATCTTGTGAAATTTGGGTTACTGTCAAAGTAAAGCAGGATACACTCAAAAAAAGATATGGCAGCATCCATTTTAGAAAGTTAAAACTTGAACGTTAAATAATATGTGAAGACAAAGTCCTTTACAAAACCGTTAAAGCTATAATTATAAGCAGGATGTTAGAAAAAGTCCGTTAAAGACACTTAAAACAATGACAAAACAGAAAAAGACGCCCTAATTGTGAGGTCATAAAATATTATTTAATTGTTCTTCTAACTCAAAGTTCAATCGTTTTATGTATTTTTAATGTTTTTTTAAAGTGTTGTTTTGATTTCATTTATAAACAATTGTAATTTCATTGGTTTATATAGCACACTTCTCTTTAAAGGGGCACTTGTATTAAATTTATTTGACTAAGACAACATTGTACATTAAAATATTAAGTACTTTTTTGCATTTCGAAGACTAAAATTATTATAGACTAACCTTATAGAATTTTACAATTTCATTTTAAATTTGAAAATGTATTAATTTGTTATTAGGACATTTTTTAAAGAAAATTGGATTGAGTAGGAACGCTACCACAGGAAAGGTGATAAATGGAAAACATGTAAACAGGGTACGAATTATCAGTTCGTCGCAATAGTTTTTTTTAACGTTTTTCACATCCGAATACATTTATTATGATAGAGGAGAAAACTTTTTAGGTTAAGAAAAAAAATAGTAGTAATTATTTATAAATAATTTTTTTTTTTTTTTTTTTTTTTTACAAATATTTTCTTGTTTCAATTGACTTTTTTTTTATCAATTAAAATAATTTTAATGGATTTAAATTTTAACGATTAATCGAGAAATTAATTGTTTCTTTTCATATTCCTTGTTTTTTTTAACTATAACATCATCATAAAACAATATTATTAAAAAAAAAAAGACTTCATGAAAATCTGATTAATAACCATAATTTGTTGGCATTGATCTAATAACAAAGATCTGATTAGCATGACCTAATTACCAAGATCAATAACCTTGATCTGATATGAACTAATAACCATGTCCTGATAAGTACAACCTGATTTCCAAGTGTAATTTATTAAGACCGCTTTGAATCTAGCAAAACAAATAGAACGTTTCAAAAAATGACTAATCTAGTAGATCAGTTATGTTTAATATTTGGTGCTGTCAACATTGGCCTAATCATGTTATTAAAAAATGTTAAAGTTAATAGTTACAAATCATTACAAATCAACCCATATTTAATCATCTATCTTACAAAAATATTGAAAAGTAAATTACCTCTCATACACAAAATTTGTCCGATTATGAAAAGCTGACCAATCAGTAAGACTAGACAAACACTACACACAGCTGACAGCATAGTTGCTGGTCTAAAATACATTGACCAAAGTGAATTGCAGATTTACTGCGTTTATATATGACATGACCTCCGCTGGAGTTCACGCGCGAGTTCACCGACTTTCTACAATTATCACATTGTTACTGTAAATCATGCACAGCACACGGCTAAGAACTATATTTTTAAACTTTAAAAAATTCGATGTAAGTTATCTTTTCCTTTTTTTTCTTATAAACAATTTTGTTTCAGTTTCTTCATTGCTAATGAAAAATATTCCTGGTTTAAAAAAATAAAATAAAATAAATGTTTCTAAGAGTGTCATGTTTACGTCTTGAAACAAGTATTAATAGTTTGTAGTATGTTTGCTTGTAAGTCCGGCTGACCGAGTTTCTAAACGAAGGCAAACCAAAGAAAGCCCTCGATAATTTCCCCTTTAACGTGAAGTCAGTGAAAACTTTATATCATAGACCGCAGACTTGCTCATCTTACATAGTGCAAGGAACGAGGGAGGGGGGTAAAGAGAAAAAAAGCGAGTCAATGTCCTGCCTAATTCAGTCCCTGTCCCTTATTGGTTTTTATGTGAAAGCGGGACACAGAGTTTAAGCAAACATACAAACAACTGAGCTATATATATATATAAGGGTTAAAATTTGAAAAATTACCGAATAATTAATCGATAATTTTGATTAACGCCAAAAAAAAAAAGATGTATGACGTCATTAAACTAAAAATTTCAAGGGAACTAACAAAAACAGGCAATTTATATTCGTAATTTAAATTTAAGTAGTTTACATAATGTCATTGAATTTAAATTTTTTTATTGCAAATTTAGTAAAAACAATGTTTAATTTTTTATATCAATTGCCTTATAAAAAATCATGTTATGCCTGGTCCCTATTGGAATTCAGGACGTGTTAGCGCATTTTCGTATTATGTATCAGTACTTATGTTAGATATCAGAATTATGTAGTTATCAGTAATTGTGTTTAGATTTTAGACATATTTTTATGAATTTTCTTGTGTAATGAATATACCTGACATTTTTTTAATTTAAAAGTCATTTCTTTACATTTTAAAAAAAATTATTTTCTCTTTAATCTAACTACAAGTCACCACAAATGATGACGTAAAACTCTCTAAACTTTTACACATATTCTAATGACGTCAACTAAAAAAAAACAACTAATTCTTTTGCACCCTTTCGCACCAATCTTCAATGCCTATGTGTAACGAGTGCGCGACTTACGGCAATGGCGGCCGTTCCCTGCGCTAGTGTTACCTCTCGATTCGAAATATTTTTTGGTAGTTTTAACGGGGTTTTTTAACGGATCGAGTAACTGAGTGTTGCTGCACAAATGGCAGGTCAGGACAAACAAAAAACATATATACCTCATGGGTCTAGGAGTTATGGATGCTGAGATCAAGGGTGATGACGGACGGACGGACGGACAAAACGGGTGCAATAGCGCATTCGACTTCTCGAAAATGCGCTAAAAAGCTTTCTTTCAAAGTTTAATTTCAAAAATTCTTTTTTTTTCAATGGAGAAGTATGTAGGTAAATAAAACAAACTATTGTTAATTATTAATAATTAATTATTTATTAACAAATCGTACAAATTGTTTCAACTATTTTCTTTAAATTTAATCACTATTTTATCGATTAAATAATTTTAATTGATAATTTTTTTCCGATTAAACGAGAAATTAATCGATAATTTCCGCAGCCCTAATATATATATATATATATATTCCGGCCATTTACTGGTTTTAGCGAAAGTTTCGAACCTTGTAATGTATCCATCAAGCTGATCAACACCATCCATAAATGGTGGAAGCTTGGCATGCCTGGGCCTGTTATCTGTCCCATTCGTATTCCCTCCATTGGCAGCCTCCAATCTCTTGACCTCTAACATGGCTGCTCTCTCGGCCGCCCTATCCGCCATTTCTCTCTCGGCCGCCTTATCCGCCAT
>MUZC01000075.1:1081775-1113189 GCA_002072015.1 Radix auricularia
TATATATATATATATATAAAGATGATTGCCTGTATTTTTTTTTATTCTTGCATATTTATAAATACAATAATATTTGTAAAATTATGGCTGTTATCGATTAATTTAAATTAAATCGTTAACTTTTGATAAAATTACCGAATAATTAATAGATAATTTTGATTAAAGGTAAAAATGAGATGTGACGTCATTAAACTGAAAATTTCAAGGCAAGTACCAAAAACAGGTAATTAACATTTTTATTTTTATTGAGCTATTTCCCCTGTCTTAAAGATTTTTAAAAAAAAAATATTATGAAATAAATTTAGTTTTTTTAAAAGCAATACAAAAAAAAAAAGTTATGCATATGATGAAAGAACCTACTTATTAGCAATAGAAACTACTGCTATGTCTCACCAACAGTGTTATTTCAAGGCATGTTACATATAGGTCCAAAGATTCGTTAAAAAAAACTGCATATATGTTACAAATTATTTCAATTTCAAGTATATTGTTTAAAAAATTTTTTATAAAAGAATCAGGATTTGTAATTTACATATTACAAGTTTTCGTTAAACTTAATATTTAACCATAAATATACTAAAAAAATCGCAATACATTTTAAAATATAGTTGGCGAAAAAAAATAATTAAAATAAAGCACTAAAGTTTAGGCCATTGGATTGGCATTTCAAATTTATTTTAAAAATATTAAAGTAATACAACAGTAGATATACAAATTGTTTGATGATTAATAAAAACATAACAATCATCGTCTTTTTATCTCAAGTGGTTCTATGAACTCAAAATCACTTTTTTTACTATGTTCTTTTCCTTCTCATTTAGTGCCCTTTTACGGAATATTTTAAAATCACCATAAATTTAGTATTTTATTATATATATTATACATTATATATATTATACTATTTTTAGGAGATATATTTAAATATAAGTAGTTGAATATAATGTCAATGCAATTAAATTATGTTATTGTTAATTAAGTAAAAAAAATGTTTAATTTTTTAATGTGATTTTCCTTACTTTTAAGAAATTTCTTCTAAATAGATAAGTTTGTACAAGAAAAACAACTTTTATTAATTATTAATAATTAATTATTTATTAATAAATCAAAAAAAAAATTTTTTTAAACATTTTCTTTAATTTTTATAGCTATTTTATCGATTAAAATAATTTTAATCGATAAAAAAAAATACCGATTAAGCGAGAAATTAATCGTTAATTTCCGCAGCCTGAGTAAAATAGAACAATATGAACTATTATTAAAATGCCACACCTGAAGTCATATGAATTTTAAGTCAGTGTTTAGAAACATATCATTCTGAAATATTATATTTTAAAATTCTCTGCGATAAAGACATTTAGACACAAGTTTGGTAATGATGACACTGACTGAGTCTCATGCTATGTCCAATAGAAATTATGAAACGTTATGAAATGTCATAAGTCAGAGGATTAAATTTAAGAAGGTGTCACTAGTCAGAGGATTCAATTAAAGAAGATGTCACTAGTCAGAGGATTCAACTAAAGAAGATGTCACTAGTCAGAGGATTCAACTAAAGAAGGTGTCACTAGTCAGAGGATTCAACTAAAGAAGATGTCACTAGTCAGAGGATTCAATTAAAGATGTCACTAGTCAGAGGATTCAACTTAAGAATGCGTTATTAGTTTTAGGATCCAAGAACTATGGAGTGTTTTGATAAACCTGCCTTGAAAGTTTATATTTTATTTCAAATCATATCTTTTTAATTTGCGATCTGTCAGGATTTGACCAATGATAAAATCCACCTAGCAGTAAAATAAAATTACGACTGATATACACATGATTGCATTGGATAAAGTAACATAAGTTTATATGATAAAGTTAGATATACACTTATTTATATTTGAGCAAATGTAAATAATTATTAAAGTCATAAACAAACAAGTTAAATGCTTTACTTCAATATTTTAAGACACGTGAAATTTCAACAAATAAAACAGCTTCAATAAGAAACCATAGTAGGATCATCGATAAATTTCATTCTTACAATTTGTGCGAAGCATTTTTAACTCTTATTATTAAAAAAAACAACAAATTTTCGAAACTAAAGAAAACGAAAAAAAATTATTCAGAATTAAGGATTTTAATTTTTCAAATTGAAACATTGACTTCGACGCGCATACGAAACATCATGATTTTAAAAATTAGTATAATGAATTTAACGATTATCACGTCTATTTACAGGCGAAAGAAAATTTTACACATATTTATTTTGAGACCAGTGTGAAACATTAGAAAACATTGCATTTATCTGCATTGCACGTATAAACATAATATTTACAAAATAAATATTAGAAAACATATTTAAAGGGAAAAACATTTTTTAAAACAAATAATAAATTCTCAATTGTTTATTTAAACGCAATTTCCAACAAAGAATTTTTGAATGTCATTCAAGGGAAATCAATGTAGATTACATTAAAATTCATTTACAATCAGTAAATCTTGCGTGTGCAAGATCGAACACTCAGAAGAGACATTTCAAATATATAAAAGTATTTTTTCCCATGGGACATTGCGTCATTAAAAGTAATTTCAAATCAATAATTCAGAAAGTAAACGACACACCTTTATATCTATAAATTACTGCTAAAATTTACTGGAGTCGAACAAAAATAGATCTGTGAAAAATGTATTCTCCAAAATAGTTTTAAATATCATAACTATCATTTTGCGTTTCAAACCGATAGCTGTTATGGTTGGCGAGAAATTAACAGATGACATGTTCCCAACTTTTTAAAAATTTATTTATTATTATTATTAATTTTTTATTTTCAAGGAATTCCTTAAACCTTTTTGGTATATTTTTTTTTTGGTCCTAAGAACATTCTTGAGACCTCCTTAACATATTTGCCAAAGATCCGAACCCTCTATCTGGTATGGTTCAGAAGGAGGTGCAAGGTCAACCTCGAACAGACAGCCAGACATTTTAAATATATAAGTGTAAGAGTAATTTTTAGAATTGGGGAAATGCGTTAAAAACAATTTTAAAAAAGTGTTTAATATCGTCGTTTTACAATGCATAGTTGTAAACAAAAAGGCTATAAATTGATTCCCAAATAGTTTTGAGGTAGTGACATTATCTTGACGTACAGCATCAAACTTGGAACTGTCTACTTGATGGTAGGTAACTCCATTGGCTTGAACTTTTGCTGTGAACAAAATCGATACAAGGGTGTAGAGATTATTTCTTATCAATGTAGGACTACTTAAAAAAAACAAAACAAAACAAAAACAACAACAACAACAACAACATGCCTTAATTTTATTAGGTTTACAGCGCCATAGCAAACAACTTTTGGTTAACGTTGGTTATTGATAATAATCGCATATATGAGCATACTATATATACTGTGTTTAAACAGTGCTGTATAAGTGAGTGTATTTGTTTTGAAGTTGTCATAATTTCTGTCTAAAAGTTGTTTACTATATTATGTGTAACGCTAACACTATAAAAAGTATTTCTTTCTTTTATTAATGTTCTGATATATTGTTATTGTAACGTTGCTCGGGTTAATGTTCTCAGTTCCACTAAATAGCACCTGGGGCATGAGCTTAGGCTTAGAATGATGCTCAATAACTGAAAGAAGTTGCGACTCTACCCAAATTATCCATGAAGAATGCAAGAACTCAGAGCAGGACATCGGTAGAAAAATAACAGTAAAGCAATATAATTTGTTAAAGTTGAATAATGTCGTCATTACAACGCACCACGGCACACAAGTGCGCAAACCAAGGTACCCCAGGGCGCACCGAGGCACACTTGGGAACATCTAGAAAACATTGAGAACTGAAAGCTTAATGACTTACTAGGAATTGAATCGTGGTGTATAAGCAAAGTTTCTTCCTTGAGTTGAAGAGACAGCAAAGACACTGGACCTCCCGTCAGAGTTATTCCTATCAACATTTTGAAACAAATAAAGCAACAGTCTCTAGCTGCTCTAAAATCTAAATAACAAAGTCCAATACGAAATTTATTTATAAGATCTAGTATTAATAGAATACGCACATCATGTATTTTAAATTATCCATCAGCTACGAACAACATTGTAAATTAATTTTATTCATTAAATATATATTTTTATGTTCTGTGGTAAGAGACTTTAACATTCTTAGCTGACAGAAAGAATTTTTCATAAGGAAAATACTTAGAACTAAGTATATATATATATANTATATCTATTGAACATATTTTTATAAATATATAAACATATATATTCTATTTGACACATTAGGTATTTAGCATTTATATTTGATATTATATTATTTTACATGCAAATCCTAGTGTATTAGCATCAAACATGTATTTGTGATAAAGACTTTCAATTATAACGAAAGCCTATGACACTTTCCATCAAAAGTTTATACCTTAAAAAAAAACCGATGATCATTGTATATAAAAAATGTATAACATAGCAAAAGCTAAAAAATTTAATGGGGGCAGATTAGTGGAATAAAGGATGAATGTCTTAAGTCCAACCTTCTTGTCTCCCTTTTCATTTTAAAATAGTACTTGAAGACCACTACTAAGAAGACCACCAGCACCAGGAGGCTTAGATATGCGACAGTTACCGGTACCGCAACAACGACTTTCTGAGGCGAAGTCCAAACCCAAGGTTCTATGTGAAACATAAAATCAAATAAGAAATATTTAAAAGAGGAATTGCAAGAGGTTTACATATTTGTCTTGTAGACAATCATTTAGCGAAAGATTTCATCATTTAGGTAATGTATGTTACATTTACAGGCATATCATATTTTCGCTGGTCTGTGTTCAATGAGAAAAAGTTGTTTGCGAAGGTGCAAAGCATCTATTTTGTGTGCGATATTTTACACAATTTGCTGCGCAGTCATCTTAACTGCTTCCCGGATTCAATAAGAAATCCGCTTAGCTGAGCTGCCGCGCAGCTTAAAGGTAACATTGCATGTTAACTTTGCATCTGATACAAAGTGTAAGCTTGACAATATTGATTTATTTATTTTTAATGGTTGACGACTCTATCAAATTTACAATCGTAAATTTCAACGCAATAAGAGGCCACTTGACAATCTGAATCTTCGCTGTAAAATAAATTTTATAACGTTTTCTAGCGCGCTGATTTGGATGGTGTATAATATAAGCAATTATCATGAACTTACAGCATAAGATGAATTGTTCCTAATGAGACAAATAAGTCTTGTATAAGCATTTATTCTACTCGTCACACACGAAGTAGCACTGACGATGCGTAGCCTTAACAAACTTTAAAAAACTACAAATCATTTGATCATGAAACTATCTGCTAGATTAAACCTCAAGGGAATATATATTTGAGGCTGAGAATTTAGTTTGTTTGGATATACACATTTTTTACAGTGTATAAATATCCACAAAGCATAGCGTCTGATTGCGTCATTATATGCCTATTATTGGCTATAACTTTATGGAGCGATAGCGAAACGCTTGCTTTAAAACAAATTATAATCAAAACAAATTTACTAAATTTACGCCACATAATTAACAAAGTATTGTGTGCAGAGATGCCAACAGTGTGTTTGTAACAAATTGGAGCACCTTAGATATTTTTTTGAGAACGAAATATTAAAAGAATTTGTAAGAACACATGTGTTTTGTTATTAAAAGTTATTTTAAAAAGAATATATATTCGTGATTTTCCTGCTAGTTAAGTTTTATTTAGAAAATCAAATCTTTTTTTTGATGAATAATAAACGCTTAAGTTGTGTAAGAGATCCTTTTCATTATGCGACAGGAAGAGTAAATGACTGTATTTATTTTGTCTATACTATAACATACGCTATGTGTAAATAAAAGGAGCAAATATTTTAAACAAAATTATTTGTTTGCTTACCATTGTCAAAAAAAGATGTTGGCGTTGAAGGATATTTTGTAGATGTCAGTGTAACTGTTTGTGTAGTCGTTGATGTAGATGTTGTTACAGTTGTTGATGAAGACATTGGTGTATATGTTGGTGTATTTGTTGGTGTAGTTGTAGTTGTTGGTGTAGTTGTAGTTGTTGGTGTAGTTGTAGTTGTTGGTGTTGTTGTTGGTGTAGTTGTAGTTGTTGGTGTAGTTGTAGTTTAGTTGTTGGTGTTGTTGTTGGTGTAGTTGTAGTTGTTGGTGTAGTTGTAGTTGTTGGTGTTGTTGTAGATGTTGGTGTGGTTGTTGGTGTAGTTGTTGGTGTTGTTGTTGATGTAGTTGTTGTTGTTGGTGTAGTTGTTGGTGTAGTTGTAGTTGTTGGTGTAGTTGTAGTTGTTGGTGTAGTTGTAGTTGTTGGTGTTGTTGTAGATTTTGGTGTAGTTGTTGGTGTAGTTGTAGTTGTTGGTATTGTTGTTGATGTTGGTGTAGTTATTGGTGTAGTTGTAGTTGTTGGTATTGTTGTTGATGTAGTTGTAGTTGTTGATGTAGATGTTGGTGTAGTTGTAGTTGTTGGTGTAGTTGTAGTTGTTGGTGTAGTTGTTGGTGTAGTTGTAGTTGTTGGTATTGTTGTTGATGTTGGTGTAGTTGTTGGTGTAGTTGTAGTTGTTGGTATTGTTGTTGATGTAGTTGTTGATGTTGGTGTAGATGTTGGTGTAGTTGTAGTTGTTGGTGTAGTTGTAGTTGTTGGTGTAGTTGTAGTTGTTGGTATTGTTGTTGATGTAGTAGTTGTTTTTGGTGTAGTTGTTGGTGTAGTTGTAGTTGTTGGTGTAGTTGTAGTTGTTGGTATTGTTGTTGATGTAGTTGTTGATGTTGGTGTAGTTGTTGGTGTAGTTGTAGTTGTTGGTGTAGTTGTAGTTGTTGGTGTAGTTGTAGTTGTTGGTATTGTTGTAGATGTAGTTATAGTTGTTGGTGTAGTTGTTGGTGTAGTTGTTGGTGTAGTTGTAGTTGTTGGTGTAGTTGTTGATGTAGTTGTAGTTGTTGGTGTAGTTGTTGGTGTAGTTGTTGGTGTAGTTGTAGTTGTTGGTGTAGTTGTTGGTGCAGTTGTAGTTGTTGGTATTGTTGTAGATGTAGTTGTTGTTATTGGTGTAGTTGTTGGTGTAGTTGTTGGTGTAGTTGTAGTTGTTTGTATTGTTGTTGATGTACTTGTTGGTGTTGTTGTTGGTGTTTTTGTTGGTGTAGTTGTTGGTGTAGTTGTTGGTGTTGTTGTTGGTGTTGTTGTTGGTGTAGTTGTTGGTGTAGTTGTTGGTGTAGTGGTTGGTGGTGTAGGGGTTGTTGGTGTAGTGGTTGTTGGTGTAGTGGTTGTTGGTGTAGTGGTTGTTGGTGTAGTGGTTGTTGGTGTAGTGGTCGTTGGTGTAGTTGTTGTTGGTGTAGTGTTTGTTGGTGTAGTGGTTGTTGGTGTAGTGGTTGGTGGTGTAGGGGTTGTTGGTGTAGTGGTTGTTGGTGTAGTGGTTGTTGGTGTAGTGGTTGTTGGTGTAGTGGTTGTTGGTGTAGTTGTTTGTGTAGTTGTTGGTGTAACGGTTGTTGGTGTAGTGGTTGTTGGTGTAGTGGTTGTTGGTGTAGTGGTTGTTAGTGTAGTGGTTGTTGGTGTAGTGGTTGTTGGTGTAGTGGTTGTTGGTGTAGTTGTTGGTGTAGTTGTTTGTGTAGTTGTTTGTGTAGTTGTTGGTGTAGTGGTTGTTGGTGTAGTTGTTGGTGTAGTGGTTGTTGGTGTAGTTGTTGCTGTAGTTGTTGGTGTAGTGGTTGTTGGTGTAGTTGTTGGTGTAGTGGTTGTTGGTGTAGTTGTTGGTGTAGTTGTTGGTGTAGTGGTTGTTGGTGTAGTTGTTGGTGTAGTGGTTGTTGGTGTAATGTTTGGTGTAGTGGTTGTTGGTGTAGTTGTTTGTGTAGTGGTTGTTGGTGTAGTTGTTTGTGTAGTTGTTGACGTAGTTGTTGGTGTAGTAGTTGTTGGTGTAGTTGTTGGTGTAGTTGTTGGTGTAGTGGTTGTTGGTATAATTGTTTGTGTAGTTGTTGGTGTAGTTGTTGGTGCAGTTGTTGTTGTAGTTGTTGGTGTAGTTGTTTGTGTAGGTGTTGGTGTAGTAGTTGGTGTAGTAGGTGTTGGTGTATTTGTTGATGTAGTTGTTGGTGTAGTTGTTTGTGTAGTTGTTGGTGTAGTTGTTGGTGAAGTTGTTGAAGTGGTTAATATTGTAGTTGTTGTAGATGCTGTGGTGATAGGAGTGCCGTAGTTACAAGTGAAACAGCATATCGGTAGATTGGCTTGAACACTACAAGCACTCACTGTGCAAGACGTAGACTTGTCTCCGTATTCACAATCTGTAATATATTTTAAACCATGTCAATGGGCAAAATGAACTTTACTATATAATCAAGTAGAGAAATACCCGCGATACGCAGCTGAAAATTAGGATTTCAGTTAGCATACATCATCTACGAAAAACAAAATTTAATCAACAATTTATTCCATCTAAATCTAGATTCTACTAGTTTGTCAGTAATTGAAAAGATCGTGAAAAATAAAATCCTGAATAACATCTCATCAAAGGCCAAAAGGCAAAATGAGTGCTGGATGTACACATCTCATGAGGCCTGAAGTCGTCAGCTACACTCATCTGCAGATACACGCATTCTCTGTGTTCCTAAGACAAGAACTAAAACATTTGGCGAAAGGTCATTATCTTTTTGTGCAGAAAAACAATGGAATTCTCTACCATTACACATCCGTAGTATTTCCACTGCTAAGTTATTCAAGACAGCACTTAAGACACATCTTTTCAAAATGTATGAAGTTAGTATATATAATATGAATGTTTTTTAAAAATTAATATATGTATTACATTCTCCATGTAAAGCGCCGTGAGCCCGGCGCTTAGCTGGTATACAGCGATATATAAATTATCATTTTATTATTATTATTATTATATTTTAATATAAGTAATGGTGGCGATACGTGTCAATGGTTCTGAAGAAACAGACGTTAGGAGTTCATCACCCTGTAGAATTAATTTGTTTAATATCACATTTTTTCCATAACCCATCCATTTACCAAGAAGCCACTTTTTAAAATAGTTTCATTCATCATGATACAAATGGAATAAGGCCCCCGACCCCTAATTAGTGGTGGTTTAAAATTTTAAATGCCAGTATCCATCGCTGGAATGTACTCAAATAGCTCCTTTTTATATGACCTTGGGATGAATAAAATAATATTTATACGGCTTTTAAAAAGATAAAATAAGTGCCCAGGGGGCCAATCGGTGTAAGATGTAAAGCTCAAAACAACAGAATAATTCAATCTCGATCATGCTGGATATATTTGCTTGTCAACAAATGTATTTAAAATATCGTGTGAAATCAAATGGTTGAAATTTCTCAAACGTTTACAAAATAGAGATTAGGGGCCCCCGGCTCAAAAATAATTTAAAATAAATAATTTTAATGCCTTATATGAGTTATTCTTTTATGGTCCGTCACGTTCTTATATACTAAGTTTTGTCAAAAGCCATTTACGCAAAGTTTTAATTAAATTTGATTCAGCTCACATAATGTGAAAAAACTACAATTGGACCAATGTCACCCACTGAGTCATCTACACGGGAAGTCATCTACACGGGAAGTCATCTACACGGGAAGTCATCTACACGGGAAGTCATCTACACGGGAAGTCATCTACACGGGAAGTCATCTACACGGGAAGTCATCTACACGGGAAGTCATCTACACGGGAAGTAGGAGATTTAATGATGAGTCAGTTTTATATAGGTCACTGAAGGAAAAGATCTAGATTTGGGCCCCCTCACCCCCCCCCGTTAATGATATTTCGTTTCACCTGTTAATACACCGGAAGGGTACTCAACAACATCCCAAAGTTTCATGCTTCAAACTACACGGTAAATTGGAGAACTAATGAGTCAGATTTTTCTTATTTAGCTCATATTTATTTCAAAATTAAACTATATTAAGGTCATACCGGCCCTCCGTGAGTGGGAATCTAATATATAAAGCTGAAAGTTTGTGTGTTTGTTTGTTTGTTTGTTTGTTTGTTTGTTACCAATACAAATCCACACCGTTGGACCCAGGGTGGTGAAATTTTGCAGGGGACCCCAATTTGACCTGGAATAGGTCATAGGCTATGTTTTAACCCAAGGTGACCACCCCTAGGGTAAGGGGGCCCATTTTTTGTTTTTTTCCTTATATGAGCTATATAAAAAATGAAAGTCACGTCAAGAATATTTGTGTCAAAATAGTGCGCACTGTGCAAGAGTCTAATATTAACATTCTCTAAGCGGGAAAACCCCATTAGTATAAGACTATAATATTTCCAATTGTAGGTTAAAGCATAAAACTTTGGGTAGTTGTTAGTATACTTAAATATTAACGGTGTGGATTTTTATTGGTAACAAACAAACAAAAACACAAACTTTCAGCTTTATATATTAGATATATAAAAACTAAAAATCACTAAATATCCTATTTTACTGATAGATAGAAGCATGAAACTTTGGCAAGTTATTAAGTACGCTAAAGCGACGATATTTTGCGATAAACATTTTTTAACTTTCCACTCATGGGAAGCCGGGGGCCCAAATGTTGTGTTTTTTAAAACTTATATACGCTTTATAAATACTGAAAATCAACCATTCTTCTATTTCCCGTGTAGTTAGAAGAATGAAACTTTGGGAAGTTGTTAAGTAAACTCTCCTAACGCTAATTTGCGAAAAAGAATTTCAAACTTCCCACTTCCCAGTCTAATATTAACGTTCACTAAGCGGGAAAACCCCATTAGTATTAGACTATAATATTTCCATGACATATCCCCCATCTTTATTTTACATTTAACTCACGGAATTAAATCTATACCCTGAAATTTATTGCAACTTCAAAAAATACATTATCATCAAGGCATAATCATAATCATTAACATAAACACATCATCATAGAAATACACAAATTATGTCCTATTAATTTACAACAATGAATACACATTTCATATAAGTAAAAACTTAATTTGGGCCCCAGGCCATCGGGAAGTTAAAATTTAAAATTATTTACGACTGTTACCATGGATGGATTGTACTCAACAACTTCCCAATGTTTCATGCTTCTGCCTACTCGAAAAATAGGAGAATTTATAAGTTTTATATTTTTATAGCTCATAAGAGGAAAAATACCCTTTTGGGCCCCCGACCAAATTAGTTTGAATATAAAAATTAGTTTACACCAATTATCGTCGCGAGAGGCAATTCGAAAACTATCCAAACTTTCATGTTTCTACCTACACGGCAAAGTACAGAAAAAATTTGTTTGGGCCCCCGGCCCTTATCAGTGTGAATTCTAAAAAAATGTATGCAAATAATTGTTGCGAGAGGCTACTCAACAACTTACAAATGTTTCAAGCTTCTGTCTACGCGATTTTTAGGTTTTTATTAAGCTCATATAAGGAAAAAACTTTATTTCAGCCGCGGCCCCCATAAAGTGATATTTTAAACATTATATTAATTTGCTACTATCGCGGAAGTGTCCTCAAAACTTTCCCAAAGTTGCATGCTTCATGTACTCAACAGTTTCCTTAAAGTTCCATGCTTCTAACTACATGGGCATTTGGAAAATTAGTGATAAGTCCGTTTTTATATTTAAACAAATACATTGAGGCCCTCGGCTCCCAGTGAGTGAGAATTTAAATATTGTTTTCAACTGTTACCATCATGGACATGTTCTGAATAACTGCCCAAATTTTCATCCTTCTGCCTACGCGGGAAATAGGATAATTAATGATTTTCATATTTTATTTAGTCCTTGTAATGGAAAAAATGCTTTTGTCCCCCCGGCACCCATGAGTGTGATATTTAAAATTATTTTCCGCCAATAATTGTCACAATAGGCTATTCAACACTTTGCAAAGTTTCATGCTTCTACCTACACGTGAAATCGGAGAATTAGTGATGAGTCAGTTTCTATGTAAGGAAAAATACATTTGGGCCGCCGGCCCCCAATGAGTGATACTTTAAATATATATTTTTTTTACATGTTATCATTGCGGAAGTGTACTCAACAAATTCCCAAAGTTTCATGCTTCTACCTACACGGGAAAGTGGATAAGCAGCGATTTTCAGTATTTAAAAAAAAAATAGTTTTTGGGCCACACATTTTAGTAATTTATAAAAAAAATTAACGCCAATAATCGTTCCGAGAGGCCAACCAACAATTTACCAAAGTGTCATGCTTCTACCTACACGGAGAGATGAATAATTAGTGATGAGTCAGTTTTTAATATAAGAAAAAAACTACATTTGGGCCCCCGGACCCCAGTAAGTGGTAATTTAAATATTGATTTTGCATGTTACCATTGTAGAAGTATACTTAACAACTACCCAAATTATATGCAACAATTTTTTTTCGGGCAATGCTAAAGATTTTATTCCTGATATAATTTTATAAAATCTTAGTAAATAAAGACAAGACGGTTTAAGTTAATATAAGTATATCCATTATGATCCAGATTAAAATCAAAAAGGTTTTGAATTGGTGTTTACGAGTTCTCAACGCTAACTGAAATCCTAATTTTACCGCTGCATGGCGCGGGTAATTAGCTAGTTTAAAATAAAAATTGTTTTCGCCAATTATTTTTGTGAGAGTGAAACTCAACAAATCCCCAAAGTTTCAAACATCTACCTACACGGGTAGTTGGAGAATAAGTGATGAGTCAGTCAGCCAGTTAGGGCTTTGCCTTTTGTTAGTATGGATCATTTTTAACAAATATGTCTTCAATTTTCCGCCGTAACAAATCATTTCCTATTCCCTTAAGCTAATGTAATTGATTGAACATTATACCTTAAAATAATGATTTATATTTTCTTCTCACTTGTATGCGCCCATCCATCCATCCATTCATCCTACTATCCACCCACCCATCCACCCATCAATAAAAATGATTTTATACATACTTTGAACAGGTCTGTAGACAGCCCTGCAAGAACCACAACATTTCTTTGATATGTTCTGATTGTAACAAACCCAATTAGATGTGGCAACACTTTGAGAACAGTTCATATTATTTACAACACCGAGTAGATCGTCTCCAAACATGCACTTTTCTGAGGAAGGAAAAACATCTTCATCCAAGTATTTTAAATGTAACAAAAATGTAATTTACCATAAATATGGACTTAATAAATCTCCTAATATCATTAAGTTTTGAAATAGGCTAAGTTATTTTACCAATTACTTTTTAAACCACACATTTTAGATTTAACTCATTGAGAGAAGTTAATGATAAATTAAAAATTTATATCTAACTTTTGAAAACTTAAAGATCAATAAATATTTGATTTTTGTGTCCCATAGCCTTGTGGTTGTAAGGAGTTTTAATGTTTCTATTATAAATTCCTCGGGGCTTGATAGACTTGTCCGCGCCTATCTCCTCTCTAAACCAGCGGAGAACTTTTAGCGATAGTCATTAATCAATTTATTTTTTGTGTGTGGATTTACCGTGGTCTATATCACGAATACCTCAGCCTGTGATACAAACGAACAACTGACATCGCTTTCCAGCCTCTATAAATAGTTAATTTCGATTAAAGCCAAAAATGAAAGTTATGTTGTCATAAGTAGACTGTCTCAAGGTAGGTTTCCGACACTGTAGTGGATATTGGGTTTGCAGGTGATACGTAAGGGAATTTTTAGAACTATTCCTCATAATGGATACTATAAACTTTGCAATCTTTTGGAAAATTCCGGTCAGTCAATATTTTAAAACCAAAATGTTCGAGTAATCATTCGAAAGTGTGTTTAAATGTATGAACTGCTTATTTATTTACATTTAGAAATGATGGGTCGTTAAACAAACGCAATACTAATTTTTTTAACGATTAATTGATTATATAATCGTTAAATTTTTCAGGCCTACACTGAAACTATTTTCAAAAATATTCCTTAACTGCATTCCTCATACTTTTTTAACATTATCTTTCTTTAAATTTCTCAAGAGATAATACCTATCGTAGATAATAAGTTTGTTACCTACACTTAACAGTTTATGTCTGTATTATGCAATATTCCCATATTCGTATTTTATTTGACAAGATCATTAACTTGTTTTTAGAACATAATTTGGATTAGTGTACACCCAATGTTTTTGCACACGCCAATTCTTTACATCTTTATTGCTTTTTATTTTGTCTTCCTCGCAATTACACCGTCTCTCTCTCTCTCTCTCTCTCTCTCCCCCTCTCTCTCTCTACCTCTGTCTCTCTCTCGTTCTCTCTCTCTTCCTCTCTCTACCTCTCTCTCTCTCTCTCTACCTCTCTCTCGCTACGTCTCAGTACCTCACATTCTGACATTCAATATTTACTCAAGTGAGTGGCAAGGCCTATTCATTGCCTTTATCTTACACTAAAGTTTATGTTGTGTTCTAATCATTGCCTTTATCTTACACTCCAGTTGGTGTTGTGTTCTAATCCCTGCCTTTATCAAGGGATGTGCAACCTGCGGCAGTACAGTTTCATGAGGCTGTGGGCACGAAAATAAGTGGTCGTGGAAATCTTTTTAAATTATAAAAACCTTCGGCCATCAAATAATTGCAATTTGGCAACATATCATGTAACGTCGTAAACGCCAAGTTAATATTGACGAGCAATTGAAGCTCTCCATGCAGGCAAAGATTAACAAGGAGGGCATCATGGCTGTTGATGAATCTACAGACATTTCAGATTCAGCGCACCTACTCATATTCATTCGCTCTCTATCCCCAACACATCAATTGTGCGAGGATCTGCTCTCCACTGAGACATTCGTTACTCAAACTGGAAGGGAAGACATATTATTGGCAGTTAAAAAATCTTGCATTGACTCTCACGTTGATCTGAAGAACCTGCAAGGTATCTGCACAGACGGCACGCCTGCCATGGTTGATAAGCAAAATGGTATCGTGCCTAGATGTTCCGATTAGATGTTGAAGGATTACGGTAATGACCAGCTCATAAATCTTCACTGCATTATTCACCACGAGGCACTGTGATCTAAGCCTCTTGATTTGGATAACATTCTGAAGGTTGTGAATCGCATTATCCTTTTCATTCGTGCAAATGCTCTTCACCACCGCCAATTCATACAAATTCATTACACAAATGATTGGTTGGATAAAGATATTCTGTACCACACCAGAGTTCGTTGGTTGTCTCAGGGAGAAACATCTCGCAGTACTCTGCAGCTACGAAAAGAAATATTGAAAATTTATGCCACGAAAAACAAGGACTGCCCACTGCAAAACAATGCCTTCCCTAGCCTTCCTTGTAGATGTGTTTATTTATATCAACTGCCTCGTCGACTCTCTACAAGGCAAAAGAAAAATAGTGTGCATTCTACACAGAAGATTACAGGATTTATATGGCAAATGTCGTCTGCTACAAAGTCATGTCCAACAGCTTAATCACTATCATTTTCCGCAACTCACCGCTCTAATCGAGAGCCTGGAAATAAAATAAAAGATGAAATTCCGGCTACATCTTTTTCAGGCATCCTCGAAGCGCTGTTGTTGGACTCGCAGAACGTTTAAAGGATTTCGACAAGATCTAAAAAATATGAGAATAGTTGTTCTTCAACATTTGGTTAAGACAGAGAGTACGCAGTTGAATGTCCAAATGGAACTTATCGACCTAAAAAATCACGCGCAGCTTGTGAAGAAATTCGAGGACAAAAAACGATCTACTGGAGACATGGAAAGTAGCCGTGGGATATCACAAGCTTCACGAGATAGCAAGAAACACTCTAATGCTGTTTGGAAGCATTTACATGTGCGTGTCAGGGGTATGAGATCCACTGCGTTTTTCAGTTGGAATATTGCCTGGTCACGGGCTCATGTTTTGAACTGTGAACGAGTTCACTCGAGTTCACTTCACGTGGGGAGCGTTTGCTCAGTCAACGCAAGGTCTGTCCAGGGGCCACGGGTATATAACTCGTGGGTCTCGATGTGTGAGGGACAGAGACGGACAAGGGGTTATGCTGCGGAGACCTGCGGGTGTTGACAGGTCGCCGGGTGTCAGTAACACGAGGAATACCGGAGTTAGGGTTGCCGTGTTGGCTGGCTGGACTGTACACCGGGGCATATGTTATAACGAACGACTTGAGTTGAAGTCGTACATAGTTGTCAAGTGTATATGAACGTAAATAAAGGTTTGCTGTTGAAAAGGACTTGAGTGGCTTATTGTGCAACAGCTGTTGGTGTGTAAGCCTCGGGACTAAACCCTAGACAACGATACCCGACAGTGCGAATCGTCATTTTCACGAATGAAATATCTCAAAAACAAATATCTAGCCCCACTGGTGGACACCAATCTGGCGTCAGGAATACGACTCATGATCTCCAGTGACTGCTCGAACTTTGCGCGACTCTCAACAAACATTCAAGAGCAAGGCAGCCACCAATTTCTGGACTATGGACTGCTAAGTTACATTGACAGTGATAGTGAAGCAGTTATCACTTATTCAATTATTGTGTTCTCGGTGTAACAATGCCACTTGAAAATATACTCATGCTGTATGTGCATGACAAGATGTTAGGATTACATGGTAATGTTCAATAAAGAACAAAATACACAAGCAAATTGTGTAAAGACAATAAAGCAGTAATATAAGAGACTATTAGGTGGAAATGTTTTTTGTTTTTAATGATGCACTGTCATTAGACTATTATTTCGCGTTGACTATTACGAGAGGTAAATTTTTGATAGCGACCATTACGTTTTTCAGCGAAAACGTTTGGCGGCCGTTGCAAAAGAAAATAGTCCAAAGTTTGGCGGCCGGAAATAGTCCAAAGGTTGCGCATCTGGGCCTTTTTTTAACACTCAAGTGAATGGCGAGGTCTAATCATTGCCTTTATCTAACACTCAAGTGAGTGGCGTGTCCTAATCATTGCCTTTATCTAACAATCAAGTGAATGGCGAGGTCTAATCATTGCCTTTATCTAACTTTTCTTTATGATGTCAGACAGTTACAACATCCTACCTTCAACTCTCGGAGCTGCCAGGTGACTCACGCATTCCCCAGACAAACACAGCTGAAAGAATAGAATAACAGAAAGGGACATTAATCCTTCAGTTAAATATTGGAGCTCTAAAAATTTTTTAAACCTTATCTCTAAGCTTTCTTATGGCGTCCTCTTGAAAAATGTATTGTGATTTTTTTCTTATCCTCTGATATAATCCACAACTAAATAGTGGGTGTGTACAGAGTGATGCACTTTTATCCTCCATTGAACCCCGCTATATTTTTAAACTAATATCTAGGTACACATTGTGTTATGGAAATAGAATATATTGAAATGATTGACAAGGTAGGCAGAATTCTCCTTAGACAAAAGATAACAATAAATGAGGGAAAGCTCTTACCATCTTCGAGAAAATTTAAACATTGTAAAAAAAAATAATGAAAAAATAAAGAAAAGCTTAACTAACGCGAATTGTAATCAATAGAGACCAAAGCAGATAGGAAGGAAATGTAGCAATTCAAGTTTGAAACAGATTCAGGTCTGTATTTGATAGACAACATGGCGCTCATGGTGTTAGAGTCTCGTTATCATCAATGAATTTTTTCCAAGATTATAATTATACATCAGGGCTTAGTTTCACATTTTTTAAATCTCTTATTTTATGTTTCTGTGCTAAGGAAAGCTTTTCCCTGATAAGTTCGTTGCTTTGCTGTGTACCCAACCCCTGGGGTCTCTATACCCCTTAATAAATCTTCCTTTATAACTCTTCTCTTAGCAATTTAACTCTCTTGGTTCCTTACTATTGAAAATAACAGCAACTTATGTAAATTTATGCTTAAAATCGTGTTAAGGAAAACTGACTTCTATTCTAAAAGTTATTTGCACTTTTTTAAAGCCATTTACACAAACCCACCTTTCCGTCTCCACACACAGTACCGCCAGCAGCAGTGTACATCTGGCAAGAGTTGCCACCTGGGAGGCCACAATACATCCGAGTGCAAATGAGTGAAGGGTCATCGTTGAGACTATAGTTTCTAAGTTCCTAGATTATAAAAACATAATCAGACACATTTAGTTCTTTAGCTCAGAAGTTTAAAAATCGGGTTCTCATTCTAACATTTATTGAAGAATTAGTGTCTAATAAAAACAGGATTAAAGGGAAACAAATAGTTCACTTTCTTTTTAGTTAAATAAATGTTTTCAGATTAGAAATATAAAATAAAAATAAAAATGCATTGAACGTTTCACAAATAAATTGAAAATGAGTTTGGAGCAGAAGTCTTTCATTTCTCAAACATTCTACCAAACATTCTAAGACGCGTACAAGAAAGAGGTAAGTAAAAAAATCATATTAAGCCTGGTCCCTTTTTGGACTCAGGACGTGTTAGCGCATTTTCGTATTATGTATCAGTACTTATGTTAGATATCAGCATTATGTAGTTATCAGTAATTGTGTTTAGATTTTAGACATATTTTTATGAATTTTTAGGAACTCTTGTGTGTTGGTGGTGGTAGGAACTCTTGTGTGTTGGTGGTGGTAGGAATTCTTGTGTGTTGGAGGTGGTAGGAACTCTTGTGATATACATCATGGGTCTAGGACTTTCATACTTCCAGGAGCTCTACTGCCACTACAAGAGGTCGGATCGAGTAACTGAGTGTTGATGCACAAATGGCAGGTCAGGACATACAAAAAAACATATATACATCATGGGTCTAGGACTTATGGATGCTGAGATCTAGGGTGATGACAGACGGACATACGGACGGACAGACGGACAAAACGGATACAATAGCGCATTTCGACTTCTCGAAAATGCGCTAAAAAACCTTTCTGAAGAAATACAAAAAAGTGAAATCATTTTGTTGTTAAAGAAATTAAAGGATCTGTGAAAGGCGTTGTGTTACTTACTGTACAAAGGAATGAAGAACTATTTCCCTGTAACATCTTACACTGCTCCTGGGGAGAATACTTGAGTCCAGGCAGACTGTTACCAACATCCGGGATACTGGGGTCAGCTGCTAATGTCCCGATCAGACAAGAAGTTCCCAAACTGTAACGACACAGGAATATTAGTTTATTATACAAAAACTGTATCAATAAGGATACACATCAATTTTTTACATGAACAATAGTATCATAAGGAATATACTAATGTAAATATTAAAAAATTTACTAAAACAAATTACATTTGATTTAGATAGACTTTTTTCCAGAATACATATCATGGTAGCACGCACACGTGCTATAGCAAGCAAACATGACAAAGAACCATATTGTCATAGCCGTAAACCCTTTATTTTTTAATACGTGTTATACCAGTAAGCAAACATGGCACTGAATCATATTGTCATAACCACATTCATGTTATGGTGACACACGTGTCGTAGTAAGCATTAAATTCAACTAATCATATTGCTATGGCATCTTACATCTTATAACAGAGTCCCAAGCAATGACATCTCCTATGCTACGGCAGTATTCAAGAGTGAACAAATTTTGATTTTTAAAAAAAAAATTGCACTGCATCGATGCGACTATTAAAATAACTTCAATTGACAGCTTGTTCACTTACTTTGTTTTTAGCTGTGTTGTTATGTAGTCAGTGAAGTACTGGACGCTACAGTTGGAGAATTTCCACGGGTTCAACTTTGTAGCTTCTGTCAAAGTTGTGATGCTGGCCGCCATGATGTAGCGATCCTCGTAGCGACAACTGTTGTTTCCTTCCCCATCATGCAAGGCTGAGAGGCTGGGTGGTAGCATATGGTAGCTTGGGGTAGCATATGGTAGCATGGGGTAGCATATGGTAGCATGGGGTAGCATTGGGTAGCATAGGGTAGCATGGGGTAGCATTGGGTAGTATATGGTAGCATGGGGTAGCATATGGTAGCATGGGGTAGCACATGGTGGCATGGGGTAGCACATGGTGGCATGGGGTATCACATGGTAGCATGGGGTAGCATATGTAGCATGGGGTAGCCTATGGTAGCATGGAGTAGCATATGGTAGCATGGGGTAGCACATGGTGGCATGGGGTAGCACATGGTGGCATGGGGTAACATATGGTAGCATGGGGTAGCATACGTAGCATAGGGTAGCATGGGGTAGCACATGGTAGCACGGGACAGTATATTGTAGCATGGTGTAGCACATGGTAGCATGGGGTAGCATATGTATCATAGGGTAGCATGGGGTAGCACATGGTAGCACGGGGCAGTATATGGTAGCATCGGACAACACGCTATGTTGATACAATTTTTAACCAAATCAGGAAAAGCAATATTAAGAAAAAAAAACTAATACATAACCGTGAAATTCATCTTATTGTAGAAGACGATTACAGTTATTTAAACAAATAAATTCAATCATACAGTAGAGAATAATTTCAATCATATGAAAAATTTCAGAATTATTTTATTATCAAATATTTTTTTTCATTGCCGACTATTCTTGTTGACTAGCACTATCGTCGAACACTTTTCAACAGCACGTAAATGTTATAACGACTGAAACAGTATCCTTCTCGTATCAGAGTGTGTGATACAGTGTTGATGTTCCGGAGTGTTGGAGTGAGTGAAAACGAAAGAGAAATACAGACAGATGGAGACAGTGACATGACATGAAGAAAGACATACATACAGAAATATAAATAGACACGGAGAGAGAGAGAAAGAGAGCGAGAGCGTGGAAGGAACAGAGAATGAGGGGGGGGGGGGATTGAAATACTATATTGTAATTATTGACATTTTAAAAATTAATATTAATTAATTTTTTAAATAATCAAATAAATACATATTTTTTTCAAAAATACTTTAAAAGACTCTTTAGTAAGCAAAGTCTGTCGACGAATTGATTTATATCAGTAATCGATCTGTTCCTTTATATTTCGAGTATGAATACATAATTACATACCTTCTCAAAGTCATGAATATTTGCTATGGGAGTGGAGTCCCCTTTCTGAAATTTTTCAAAAAGCTGTGAATTCGAAAGAACACTACTACTTCCTACTATTCCAGCCAAGGGAACGACTCAATGCGGTTCAGAAACATTTTCATATACATATATACAACTAAGCCACAACGACAGTACCAGCAAAATCTTCCAAACACACACAACCTTATGTCAAAATGTCGACATTTATCCGAGAAAGTGGAATAAACGAATGGAGCGTTTCCGCCGAAAAAGGCTTCTAAAAAAATAGAATAACTATCGAGCTGGAAATTAACAAAATGCCGTAAGCTAATAGTTGAGGGCAGGTGACCAAACGTTGAGAAAAATGTGAAGATGGTTGTTGAGTTCCTCCCCACCTCAATTTTAGAACCTCTGCATTTTGAGAACCGTTGAAGGTAGGGGTAGGTCCATCAACGCAAAAGGGACGCTGTCCTTGAGATGGACAAAGATCCATGATGGACCATGGAATATTCCATAGCGTTAGTATAGGTTAGGACGTGGAGGTTGGCCGAACGTTCTCGAAGCCATACATGTCAGCGCGTGATTAACAGTTGGTACGCGCCACTGACCAATCAGATGAGAACGCTTCGGTAAGCCACGCTAAAGTAGACCCTTTATAAACGGTCTCTCAACCTTACAGCAGTCTCTATCTCAGAAATTCGTAGTACACCAGGTCTGCGGGTGTGACTGAACGAATACGAGTTGAGCCTAGCTGAATTCTGTTCAGGTTTGAGTTAACTAGACTTAGGCAAATGTATTTGAATTTGTATAGGTATTATAGGTATTTATTATATGTATGCTTTGGTATGTTATCACTATCTTTGGTTAATTATTGATATTGTTATTTCAGCTAGTTAGTAGTTAGTGGAAGTTAAAGAAGTTACTAGAAGAAGCTAGTTAGTGGAAGTTAAAGTAATTAGAAGCTAGAAGTAGTTAGGAGTTAAGTACTAGTCAGTACTTGGAACTAGCAAGTTGGAGAGCCAGTGTAGTGGCGGAGGAACCATTGAGCTACCATCTCAGACAGGAGATCTGGAGCGGAGAAGGGGAGAAGGTGGCCTTACCTTGAAACGAAAGAACCCATGCAGTCAGTAACCAGTGCGGAAGGGGCCGACTGCCAAGCTGACCACAGAGCGGTGCTACGCCTGATTGGCCAGACCGAAGCATAGCCTTTCAACCAGTCCTTTGGCCACGCCCAGTCCATGAGGGACGTTGGGCGTCGTAACGAATTCTTTATATAATTATTAGAGGCATAGATATCGTAATTTATTATATGTTTATTAACTGAGGTTCCTGCATATATGTATATATATAATGCATTAAATATTTTATCTCTTTATCATTTACACATAGGCGTTAGTTTTAATTATTAATCATAAGTTGTATGTGTACATGTCGTATAGTTATATTATTAGTATAGAGTAGTTAATTGAACCCTACACATTCGAGTCAATATTGTGGACCCACTCCATCTGCAACAGTCGGGTCACAGTACTCAACAGTTGGGGCTCTGCGTTTGTGCCAGCACACCCAATATTCAACAATGGTGGTTAAACATGATACCATGAAACCTTAGTTACCATTAAAAAACAAAAGCAAACAACTCTCAAAAAGCATCTAAATGAAAGTAGTAAAGTAATCGCTAACCATAATTTTTTATTCGAACACAGGCAATAGACGTCGACCAATTAGAGATAAGATGATTTTAAGTGTGGTGGGTGGTAGTGGAGGGAGGATGGGAAAATAGCTGAAGGCGTCAAGGTTTAGACAAACAACATCGGCTTGACTCATCGGGTATGTCAATGTGGTCGGTATTTCAAAACCAAGTTAGCGTCCTTTCATATACAAAAATAAGACAACGATCTTTCTTTCATATCAAGCCCCTCTTGTTTCTTAATTATACAGCTTGTGTTTGTTTGTTTTTTTTAGTAATTTTTTTCCAAGTAACAAAGTCTTTTCGTGTTCAGCAATATTTCACATTACAGTTATTTCATTATTGTATGTCATACAACACTACCACGAGTCATGACGCTAAAATTTTAAAGGCTTGAAGTTAGTCTCACATGTTGCAACCTAAGCCTAGTATAATAATAGATTTACCTGTGTCCAAGCTCATGGGCAGCCGTTTCAATGCAAGCGAATCCACCAATGTCCTCAACAATAGAAGAGCTGCTACCGTCAGTTTTACAAAGGGTTCCGCGATAGGCAAGACCTATGAGATTATTCATAAGCACTGTATCAACTCTTTTTATAACATAAACGGTAGTAACGAAATGCATTTGCTCTACTCATATAAAAATAAAGAGATTTTAACAGTGCGTTGACATCACGTGAAAGTTACTGAAGATTTATAACATTAATATCCATAATATGCAGATATATTTACACAAGACGAAAAAAAGGCATCCCCAAAAAATTAACACCTCCGAAAGGGATCTTTTGTTAATCGAGAAGACCAATATTAAGATGCCACTAGAGTTAAGATAAGACCAGAGTAAAGCTACGAGTAGAGTTAGAAAAACTAATACTTTTAGTATTTTGATTTGATTTAGTTTCAGGGGAACAATGGCACCAATCTTCAAAGAGAAAGCTGTGAGCATTCTTCCCCCCCCCCCCCCAGGTCCGTGCAATGGCTTGTTAGGCTCTCATACTTACCTACGTTACTTTTGGAAGCTGAAGTACTCGTCAAGTCAAATCTAGGTTTTGTATGAGAAAAAAATGTTTTAAATGTTCAATATATGTTTTCTTTTCAAACTGTTAACAAAATAAACATTTAAAAGTTACCTTAAAAATTGTAATATATATATATATATATAAATGTAACGTGCTTCATTGTCATTAAGAAATGATATTTGTGAATACACATCTAGGAGGATGTTGTAGTCTCCTAGATCATGGACTTTAATGACAATGTTAGAGTTTGTGTTAACTTAAGTGGTAAATGATAATCGTGTCCTGTCCGTTAAGCTACTTCTCAACCAATGTTTAACAATTTGCCAAAACACACCTGCAATTTGTTTCATTTGTCTTACTGTTATGTTTGGCTTGAGACAAGACTAATATTATATTCTGCCTAGTTGTATATTTTATTCGTATAATAATAATAACAGGTATTTTTAAACATTCAAAACTGCCAAAGGTTTGTTTTTTTACTATTGTAACAGAGACTACTCAGTTATTTCGTATTTCATGTTAACTTGTAGGTTTCAAATCTCACCCTGTGAACAACATGGCATGGTCATACGGTCTCACCACACTGACCCCTGCTCCACTGATGAACACTTTGAAAGCGTCAAGTCCTGACTGTGAGTCAATGGTATCGTAGGGAGAGTTGGTCCTACGGAAATTTTCGGTGAAATTAGAAACTGTTGCGTTCTGTGGAGGAAATAGAGCATAATCAAAATCGATAACAGAAACATAACACAATTTCTTATCGTTAAACTAGATTGTGCCGGGGAGCCGTGGCGCCTGCGGCGCCCACTTTTTTAGGGCGCCTAAGGCGCCAACCTTTTTCAAAAGCCCAACTAACTTGTCCTTTTTTGATAAATACGAAATATTAAACTTTCTGAAATGCACGCAAAGTATTTAATAATAGGGGTTGTATTTTGCGCACCGATGCACACCAAACAATGACGTCATCATATTAAATATTTTTACAGCGCTAATCAACACTCGATTTTTCAAATAAACTAACTGCTGTAGACTGTCGTACATCGCTCGTCAGCGTTCCAGATCCAGTGAGTGAGTGACTTGGACTATTATATTATTTATGTTTGGTGTCATGGATTACAGTGAGAATACATTTTTTGACGCGATGGTTGCTTCACCCCTGAGACTATGTGATATTAATGCTCCACGTGAAATCTTATACTTCTTAGCAGTGGAGATGAGGTCTTTCAAGTTTAAATGGTGACATAAAAAGCACAAATAATATTTTACTGTATTTTAATTCTAGATTCATAGTGTTATGTTACGTTTTTTTAAAAAAAAATTCTCTTACGAAAATAACGCTAATTTTTTACTTTCTCAGCAATGGGGAAACAATAAAAAGGGATACATTGCGAAATTGTACAAACAGTTAAATGTTTTATTTGTTCTTCAGCATGTTGATCACAAAATCCCTTTTTTTTAAATTTACCAAATACAAGTGTGGCATAGGAAATTATATATTAAATATAAACTTTATAAAGAAACTGAATGTCAAGGTACCAACTGTCCTATTGTAACTGTCACCATTCTGCATCAATCATATTTGTCAATTAGCATCCTGGAAGCATTCAGTATGTGTGTTAATATAAATCAGCAAGGTAACAAAGTTTAGGCCGATCATGTTTACAAAATACAGTGTAAGACTTGGTTATCTTAGATACCTCAGCCACGACCACCTTGACCAGTCTCACACGTATGTTGTAGTTTGTTGTGTTAATCCTTTGGTATAAGAGATCTACCTGGACAAGAGAATGGGTCAACATGAGGAAACACAAATGTCCCTATGAAATGCTACATGGTCTCAATGGCACTTAATATTAATGTTGTCTGTTTAAAACTTAAAGATAGATTTTTAAATATAGATTTTATTAAGGCAAATACTGATAACGAAATATAGAATTTATTTTTCTGTTCGACTAGTTTACAAACTAAATTAATTATCTAATCCCACCCCGTGACTACTCCAAAATACTCTGTACTCTATTAATTCATACTGCAACATACTCTGTAATGTATGACTATATACTCCAACGAGTTCTATAATTTATTAATATATTACTCCAACAATCACTGTAACGTAAGAATACATACTCTCACAAACTATCTAACATATGACTAGTTGAAAAGCTAAAGACATGATCAAATCTCACTCCAGTGACCACGAACGTGTAATACTCCAACAAACTCTGTAACGCCGATGTCCTGTTGACAGAACTGGTCAGAAAACGGTTGTAGGCCATGAAGTCGACGACAGCCACAATGTCGATGGTGTAGATGGGGTTGATGGTCTGGCGACGTCTCCTGTGTAGCAGCATTGAGATACTTGGCTCTGATGTCGGTGGTGTGGTGTCATCGCGATTTTTGGGGACAAGGAAATCAGGAGCTAAATAGAATAATACAACGGTAAAAGTATAAGGTGTGTATGCCTTTTTCTTTCATAGACCGTACTGATTATAAGTTGTTTTTTAAACGTATATATCCATGAGTCATCGTACCCGGAAGATATGCTTTAATGAAAAAACTATTTTCAGCCAGAAATTGAAGATAAAGCATTGTCTTAAACTTTTCAGTGCTCTGTAAACTCCTCAAGCAAAAGATCCAAAAAATGAAAGCGGCACGATTATAGCTCGTTTGAGAGCCTTATTTCTTTACAACCTACTTAATAGTAAATAGAACAAGATATATTTAATAGTGATTATAATTGTATTGAAAAAAATATAAAAACTATTAGGTAAGCCAATATAATGAATAGGCCATGATTTTATATATTTAACATATTTAATATTTTTATATATTTTTAAATAAGTAGGAAACTTCTTTAGAGAAAGCCCAATGATATTTTGATACATTTTGACACTTTCCTCAATTGATGCTGGAGTTATGTTCGAAAGTCATCTGTAAAATCTACTCACGCTGGACTCCCTGGTCATACACCGGAGGTGTTTCAGGTTTGACCATCAGGTGATAGACGTCAGCTTCTGTCGATTCCACCCAATCAACGCCTCTCTTCGTTCGTGTCACTTGACTGATGGTATGCAATAAGCCGTTGTACCTAAAGTGTCCTTTCTTGAGGGGAGATCATAANTATATAATAATAAGGTTTCAATTCATTCAGATGAAATTTAATTGAAAAGTTAATTTGTACTACAAATTGAGAAACTTCTACTTCGTGATTGTTCCTTAAAAAAGATAAACGTAAGTATAAAAAGCATAGGATTCACATGCATAATCCATAGTTAAATATCTGATTAAACTTGACCTACTACAGAGTGGGTCCAGAGTTTACGCTATCGTTGCAAACACGATTTACAAGCGTATAGCGTGAAATTTGTGTAATGGCGCAATGGTGCAGTGTTAGGGTTTTAATTGTTCGTTCAAATATTCTCATCATTAAAATAAAGGATTTGTTAAAATGTTGTTTTATCCAAAATGATTTCCGATATAAGAAGAAATAAAAGCTTTATTAAGAAATGAATTTACTGAATAGCTACTATAAAAGAGGATTCCCAAAATCTTTACCTTTTAAATATATATTTTTAAGAGAATAATTTTTTTGAGACATACGAAATGCAAACTTGAAGCTGCATCAAGTCTGGTCCTCTTGACTTCCATGACAGCGTCATTGTTCAGATCCTGGTAGAAAGCTGTGCTCTGTTGGGATTAGGAATTGACATTTAAAAGGATTAAAAATAGATCCTAGATTTCTTGATACATTGTAGATTGCTCTAATTGGATGGTTTTTATTTTGCCCACTTTCATTTAATTTAACATTGTCTAGTGTGTGCTGGTAGACATAATCTGGATAACGCTTCCATGAAAACACAAGAAGAAAGCTATGAAGATTGAAAAAAAAAACCACGTGAAGATTTTTTCCTTTATCTTGAATTAGCACAACTCAAGTGAGTGGAGTTGAGCTTATAAAGAAACCCCCGATAAACAAGGATTTGATTTAATAATAGAAGTAGTAGATGTTTTTCTAAGATTTAGAACATTCCCAAAGTTAATATTGTGAAATTCCTGCGTTGCTCTTAGGTTAATCTTTTCTATATACTTGCACTCTATTTCTCAAATCTGCACACACTTGGTTACTTATAAACACCAACTCAACGACTCAAGAACAACTAAAATCTCTTTTTATTTCCTTACTTCGTTAACTATAGTTCTTATAACTTCTCTCTGACACTTGTGTCTATCTCAATGTCCGTCCTTGTCCCTTACTACTGTTCTCTCTCCCCGTGTGTGTGTGTCCGAGTCTGAGTCCGAGCGTTCTTCCTCTGTCAGACTCCGCCCCCCCACTCCGCTGTCCGAAAGTCAAAATGTCAAACAACCCGACATGGTCAGTAATCCCCCCCCCCCTTTTCCTCGTCGGCTCCTTTCACTACCTTCGCCGGAGTCCAAGCTCCCGCCATGTTCTCGTCTTCAAAGAATCGTTCGCGGTTTCTATGTCCTTTGATTCCCAATTCAAACGAGGTAACATCTGAACGTCACATTTCGCACCTACTCTCTCACCGGACCCCTAGGCGCCTAAACCCCGCGTCGCCCGCCCTAAATTCCCGAGAATATTAAAAAGCCATTTAAAATCTAAATCTGAATCTGAATCGGATATATCTTTTAAAAACAAATAACCTTTTCAACTAGCGGTAACTTTTGCTAATCCGTACTGGCGTTCCTGGCGTTCCTGGCGTTCCTGGCCCTAAACCGGCACCGCTCAGTAGCGTTGCTAGTTAGTTGAGGGGGACGAAACGGTCGCTTCGGAGTAACCCGACCCTCAACGGTTACTTTGGTTTTCATCATCGGTATTGCATCTAAATGCTTTGCCTAAGATCCGTACAGCGACTGTAATCATACATGACTAGCAACTAACACCTAACATCGGCCTTCGGCTTTCCAAGCCAGGGGTTTGTCGGCTTCAGGTCGTGGTCTGCTCCACGACCCTACTCGTCTGTCGAACCACGTAGAGGTCACCCCTTCTCGACAGACATACTGTACTAAATGTTTAAAAACACTTTGTAAAGACACTTACTCATTATTGTAAAAATAATCTAGTTATACGCATGCAGTTATGTTTTTCCTATTGTGATAATGATATTGTAAACACATTTTAATTTTCTATGGCAAAAATATTTTATTCAAAAGAAACTTATTTACAATAGGACATTAAAAACGCATAGCATGGTCACCAATAATTTGTTATTTTATCACATAGTCATTTTCTATGCGTACAACATATGCATTGGAATTCACAGAAATGGAACTTACTTAAAGTAAAACTTAGTTAAATACAGTGCACATCGTTCAGATAATGTAATACAGTACGTTCGATGTAGAATGTTAATAAAAGCCACGCGTTGGCTACAATGGGAAATGAGGTACAAGGGGCCGTTCATAAATGACGTCACGTACTTAGGGGGAGGGGGGCTCACTTTTGTGACGATGCATGACGTGGGGGAGGGAGGGGGTTGAAGAAATGTGACGTCACATTTAAAGGGTAACTTTAAATAAAACTTTCACTAAAATATTTGGTCACTTAAAATTTATTTAATCCCTTTTTTATTCAGTGCTTCTCAAAGTGGCGGTCAATAGGCCATCAGACGCCGGTTGGCGTAAATTATCAAGACACGAACATTAAATATAATTATAATTCTTAAGTTTGAGAGCTCACAAGAGAACATACGAAAGTGTTACCCTGCGTTGTTTGATTTTTACATCAAAGAGTTTGTGATGTAATCGCAACTTCGCTTGGTTCATTCGCGGTAGGCGTCTGCGAACTTTTTTTTTCGGTTATTCCCCCCTCTCCGAAACTACAACTAGTGAGTTTTACAAACAGGGCAAGTGTCTGAAAAAGATCTAAATAGGATTATATGTAGATATTTTAGGTCTGAACGACTCGGAATAACCATTTGGGGGTTGGGTGGGGGGAGGGGAATCTATTTGATACAATTATAAACGTTTTAAGTTTGATATAATTTTTCGATTGGTTTTTGGTCAAACGCCTCTGGCCATTCTAAATATAATGATAAATGTGTCCATTTAAAATTAGTCAAAAGTATTCATTAACTTTATTGAATGCATTAAATTCTCGACATTGCAATTCGAGAGGAGCACAAAACAACTGTCTTCTGTAATCAGTTTTTAAGGCATTAATTTTAAATATGACAGAAAGGATACTTGATACAGTCCAGTCATGTTGATTAAGATTATTGTCCCTTGTGTCAATATAAATAAAAGTTGGTTGGATTTAGGTTCTTCGTATAGTACGTAAATAAGAAAACCGAGCGTACACGTACACATGACGTATTTGAATATATCTAGTAGAGTGTAGTGGATGTTATACGTCCCAAATGAGTCTGTATTACCCCCAAGAATTCCATTTTGACCCCAGATGAGTGTAATTCATCCCTGTTCGCCGACCTCTTTCTTACGGGATGCCCGTCAGTCAATTGGGGGATTTAAAAAAAAATACATTTTAAAAATATTATTTTAAAATAAATTATTTTTTATAAATAAAGAAGTTAACAGTAATGATTTATAGTCAATTTTTAATTTCTTTGCATTAAAATAAAATATAATCTAAGGATGTCAACAATTTTTTTTTTTTTGAAGGCCGGTTAAACGGTTTAAATAAAAACGATGGACCGGTTCAATAGGATACCTAAATATTAAAATTATAAAAGTTTATTTTTAACATTAATGTTAACCCAAAAGTAGCGAATTCTAGCAAATTTTCTATGCCCACAATGATTCAGCAAGAGTTCCCTTTTTACCCATAATGAGATAATTTATCGCTGTTTACCGACCCCTTAGTTAAACACTACGACAGGGGTAGCCATGTATTTTTCTCTACTTTATAAATTCCACAAGAGAATGCAACAATTTAAACACGCCTCGGCCATTGGTGACATTATATTTACTACTGTTGTGTGACGTAAGTGAAATCCTGAAGAAAGAAGAATTGAAAATAAAAATTAAAAAAAAAAAAAAACTTGTGGGCTTCGGTGTAAAAAGTTATGATAATATTGGATATTTTAATAATTTCATAGTATTTTTTCAGTCCTCAACTTGCAAGAATTACTGTATTTTGCGACGCACAATCTGACACCCTACTTTCCTGCACAAATGTGGGGTTCGTACAGTATTAGCCATTTTCCTCTTCCAGCGAATACCTAGTAAATTTTTAGAAAAAAAGTGATATGTGATATCAATGTGATAATTTTTAGATCAAATGCCTTTGATGTGCATATATTTAGCAGGAAAGCTGTCATTAGAAGATCGAAATCAATTTAAGGACTTGTCTTATATTTATATATTCTAGGTCTATCAACAATGCAATGATTCTTATAATACCAATAGTCACATTCGCGAGCTTAATCGCGAAGGTTAATCACATCAAATGTTTTTTGTCATTACCGCTGCATTGTTCGTTAGCTGTCTTGCTATGCCATGGCAACTAAACATTTTTTTTTTAAATGTTATATATAAACAAGCCGAGATCATGCTTAATCTTATAGGGCTTTGAACTGTGTAGGGGCTCATTATGCTATCAAATAAGTACAGAGAAAATCATGTCAAACGGGAAAAGAATGCAGTGGTACCTGATGAAATGGAAAAATTCTTGGCGGTCGTCTGATACGAAAAAGTTTGAGATTCACTGTCTTACAATTTATATAATGTCTTTTACATAGATTCACGCGTGTTACATTATTACAATGTAGACCTACACTAAATAAATACCTAAATGACAAAAAAAAGTGATTTGAAACATACTTATTTTCAAAAATAAAATAAAATGTTGTTGTTGTTGTTGTTGTTTTTTTTGGTGGGGGGGGGGGGGGGG
>MUZC01000075.1:1113214-1133923 GCA_002072015.1 Radix auricularia
TCAAAGTTTTGTGACGCATTTTTGGAGAGGGGAGTCTACGATTTTGTGACGACGCGTGACGTAGGGGGGTAAAAAATCGGCCAAAATCGTGTGACGTCATTTATGTACGGCCCCCAAGGATGGTTGATAGGTTGCATGATATAGCTATCATGACGGGGACAAATTATGTAACGCTTCGTACGGGTAACCTAAGTACCCGTTTGTAACCGGGCAGCTGTCTTCTACAATATTAACAGCCTTAATCCCTGTGCACCTGTTGTCTGTCATATCGACAGCATGAAGGTTACGTACTTGAAAGCTGACACGAGTTCAAACTATGTCAGTCACAGGGTCATTCATGTCATGGTTTACGAAACCGCAGTTCTTAGACACAAAAACTTCCCAACGAAAGCCCCCCCCCCACCCACAACAGCGAGCAATTCGAGGACATTCCAAAGCAACAATAAATAACAACACGCAGTATTCCCCTTATATTTGCTGAATAACTACCTCAAGTACACACGTGTAATAGACACGCTACGATGATTTTCTTAAATAAGGACTTCCGTGAATTCGCAAAACTCGCCCATTATTGTTTGTTGTATAGAGGTCTTCCAAAAGCTGCAGGGCGAGGTTGGGATAAATGGTGAGATGACTGTAGTTATGGAAAATGTTGTGAAATATTTCTAAGAGACGTTAGGTTTAAAGAAACATTAGCGTTTTGGGTCACGGGAAAAGCCTGACATCCTTGTTATTACATCCTTGTTATTTGGAGAGTGGAACAGTTTTTACGAGTTAAACAAATAAACAAGAGGCGAGTAAATTAAAACAAAAATTATTGTTATTTTTTAGAAGCTGAAACTCATATTACTTACAGTATTAATGTAATATATTGACGCTGCCATACAACATGTTTCCTTACTTATTTTGTTTGATTCATACAAGTCTATTCTGCCACTTGTAGTCTATTTAAAAGCCTCACCCAGCCCAACTCAGTACAATAATGTCGTTATTGACTACACGACCAGTCAGTAAAAACTTCCCGAGGGGATACCTTTGTCAGTATTATTATATACGAGCCGACCAGCGTCGTAGCATACGCCGCTAATAATTTTGACGGGTGACATTTTATGAAAGTAATTGTTGAGGAGAGTGTGTGCTTACATTTCTGTCACAGAGCACCACGGAAAGCATGAAGATTTTATGCCAATGTCGAGAAGCAAAGGCTACTTCCGTGTTACGAGGTTATTTTCGAAAAGAAAGTGGTAAATGAACGGGCACAACAACCAACATTTTTAAAAATTAAAAAAGTAATGTCTTAGCTGGAGCTTGAACCTACGACCTTCTGCGTGTTTGGCGAATGTAATAACCACTACACTACGAAATACATGCTATTCTGTTGTTCTGAAAGTACAAAGTAATCGACCTCAATTGAACGAATCGTTGGTCTCGATGATCCCCCACCCTGTGCACTACCTTTTCTGATTTGTCGGTGGGGCTAAAGAGCTTGGTTGGTGTCCGGCATAGTTTGGCCATGAGGAGAATTATAAATATATATTAGAAACTTATAAACATATCTCAAATGGAAACAACAAACAGAAACGTCGCAGAATTTTCCCTTTCGATATATTCACAATGAAGGCAACGTCTTGTTTTTATTTTTAAAAGCCCGAGACACTGTAGTCGTACCAGGTAAAAAGATATTTAACTAAACAAAAATAAATCATTTCCGAAACCTTTAAAATAATAGAATTAAACTTATAGAATTTTTGTAACAATGTTTTTCAAATAAAATTATGGAAGGAACTTCTTAATTAATTTAATTAATTACAACTAAGAGATGCGCTAAAAGCCATTATATAATTTATTTAGCCCCTTATTACTGCTACATTAGTCCCCACACATTTTTGTGTGGCACTTGATGGGTTCAAGACAAAATTGCGTCCCCTGTCCTCAATGTGTCTCAAGATTTGTTCGTTCATGGCCTCATTTTTTGTCAGTCTTTTGTACGTAAGTATTTCACAAAGAATTTTAATTCCCTGTCAAGTGTTGAATGATTGTGCAAGTAAATAATTCGGCTATCCCTTTATCTTCGTTTAACTGACTAAATAGAACGTGCGGCTCTGTATGTATCACAAGTCAATTCTTTTCAAACCGTCACGGTTGGATGAGTATGGAGCACGAGGTACTTAGTTATTATGTAGCACAAATCGTGATCTTAACGAGTGAAGTCATGTCAAGAGGAGACCATTAAATGTTTGAAATGTTGGTTAGAGAGTTACGTGTCTTTATTACTTCTACAACAAACATAAACTTTTTTGAAGTATTGTCTCATCCATTTACTCGGGGCCTCTATAGTTTGCTGTCGCTCATCGCATGACTTCAAAAGCTTCAATGAAATTGGGGTTACCCCACTTCCGCATTCAACTAAACTTATTTACGGCATGGTATTAGGTTAAAATTTCAAATTTCATTTCAAATCAACAGAAACACAGAGACAACGCCCTTGAAAATGGGATGTGTATAAAAGAATCGTGTGGCCGCTTTTTTGATAGTCACAGATATGCAAATAAGTTCATATGACGTTGATTTAAAAGACAAACCTCTGTATCTCCTACCATCACCCTCTGGGCCTCAAACATTCCATCAGATCTTAAAACTAACGTGTGTAGAGGGATGCTCTCGGACATGTGTATAACTTTCTGTAGATTGAGAATCACTGATTCGTCAAGTCCTGTCATGACTGTTACGTTGATGCTATCTCCCATGGAGGTTCCCGTGTTTTCATTTTCCGTATACGTGAGCTGCACTGTGAACGGTGGGCAATCAGAAAATAACAAAGGTAACACTGCAAATTTGATATAACTTTTTAAAAAATCTAACAAAGCACCAACACCCAAAGTAGAGGACCATTGTCAGACGTTTTATTTTAATACCAAACAAATCTTTGACAACTCTTTACAACAGAAAACAGCATTTTTTATAGCTTATTATACCATTATGTGATGCTTGGTATATTATGTGATGCTTTTTAGATCAGATTACAAAATAAGGTAAACAATATCTGAGTGATAACCATAATCTGTTAATATTGATCTAATAAAAAAAGTTTTGATAAGTCTGAAATATAACTATGACCAGATAAGTAGAACCTGATTTACAAGAGATAATTACAAAGACCTAAATGGATCTTGCTAAACTAAAAAAAAAGTGTTTAAAAAATAAATAATCTAGAAGTTCAAACTTTAAAAAAAAAACACAAACTGTCAACATCGATTTACCAAAGTTATTTTAAAGATGAAAGTTGTAAAATAATTAATAACCAAAACATATTTAAACAGCGATCAGCGATACAGAAATTGAGCAGTAAATTACCTGTCACACACAAACATCGGCCAGTCATGAGAAGCTGACCAATCAGCAGTGTTAGACCAACACTACACATAGCGGACAGAATGGTAGCTTGTCTAAATATCCTTTGTCAGACTTAACAGCTTTCAGATTAACAGCTTTTATAAATATATTGCTGAAGTTTTAGAAAAGGAAACTCTCTAAAAATCCTTGTTGCAAAAAGCATTTTTTTTCTTGAAGAAATAGAACTAACAACACTATGCGCCTTGTAATGAATGATGTTGATTTGTATACTAAACAACATTTTGCACAAGTGAAATTTTAAAATGATTTCGAAATCATTCCAGTTTCCGGTAATTACCAGGTCAAACAAACGATTAGAATATTTTCTCACATGACCATGTAATGAAAGAAAACTTTACACGAAAAATAAAATATTCGATATGTGAGAAACTTCGACAAAGGTTGTGAAATATATCCATGATAATGGTTAATAGTCCTTTTGCATAGTTTGTTGATACAAGTAATCAGTATTTATAGTTTACTAAGAAGAGTCAATGATTTTCGGTTCAACAAACAACACACATACAAGAGAGACGAGAGGGATTGAATATTAAGGTAACTCAAGGAAGAGGAGGAAAAAAACCCAACTGGTTGCAGATCACGTTTTCAGTTTTGAAAGGAAATGTGTCTGACAAGCAGTGCATGACATAAGAATATGTACCGCGCTTAAACGCGACGGTTCACTGGTTTTTTTTAATAATCAAATAATAACTGGGTGGAAATAAAGAATGAGATTTTCAATCATTAGAAAGTTGGTATTTTTTCATATTTCATTTGATGATCAAAAACAAATAAAATTGTGTACACACGCCTTTAAGAACTTAACGCATGATTAAGTCACGTCGTTACTTATATTGTTCTGCGTGTACATAACTAGACATATACTTTCGCCCCCCCCCCCCTCAACGAGTTTCTAAATTCAATAAAATCGAAAACGACTGATAATTTCCTCTCAAATTTTATGTCAGTGAAAATACTATTTTTCCCTATAAATAATGTCAAAACAGCCCCAGAGAAAATCGGCCCTGATCAAAACGGCGCCAGTCAAAACGGCCCTAGACAAATTGTTAACATTATAAAAAAAAAAATTAATTTAAAAAACAACAAAAAACAGCGACCAAAAAAAACCACAACAACAATTTTTGAATTTTAACCTTTGTTCAACTTTTTCATCTTTTACAAATGTGTTTAGTTAGTAAAATTATTTCTTATACTGTTATTATATTATTTCTAGGGCTGTTATTGATTAATTTAAAGTTAATTGTTAACTTTTGAAAAATTAAAGAATAATTAATCGATAATTTTGATTAAAGGTGAAAATAAGATGTATGACGTCATTAACCTGAAAATTACAAAGAAAATAACAAAAGCAGGCAAAAGACATTTTTTTGTTGTTTTATTGAGTTATTTTCCCTGTCTGAAAGACGCTCTCGATGTTGTTGCTGAGAGGAGTGTTGGCCGCTTTAATAGGTATGAAGCTGAGCTGAAGACATGTCTGAAACGCTTGGATGTTGATATGCAGCTTTGGCCACTCGTTGGGCCTGTAACGGAGCAGGGGACTGGCTTCTGAGGCGTTTCTTTTGCGACTCATTATCTTTTTTAAGCGAATTGCTTCAACTGATTCAGACGTTATATAAGATCCAACAATGACGTCATAGCATCTTCTATCTTAGATATACAGACGCTCCTTCTATGTAGAAGATAATTGCGTCCACAGACCATGAGAGATGATCTGTTGGCAAGTGATGTAGCGGTCACAGGCCACGGCTATAGGGGTTCCACGCATTACCCCAGCCGCATAACTATTGTCTAGTTAGGTACCCATTCGGAGCTGGGTGACTCGGGGACTCCTCAGGCCCGAGAACAAATCCTCACTTTCGTGTGGATTCGAACTCGTCACCATCAGTATGACAGTCGAGAGCGCTACCTCTCGACCACCATGTCCCACAGCATTACACATACAGGGTGTGACTTGGGCTATTATATTTTATATAATGTACTAGCCCATGACCAGACAGAGCAGCGTCCATGTAGTCAATAAATCAATCAAGTAGCATGGATAAAACAACTTAGTCCATAAATCAATGATTCAAAGGGGCGTTACTGAAGACGATTTAGTAAATAAATCAATGATTCAAAGGGGAGTTACTGAAGACGATTTAGTAAATAAATCAATGATTCAAAGGGGAGTTACTGAAGACAATTTAGTAAATAAATCAGTGAATCCAGGGGCGTGGCTCAAGACTGCTTAGTCAATAAATCAATGAATGAAAGGTTGTGGTTTATGTTACTTGGTCAATAAATTAATGAATCAAGGGGTGTGGCTCAAAACTCTAAGTCTATAAGTCAACGAATTAAAGCGAGTGGCTCAATAACACTAAGACTATAAGTCAAAGAATCAAGGGGTGTGACTACTTTGTCAATAAATCAATTAATAATGGGGTGTGTATCAATAACTCTCAGTTAATAAGTCAATGGATCAAGGGGTGCAACTACTTAGTCAATAAATCAATAAATTAAGAGGAGTCGCTCAAGGCGAAGGACACCAAGGTTCAACATAAGACGTAAGCCTTTCTAACTAATTATCGGTGTCCTGTCTCTTGAGAAGTATGTCAATACAAACGTTTAGCCCTGTCTCTTGAGAAGTATGTCAATACAAACGTTTGAGAACTTTACTAATGCATACGTTTTGAATAGTTTGAATTCTTCATCTAACTAGATAAACATCCAATAATTTCTGTCGACATAAGATCGAACCATTCATAAGGCACTTAATTAAATAGATTTTATTTATAACGTAATTTAATCATTTGAAATATACCAGGGTAGCCTCGACCCGCGCACGAACTCCCGCACACACACAACACTTACACACAGCACACACACACACACATACATGGCACGCACGCACACAACCTTTTTGGTTTCCCTGATGATCATAAAAAAATAATATGCTCATTCGCTCAATGATGACTTAATGTTTTATCCTACCAAGAACAAAATATGTCTTCTTTCTAAAATGTTCATTTCTCTTGTTTTTTGTCACTATTACGCTCTTACAACTCGGCTCATTATTTTGTTGGTGAGTCTCATCTGGATCATTCTCTTCACAAGTCGGCCCGACCAGTGCAGGTCTCGGATTCTGACAGGACCTTTGACCAACAGGCGCGTTTTCTTTTTGGCACGCATTGCCACATAGACGGCAGGTTATGCCCCTCTTAGTCCAGCCTGTACAAGTTGTACTGTATGGGGCAGTGGAGAGTTCTCACGACACGAAGGTATCTCGTTTACCGAATGTCACGGGAAATGGTGAGCTGAAAACGTTTTTTTAAAAATATATTTGAGAAAACACACTTTTTATAAACAAACAAGCACAAAGAATGACTTGATAGAACGTCTATACTACTACTACAACTACTACTACAACTACTACTACAACTACTACTACAACTACTACTACAACTACTACTACAACTACTACTACAACTACTACTACTAATACAAATAGTAATAACAAAAAAAAATAATTAGAAAAAATAATGACAAATAAATAACACAACAAACAAAATAGCATGTTATCAATTTATATACATTTAATTTTATCACCCTGTTTGCAATAGTTGAAAGTAAAAATGAATTTCTTTTTCATAAAAAATTACAACACAGTTTGAAGATTTATCACGAGATCATAACATAAATTTGTTATCTTACACAGGTGTCTGAACATTCTGGAAATATGAAAAATTAAATAAACATTAAACATTTAAAGTTCGTCATTGGCAGTAGTTACATCGGTCACATCCTCGATTGTACCAACATCTTATGAACTTAAGGTACAATAATACACATACTCGATTGTATCAATATCTTATGAACTTAAGGTACAATAATACACATACTCGATTGTTCCAACATCTTATGAACTTAAGGTACAATAATACACATACTCGATTGTATCAATATCTTATGAACTTAAGGTACAATAATACACATACTCGATTGTATCAACATCTTATGAACTTAAGGTACAATAATACACATACTCGATTGTACCAACATCTTATGAACTTAAGGTACAATAATACACATACTCAATGGTACCAAAACTTGTGAACTCGAGGTACAACAAAAACATACTCGACTGTACCAACAGCTTCTGAACTTAAGGTACATCATAAAACAAACTAGATTGTACCACGAATTTATGAGCATAAAGAGCAAAAATCACGTTTAGCCAAGAATCTGGTAATAAACATTTAAAGCAAAGATCCATACGTATAATATATCTTTTTTTTTTATTAAAAAAGATATTTATATTCATATTATAAAAGTCCGAATCCTTCTATTTACATTTACACGTGGGACATCACTAATAAAAATAGTTGATTAAAGATAGGACCAGGTTTCTATGTTTATAAAAGTAGTCAATCAGTAGTAAAACGTAGCAGTAGATTTAACAATAATGTTTGTAAAGAGGAGTAGCAAATGCATTTTTCTTTGAGAAACAGTAGCGAAACTATGACTATAATTATATTCTTTAGTGTGTGAAACTAATGAGTATGAAATTATTTAATGTACACAGCTCAGAACTTTTAATGTAAATGGTTCGTTCAGTGATTATTTCTGGAAGAATGCGTTCACTTTTTTTAAAAACATGAGTTGGCACAATCACCTTGTTTCTAAACTGTATTCCATTGAGTTGAATAGAGATTGGTCAAATAGAACCAATTAATTAGGTTGAAGAAATTATATTTTCTGAATATCAGTATCTTCCATTTAAGAAATAGTCATTCCATTCCTTATTACTTATCAAACGATCACAACAGCTAGTAATATAAAAGCACATTTGGTTAGAGTTCATTTTAAAAGAAGTTCTAAATTATAAGCTTACATGCACCTTTATATTTGAATGTCTATGTATATAAATTCAAGCAACAGACAAAAAACATACATCTATTGAAAATTACTGTACATTTATATTGCACTTGAACATTATTATGATTTATTACCATGTATAAAGCCACGTCTGTTTTGAGTAATTTTTAAATTTACAATTATCTAATTTTGGTAATATACGACAGAAACAAAAGAAGCTTTGTCAACTTAAATGTTTCCTTTACACTCATTAGATCTATAATGCAGCAGAAAAAAAGTTTTTTAAAAATATTTTGTTTGTAACCCTCAATTAAAAGGGAAAGACAAGACAGTTTGCTGAGCTAGAGAATATAATTTCTTACCGTGCCTTAAAGTCGTACATTGGTTCCTATGAAAGTAACTATAGTCTTAGGGATGATATAGGATTTTTTTTATTTGAAAGATCGCAAAACGTCATACGTCATTGCGTCGTACTGTTTGTAGCTAAGGTTTATTGTAAAACAATGTTTTTTCGGGCATAAATATGGAAGTAACAACAGATTAGCCAAAAATAATTGCTATACTAAAGTTTTAAGCACGATTCGTGTTGGTCAAGTTTAATCACTTGTAAATTTCAATTTAAAAATGATGTTGAGATGAGTACAAAAATAGTACCAGGAAAGTTAACAAACATCTCGATGACATTGTACCAACTGGATATCCCGGATGTTCCAGTTATAAAATTTTACTGTCAAATGGTGAAGACATTTAACTTGAAGCAAAACGTCGTGGATATGAAACAACACCTCCAGAACACAATATTTATTGACAGGTAAATGGCTATTCCTAAAAAAACTACGTTATAATGTAATGATTAATATGAATGATAAATATGCATTTCGTTGTTGACATTGATTTATATCTTTAAAATGCAGCTGAATTGTTTCTGAACTTGAATCTCTTTCTCTTGTATTCGCATTATGTCCTGCTGTTAGCCAAGTCTTTCCACTGTAACATTACTTCCCTGAAACATAGTTTTAAAAAAGTAACGGTAAATTTAAGTTTATGTTTAAGTTTATAAATGTATTTCTAATCTCTTTTACATTATTTGATCGATGCCTGAGGCCTACAAAATTTAATGTTTTAAATAGACAGCAAATTGTCTATCTGCCAGTTTGGCTCTCTAGAAAGGTCGTGGCTCAATCTAACACAGTGCTTCTCAATTATTTTCTGTCAGGAATAAAACTTGCTACGCCCCCTATGAAATTGTAAATAGTATCATTTGTCTAAAAAAATTGTTATAAGTACACCTCTGCTGAATTCAAACGAGCCCCCCCCCCCTTTACGAAGCTTCAACCCCCGGGGCGCTTGCCCCACTATTTGAGAAAGACTGCTCTAACGTCATATTTTCAATATCCATTTATCACCTTTATGAGTTACTGTATGAATAATAAGGCACAGCTGTTGCTGATGACAAATTATATATTACTTTATGGATAACAAAATTAAAAATAACAAACAACAACAATTAATTCGAGTTCAAAGTTTCAAAATAACAAACTGGAGCCCTTTTTAGATTGAAAATAGGGAATTGTTAAACTTAGGTTACACATTGGACGATATAAACGTTATGAAAGTAAATTAAATATTAAGGTCTGTGGTACAACGTTATCTTTATGTTTTTCACATTAGCTAAATTATATTATTAGTTAAATTGTTTTTAATATGAATTTTGGAACTCATAATTATTCACATAATTTTTTTTTCTATATTTGTATCAAGAAACAATAAATTTGACGCTAATTTAAGTGTTGGATTTGAGCTCAAATGTTTGTTTGATGTTGTTGGATAAAACGTTGAAACTTACGTGGAGTTTGTTCTTGACACAAAGCGGAAGTTGTTGCCTCTCTGCCTCACAGGAGCATTGCGGTTAGACTCAAAGCTGTTTCTGTGAAAGTGAGAATACTCAAATTAAGTTGCACTCATTTCAATCGTGAATCGAAAAATACGTCAGAACTTCCATTGCTAATAAACTTGCCTTAGACTCAATGTAAATAAGAAGAGATCAGCACTTATAATAAAAGTCATCTTGCACAGTCATAACCTCTCATTACAGTCATTTTGCACAATTACCAGCTCACATTAAAGTCATCTTCAACAGTAGCCATCTCTCATTAAAGTCATCTTGCACAGTCACCTGTTCTCATTAAAGTCAATCTTCACGGTCACCAGCTCTTATTAAAGTCATATTTCACAGTCATCAGCTTTCATTAAAGTAATCTTGCACAGTTACCAAATCTCATTAAAGTTATCTTGCGCCAGTCACCAGCTCTAGCTAAAGTCGTCTTGCGCAAATCCAGTCCTAATTATAGACATTTTGCAATGTCATAAAACAGCAATAGCCGTCCCCAAACCATAATATCTAACCTGAATTTCAAGAAGTGTCCGCCTTTGCTGAAGTTGTAGTAGTAGATCAAGTATCCAGCCAAAAGTATGATAGCAAGGGAGCCTATTCCGACAGGGATTCCAACAAACAGCTTTTGAAGAGTGGTCATAGGAGCTGGTGTAGGAAAATGGTTAAAATATAATAAAGTTAAAGTGGGTTATTTTCGTTTGTCAGTTTGGCGGCATTTAACGAGGTTTAAAAGGAACGATGAGGGTGTACATATTATTACTAGAAATATACCCTCTTTTCGCAGCGCGTGTACTGCCTTTATAGTGTTACAATTCGCCAATAATTATTTGTTAATAATCTCTTTAAATACGCTAATTTAATTTTAGTTTTCTGGTTATGATTTTTACAAATTTTGCACTGAATTTACTATTGAAAATGCAACGATTTTTTATTATATGAAAAATGTAATTCTCTAATGTTTAGACAATTTTACATAAGAAAAAGAGTGTTATGGAACTAAACAAACAATTCAAAATGTATTAAATTGATTTGAAAACATGCATAGAGAAATATATCGTAGCTATAAATGCGACATAGCAAGATATTGCATTCGGAATAAGACACATGAATAATCTTTCACACGCTGAATGAACTTGAAGAACAAAGGGAAAGAAAGCAATTTTAAATAATTTTATTAATAATAATAAGAACAATAATAAATTGATAGTTTATATAGCATGTATCCCAGCAAGGAACCGGGCTCACAGCGCTTGGACAAAACAAGAGTGTGTCTATTTGATTTGTGTATGTTTGTCATTTCTGTACGCCCCACCTGGTTGTTTAGAAATAAATTTGGTAAAGCGTGTGGTGATCTAAAGCTTTCCAACTTGTGCATCTTCAGATCTTTTAGTCAGTTTATATGGTGAAACAGATTGGGCGGCGTTTTTAGACAAAATTTGAGAAATGAAAACTATCTCTGGTCGGGACATCAGTTTACTAAACCATAAAGTAAATGGAAAAGACGTAAACAGGGTAAGGGTTAGCCTGACCGGACGTAACAAAACGGCGAAAGTTTCGGCAAATAGCCTTTTTCAACTGATATGCAATACACAAATAAAACGAATATAAAAATAAAAAATAAAAACTTAGCTGCTGTGAAATCCAAAGAGTCAATGAAAGTAAAGCTGAAAGAGAGCAGAGCGAGCCTGTATAGGAAAGGAGCGAGTGGGTGAGGCAAAACGACTAGGTGGTCAAAGCAAACACAACATTCATCACAAATGCCTGATTGCAGTCCCACCCCTCATTTTGTTTACTGAACCAGAACGAGCTGATGGAATCAACGAATTTAATGATGAGGGGGGCCGAAGCCAATGAGTTTGATATCAACTCAACTCAACCGGTTGCCCTGATCCTCTCCACCTCCTACAATGAAGCAGTGGATTCTGCGTCTGTTACTTACCAACCACTAGTCATTAGATCTATACATTTGCATTCCTCAAATCCTACTGTTGACTTTAAAGAATTAAAACAATTGCATTTGACCATATACCACAAAAATCTCGCCGTACTCGTATAATATGTTTACATTTGTGGTACACCTTTTTATCTCATACTCTCTGGAGCTCTTTTGTGTACAACAAAATTGTCAGTTCTTACCCTCATAATCTAGTTCTGCAGTTTAGCTATATTAAACGCATGTCAACATACCACATCATTTCAATATTGTGATTTTATTCGCAACAGAGAGATATCATTTCTTCATACAAAAAGAAAAGCGTATACGTCCTTCCTAGCAAAGAAAATTAGTCTAGGTATTGCATGTTTTTTTTTCAAAAGTAGCCCATATAAATTTTGAGACAGGGAAATGTGAAAATTTGAATAAAAGTAAAAGAAGAGAGAGAGAGAGAGAGAGAATACAGAGATAGAGGGAGAGAAGGAGTCTCATCAAAATAATTAGACATACATAAAACACACACGTATAAAAATTGTGACGATAAAAAAAAATTCAATTTACCTGTCAACTGATTGTTAACAACGTCGTCTGTAGAAGATGTTTCTGGTGTTGGGTTGCTGGTAGCAGTTGGCGTAGCTGTCGATGACTTTAACAATGTTTTTGATGGGGCGGTTGATGGTGTTGTGCTGGTTGTTGTTGTGGTTGTGGTTGGAGGTGTAGGGGTGGTTGTTGTTGTTGGGATCGTTGTGGGTTTTGTTGTAATTGCTGGTTTAGGAGTACTGGTTGGTGCGGCTGTTGGTGCTGGTGTGGTGCTTGTCGTTGTTGTTGGAATTATGGTTGGTTTAGATGTTGGTGTAGTTATAGTTGTTGGGATAGTTGTAGTTGTTGGGGTAGTTCTGGTTGTTTGTTTTGTTGTGGTAGTAGACGTAGTGGTAGATGTTGGTGCTGCTGTTGTTTGTTTTGTTGTTGTAGTAGTCGTAGTGGTAGTTGTTGTTGTTGATGTGGTACTGGGTATAGTTGTTGTTGGTTTAGTTGTTGTTGTTGTACTAGTCGTCGACAAAGTTGTAGTTGATGAGCCGTAACGGCAGGTGCCGCAACACTTTTGGAGATTCGGTGAACCTGCATTACAAGTCTCTGTTCCACAAGGGCTTGCTGTGTCTCCATATTCACACCCTAGAAAGAAGAAATTTCAAGTTAGAAATTGGAACCTGAGTACCTTTTCGAGCGAAAAGAGCCGACAAAAAAATCTACGCACGTACCACAATCACAAGACTAGTCTTAAACAATTATAGTGAAACTTAGTGCAATTATTATTATATAAATATAAAGATAAGTACATTCAAGAAGAAAAAAATTGCTTACACAGGTATTTAAGATTGTATTGATTTTATATTTTGAATTTAATTGTTTTTAAAAATGCCTTCAAAATAAAATAAAGTTACACAAAAAAATGAGTTAAACATTATTCAAAATTTTAATTTCCTAGAATTTTAAATTCGTGAGAACCCTGAACTTGTTTCTCAGCAACGAGACGTGTCCATCTGGTGGTAATAGGAGACAATGACACCCGAAGTGTGCTGCTTAGGTCCATTTTAATCCGTTGTTTCGTCTTCGTTGCTGTCACTGCAGAAAATCCTGCTTCACACAGATAGGATGTCGGAAAGTGCAATAGGGATTTAATTCTTTTAGTTGCAATCTCAGGATAATCAAACATGACTTTAATTCAGAAGACTGGAAGAGTTGTTTTCCAGAACGTAGTTTTAAGGCCACCGTAAATGGTTGTTGGTATGTTGGAATCAACTGTCTCAATTAATCCATATTTAAATTAGGACCCATGGATTTGTCTGCTACAAGTTTTATGCCTTTTTCTTTTACCAAACACTTTTTTAACGATTCCAGTTTCGACTCATTTTTCAGATTAGTGGGTTTAATGTGAGCGTTCAAATGACCAATCTGTAACCCGGAATATAAAATATCGTACGAGTCAAATAGTAAATGTGAAAAGATTTTTTGTCATTTTTATAACAAATTAAATCTTCATAAAAAATAACTATCAACCGTATCCGTATAATCAAATGACACAAATAGCTGTTTTTTTTAAAATTCATTCATGGGGGTTTAAATTTTTTTCCCCTTAAAATGTGAATTTCATTTACGCCATACGTTTAGGCATTTACTAAAAATATAAAGCATAAAAATAAATTAAATAAGTTAAACTTACTTCATAACAGTTTTTGACACAAGTAACGCTCATGGAATAATAGCGATAACGTCACCAAAAGACACTTTCGAATCCCGTCGTTGATGAGACGTCAATGAAATTTAGGAACACAAAAGCGTGCCAACATGTGCGACCCATCAAAATCGCACACGACAAAAGAGCGCCGGCATAAAAGCGCCGTTATAAGGACGCCGATGCAGAGCGCAAAGATTGATTGTAGGCGGTTGTCCAATCTACGGTATATATTCTTGATTTTATTTGGACGAGGTGCTGATGAAACGATTAACAAGTTTTGTGTTTTGAAAGACACACAATCCCTAGAGAAATACACCACAGTAAAAAATGTGTAAATAATTTAAAGGCCTACGTGTCTCATATGACGTAAGCCAGGAGCACGAGGAATCGACCGAGACCAATATCTTACGTAGTTACATTGGAGGAACAGATGAAACGTAACGTGACAAGGCTTACCTGGCCACTTGTAGTAGGGCTTGCACGACTCACAGCACTCCTTACTGAAATTATAGCAGAGAAAAGGTTTTCCTCTGATGAGTTCAGAACAATTCATGCTGTTCCTTTTAAATAGCGGGTCGTCACCAAACAAACACGTTTCTAGCAATACAGAATAGAATAGGACTGCAGTTGAACTTCAAATAAATATATGCATTTTTAAAAAAAATGCTAAGAAAGATACACTAACAAATTTATAGACTAATACACATATCAATATTTTGGCTAATAACTTTTACAGCTAAAAAAAGGACCACACACGTTTAAATTTAATTTTTATTTTATATTAGAAACTATAAATAGAAAAATACAATTAAGTAAAGATTAAAAATAAACAGAAAACGATGAATGGGTGGATGGACGATGGGAGGTAAATAGATAGATTAGAGGATAAAAGATGAATGGATAGATGGGCGGTGGGAGGTGGATGGATGGATGGACGGTGGAAGGTGAATGGATGGATGGTCGGTGGGAGGTAAATGGATAGATTAGAGGATGGAAGATGAATGGATAGATGGGCAGTGGGAGGTGGATAAATGGATGGACAGTGGGAGGTGGATGGATGGATGGACGGTGGCAGGTGAATGGATGGATGGACGGTGGGAGGTGAATGGATGGATGGACGGCGGGAGGTTAATGGATAGATGGACGGTGGGAGGCGAATGGATGGATGGACGGCGGGAGGTTAATGGATTGACGGACGGTGGAAGGTGAATGGATGGATGGACGGTGGGAGGTGAATGGATAGATGGATGGTGGGAGGTGAATGGATAGACGGCTGGCAGTAGGTGAATGGATGGATGGACGGCGGGAGGTTAATGGATTGACGGGCGGTGGGAGGTGAATGAACGGATGGACGGTGGGAGGTAAATGGATGGATGGACGGTGGGAGGTGAATGGATGGATGGACGGTGGGAGGTGAATGGTTGGATGGACGGTGGGAGGTGAATGGATGGATGGACGGTGGGAGGTGAATGAATGGATGTACGGTGGGAGGTGAATGGATGGATGGACGGTGGGAGGTGAATGGATGGATGGACGGCGGGAGGTGAATGGATAGACGGACGGTGGGAGGTGAATAATTAGATGGACGGTGGGGGTGTATGGATAGATGGACGGTGGGGCTTTATGGATGGATGGACGGTGGAAGGTGAATGGATAGATGGACGGTGGGAGGTTAATGGATGGAGAGACGGTGGGAGGTGAATGAATAGATGGACTAAGGAAGGTAAATGGATGGATGGATTGAGGAAGGTGAATGGATGGATGGACTGTGGGAGGTGAATGGATGGATGGACGTTGGCAGGTGATTGGATGGATTGCTGGTGGGACGGGAACGGATGTGTAGACAGTGAGAGGTGAATGTATGGATGGTCGGTTGGAGGTGAATGGATGGATGGACGGTGGGAGGTGAATGGATGGATGGTCGGTTGGAGGTGAATGGATGGACGGACTGAGAATAGTGAATGGGTGTATGGACTGTGGAAGGTGAATGGATGGATGGTCTGTTGGAGGTGAATGGATGGACGGACTGAGAATAGTGAATGGATGTATGGACGGTGGAAGTTGAATGGATGGATGGACGGTGGGAGGTGAATGGTTGGATGGACGGTGGGAGGTAAATGGATGGATGGATTGAGGAAGGTGAATGGATGGATGGACTGTGGGAGGTGAATGGATGGATGGACGTTGGCAGGTGATTGGATGGATTGCTGGTGGGACGGGAATGGATGTGTAGACAGTGAGAGGTGAATGTATGGATGGTCGGTTGGAGGTGAATGGATGGATGGACGGTGGGAGGTGAATGGATGGATGGACTGAGGAAGGTGAATGGATGGATGGTCGGTTGGAGGTGAATGGATGGATGGTCTGAGAATAGTGAATGGGTGTATGGACTGTGGAAGGTGAATGGATGGATGGTCGGTTGGAGGTGAATGGATGGATGGTCGGTTGGAGGTGAATGGATGGATGGACTGAGAATAGTGAATGGATGTATGGACGGTGGAAGTTGAATGGATGGATGGACGGTGGGAGTTGAATGGATGGATGGACTGAGAATAGTGAATGGATGTATGGACAGAGGAAGGTGAATGGATGGATGGACTGTTGGAGGTGAATGGATGGATGGACTGTTGGAGGTGAATGGATGGACGGACTGAGAATAGTGAATGGATGTATGGACGGTGGAAGTTGAATGGATGGATGGACGGTGGGAGTTGAATGGATGGATGGACTGAGAATAGTGAATGGATGTATGGACAGAGGAAGGTGAATGGATGGATGGACGGTGGGAGCTGAATGGATGGACGGTGGGAGCTGAATGGATGTATGGACAGTGGGAGGTGAATGGATGGATGGACGTTGGGAGGTGAATGTATAGACGGACGGTGGGAGTTGAATGGATGGATGGACGGTGGGAGGTGAATGGATGGATGGACGGTGGGAGGTGAATGGATGTATGGACAGTGGGAGATGAACAGATAGATGGACGGTTGGAGGTGAATGGATAGATGGATGGGGGGAGGTGAATGAATTGATGGACGGTGGGAGGTGAATGGATGTATGGACAGTGGGAGATGAACAGATAGATGGACGGTTGGAGGTGAATGGATAGACGGATGGAGGGAGGTGAATGAATTGATGGACGGTGGGAGGTGAATGGATAGATGGACGGTGGGAGGTGAATTGATGGATGGACGGTGGGAGGTGAATGGATGAATAGACGGTTTGAGATTATTGGATAGATGGATAGACGGACGGTGGGAGGTGAATTGATGTTAAGACGGTGGGAGGTCAATGGATGGATGGACGTTGGCAGGTGAATGTATGGATTGCTGGTGGGAGGTGAATGGATGGATGGACGGTGGGAGGTGAATGGATAGATGGACGGTGGGAGGTGAATGGATGGAGGGACGGTGGGAGGTGAATGGATGGATGGACGGTGGGAGGTGAATGGATGGAGGGACGGTGGGAGGTGTATAGATGGATGGACGGTTAGAGGTGAATGAATAGATGGACGGTTAGAGGTGAATGGATAGATGGACGGTTAGAGGTGAATGGATGGATGGACGGTGGGAGATGTATGGATGGATGGACGATTAGAGGTGAATGGATGGATGGACGGTTAGAGGTAAATGGATGGATGGATGGTTAGAGGTGTATGGATGGATAGACGATGAGGGGGTGAATGGATGGATGGACGGTGGGAGGTAAATGGATGGATTGATAAAGAGATAGATGAGGATGATGATGTGTAACCAACTAAGTGATACTTAAAACAAGACATTATTTGGTTGTACTATAAAATATTCTTTTTTTTCTTTTGAAATAAGAATCACTTTGAAATCTTTTTTACGGAAATGTAAAATCTAATTAGAGGAAACAAAAATTAAAATTAAAATTTAGCAACTGAAACATTTATTTTTGACTTGTGTATCATACATTTTTATAAAACACTATCTTAAATAAAGCTAAATTGAAAGACGTTTTAATTTATTGCTTATAGCTAATATAAAATTAAATGTTATCGATTAAAATTAGTTGATTTTAATTTATCCCCAGCAGTGATCGAGTTCTTTGGAACGGATATTTTTCACTCTCAAATTTCACAATTTTATTTTCACTTATTCTTTTAGCCACTTATAGTGAACCTACCATCTCTTTGTGGAGCAGAAGCGTGTGTCACACATTCACCAGACATGCACAGCTGGAATATAGATGAGTAACAACTGCATCATTTTCATAACAAAGGGTAGAATTGGTAAGGAGAAGGTTTTTGATGGTTTCTACAACAAAATTTTCTTTTGAACATATTGATAAAATATTTACCCTAAACATAAAACAGAAATTCTTTTTCCATCGAAGATACACAATAATTAGAATAAATCATTTGATGTATGTGTTAAATATCAGCAGGGTAAGCAAAAAAAAAACACAATCATAATTATCTTATATACAAATGACAGAGAGAGAGAGAGAGAGAGAGAAAGAGAGAGAGAGAGAATGACAGAGAAAGCGAGGCGGTAGGAAAGGAGTAAGATAGGAAGAAAGAGAGAAAGAGCAGTATTTCATTATATTTTTCAAAATCACAGTAGCTTGGAGGATCTCCTCTGAATAAAGAAACTTGTCTTTGATATGTTTTAAAAAATGAAATTAGCAACAAAAAAGTTGATTTTTATATTAAAAACTACAATATTCACCGAAGCTTTAATTGTATCCAAAATGTATAATTTTGACGAACAGTTATATTGATCTTGTTGAAATTCCTAATTTTTTTTTGCTCGTAATTTCGTACATATTACAACACATAGCACAATTTCGCTCCCCGATCTTCAATCTCCCACCACATAAGCATTAAACTTATCTTTTAAAAAAATCAAATTCACATTTTAAATTTCATCAAAATACACTCAAATTTAAAAAAAAAAAGAAAAAAAAACTAAAAATAACAAAGCACCCACCTTTCCATTTCCACACACCGTGCCCGTGAGTGCTGTGAACAATGTACAGTTACTCGTTCCGGGGACATTGCAGTACATCCGCGTACAAATTATCCAGGGGTTGTCAAAAAGATTGTAACCGATTGCCGACTGAAATCAGACATTATTAGGAAATGGAAAATCTTTAGAATCGAGGGGCGATGACTTTTTAGTAAACCCTTTCCTATCAGATTGCTCAGTTTATCAGATTGTCACTTTATAGCTTGCTCAAGAAATAACGCCTCGAATTTATAAACGGAAAGCATTTGTAATAATTGAAAGATTTGCTTTAAAGTCCAATTTTACTCTATTTAAAAAGTTGTTTTGTGTAGAATGCGTAACTTCTTAAAGTCAATCACTTTAAATGGAAGGTTACTTAAACAATTAAATTAATGAAACTAAACAATTCCTGATAGACTCACCCATTGGTAACTCTAAAAACAAAAGATCGTACACGAGAGTCGGGAACGGTTTAATTATGGCCGATATTAATTTTTTTTGCTAAATCTGTATTGCTCAGCAAGCATAATATCCAACGTGAAATAAACGGAAAGACAAGCTGCTCAAACCTTTAAAACATTCAACATTTTTATATTCCTTTTCTTTTCAATTTATCACCACCTAGCAACAGCGATAGATAACTGGTCAATTCTAAGCACAGATTCCACTGCTTGCTGTATTTTGATTTTAATTCCAAGCAGGGGTGGATTAAAAGATTGCACGGGACCCTTTTCTGCAATTCCACGTCAGACCCGGCGGTCCAGCCACTTTTTTGTGGAATATAATAACTTTTGGGGTCCTTAATGTAGCCTTAAATCATTAAAGGCCCATGGCCTTCCTTAAAGCCCCCCACCATTTAATTCAGCACTGATTTCAAGATATTACAAACACGAAAGTGTAAAATAGTAAATTTTTTTCAAATAATTGCTGAACTGTTGAATTTTTAGGAACGAAGCCTGGGGAAATCAAATAATTGACGTGTACAAATCTAAGAAAATGAACTTGAAAATAGTGCTGAGATACAGCTCAACTCACCGCACAAAGTGAAGACCTATTATCATTGACGAACATTCCGCACTGCTCGTTGGCTGTGTAGTTCAAACCAATAAGACCTTCTCCAACATTCGCTAGGCTTTGATCGGCTGCTAGCTTCTCAGTCAGACATTTTCTGCCGGACCTGGCGTTTAACATTCCATTGATTCAGTTATCGATATTTCCATCATTATTTCACATTATTACTGTAATTTATTATTACTATTGTTAGTAGTAGTAGTAGTAGTATTAGTATTGTTCTTAGTAGTATTATATTATTGTTGTTGTTATTATTATTGTTTTGTTATTATTATTGTTCTTATTATTAATATTATTATTATTATTATCATTGTTATTACTATTATTATTATTA
>MUZC01000075.1:1142912-1168248 GCA_002072015.1 Radix auricularia
TGGTCTATTAATGCTATTACATTAAACTTTTCAGTTTCAAATTCCTCCACAGTCTATATATGATACTTCATTTAATTTCAGCCGAATGCGCCCCACGTTTTTAGTTCGAAAATATTTTGGTGTGTAAGAGTGTGTATGTACAAAATGTCCACAATGTGCATCCAACAAAACAGTTCTGGCTCAGCCCAGGGGAAGGGAAGTTCCAACAGAGCCCAAGAAAAAATTTATTTTCTTCTTTTTAGTTCACAAAACGTGGTATCTTAAAAACTTTTTTTAAAATATTTTTTTAGATGTTCTAGTTAGCTCTGTCGACGCTCCTCTAGCTTTCTATGTGATGCGGCTTACCATGAACGATCTTCAAGGTGGGCCAGAACTACTTTAGGCTGCTTACCACATTGTTAGCAAACTCCCGGCCGTTATAGGACTGTATAATCATTGGAGCACCAAGGAACGTAAAATGTTTACAAGCTGGTGTGATACTTTTTTTGCCAGGCTTTGTCCTCATGGCCTTGAAAACTACGGACTTGGTGGGGTGATTTTGATAAGACATTATAAAATTTTATTCCCCATCAGGGTGTGTTTGAAAGTCGATGTGGTTGACCTGGCAAACACATTTGAATTTAGAATAATGGTACTCACGCATTCTTTCATAGGGTAGATTAATTTACTATTATTTGCTACCATCACGAATTCTTAGTGTTACACCATCCAATAGTCCCGTAGTTGATGCTTGCAGATGGTCTTATTAATTCTCCACATCAACCACCACATTTTGGTAAATGTTCCCGTATAAAAAACATTATTTTAGCAGCCTTTGCTCTACTATAAGTAACTAACTGTAGAAACGTTGTTGCATGCCAACATTGCGCGATCCTTGTCCTAGCACTACATTCTCCTCCGACACAAGGGGGAACTGTTATTGGAGAACGTTTGTAGAATCTCAGCCGGATGGTATGAACTGACGTTATTGGGAGAATATTTGGCAATACTGTCTGTGATTTGGTTGTGGAACCTCGTACCGGCTAAACGCTGTCTCACAATAACTTTCAACACTCACAGGCTTGAATTGCCATCATCAAACAACGACCTATATATATATAAGAATTATTTAGTGAAACAAACGACCAAACAAGGTGACCACTGTCCACATGTTACTCACCTCTGCCACGATAACTTTAATCAGATTAACCCTAATACTGTATCCTGTTGTTGTAATCCCTTGGTACAGGAGATCTGCCTGTTAGACCATATAAAATCACATGTCAAAAAACTTCTTTGAAATTCAAATTAAGAAATATTTATGATAATTTTGTTTCATATTTCAAACATTTACAACTACATCATCTGCTACTGAATTTCAATTTAATAAGTGAACTGGACCACAGTTATTAATTAAATTAATTTTTTTACTGAAATATTTTATGAAGCTTTCAATGTAATTTTTTTTATAATATAAAATTGGAATAATTGAACGAAGTTTGGATGTAAATTATTTCCTTTACACTTCTACAGATTAACTTACGCCTGTGATGACGTAAGTGTAATACTCCTTGAGACTGTTCAAAGCCTCCTCTTTGCTCTTGCCATTTAGAAATCTGTTGTACGCCCGGAAGTCAACAAAGGCGACGAGATCGATATAGTATACAGGTGGTGTGTCGCGGCGGACGCGTCTCGTCCGGTCAAGCTGAGGTCGCAGAATCGATTTCAATGTTGTACTTTCTTGTCCTTCTGGACCAGATGAAGTTTTGTCCTTAGGTCCTGAGAAGAAAACAATAAAACCATTTTATTCTTGTTTATAAAATATGTAAATATAATTACATAGGTTGCAATTTATCTTGCAGTTCCATCTAAGAGAGAATAGCTTTTTAAATCATGGAAAGCATCAAAACAACTGTTTATGTAAATATAACGAACCGTAACACAAGGGAGCTCTGTATTCCTGCACTGATCTTATTATAGGTGATTTAGCACCAAAAAGTTTTTTTTTAAAATATAATGCCGACATTCCAATGTGAAACGACTCACAGAGAAGTGTTTCGTGTTTAAACAAATGGGGAAAGAATGGAAATTAAAACTAACTTTTACACTTTTTAAAGTTAAAACAATCGAATTTATTTGAAAAGTGTAGCAAGAAGCTATAAATAACTATTTCTAGAGGTAAATGAATATTTTCCATTCGGTGAGACAATAGAAAATTTGTGCGTGGGGGGGGGGGGGGGGAGTATCATCATCTTAAATATGTTTTTTGTTTGTTGATAATTTGAGAAATATTTTTTTTTATTTGATTTTTTTTACTAACTTTAAAGTAAAATCAATTAACCGTGAAAAAAAGGTATTTTTATTGCAAATAAGAACATTCATTTTTTAACGTCATGTTGTCTGAATTTGACTTACTTGTAATTCCACTGTCAAATTGATGAAATGTTTCTGATTGTTCTTGAATGATGTAAACATGACCATCACTGGACGTCACATCCCTCTTGTCACGTGACTGTCGATTGATGAAGTAAAGAGATCCATTGTGTCTGAATTGTCCTTTCTGTGGGAATAAAAAAAACATCAACACAATATAAATAGATTTCATCTTCACAATCTCTCCCTCTTTCTGAGGACAAATTCATTTTTTAAAGCTTTCTTTAATATGTGATTTCCTAAGTCTTGTCATATACAGTTTTTAAGAATATGAATACGCCAATGTACCAAGAAATGTATGCTTTTTTAGGATAAAATGTGCAGACGCTAGAAAACAATGTCCCGTTTAATTTGAAGCAAACCTTTATAAGTGAGAAGTCTTATTTCTATAATATATGAACATTTAAGGCGCTGACACACTACCGACTGAGACTGAAGAATAATGACAAACGATCATAAGGCAGTGAGATGAGGGAAAAAACTCACGAATTGCAGCACAGGCGATAATGTACCACTTGCATCGCCAATTCTTGTGACATGTATCACGGCGTCTCTGTTCAAGTCCTGGTAGAATGCTGTGTTCTGTAGAGAGAAAGAACACATGATCTACTATCATTGATAGTCGTCTATAGTAAGAAGTCATAAAATCTAATAAAAGTAAATTACCACTTTTGGTTCATTACGAATAAATGTTCAAATTTATTTATAATTCATAGTAAATGTATTTTTTAAAGACAATGTTATATCGTTTATCTTCATTCAAGGGTAATTTTTGCCCCTTGGATTTAATTTTTTTTTATTGTATATTATTTCGATTAGTTAACTCGTCATTATGCTATAAGGGCCAGAATCTAAGATGACATTTAATCCCATTTCCGCCGGTAAACACTTATTTATACGTAAAGAGTTCAACGGCAATGAGCTGTTTACATCACTAATATATCTTAGAGGTGTTTTAACTTTCTCTGGGTTGGGGGAGGGGATTGAATTCATCAATACGCCCGTAGCACCATCAACTGTTCAAATTTTAAGTTAAACATTTAGTTAATTAAATTTGAAGTCTTTTTTTCCCCCAATGATAATAATGATACGTGTAATTAGAATTTTTATTACGTTATTGCATTGCCTTAAAAATATTCAAATTACGAAATCTGTATGTGTGGTACTAATGAAAACATTCGCCATAATATAACTCAAAATGTTACTTTAACCTTTAGCCTATTTTTTGATCTAACGAGGGCACTGCACTTAAAAGCTCACATTTGTTTGGCTTATTTTCAGCTCGCATTTTTTGGGCTAATTTTTAGTTTGATCTTCGCAGATGCCCAATAAAAGGTCTTGATGACTACATTATTTACAATGATAATACTTCATCTGACATCATATTTTATTCTAGCAAACACTCTTAAAACCTTTCTCAAACACATTTTTTTTTATTATCACATGTGTATTTAGAAATAAATAACAACAAAATAATAAAACAAACAAATGAAACAAATGAATTCTAAATTATACATCCCAACGTATTTATAATTTCCATCAAAATAACGTCTGCTTTTTATCAATCGTTGAACATATTAGCCTAGCATGGACAAAAGAAACCATCGAAAACGAGACAGTGAATACCCTAACGTGATATATGCAGTAGCGGGGCGTTTTAAAACTCAGCAGACCATACATGTGTCTTTTTTTTTTTTTTTTTTTTTTTTTTTTTTTTTTTATGTTTGGGGTGGAGGGGTTTTTTAAATACCTGCATGATTGTTTTTTTATTGGTGAATACTTGAATATGTCGTAATATGTAGTAATAGACAATTTGAATGACGGGCTTGGTGGGATAAAGTAGGGTTTTTGAGGCGTGGAAATATGTTCATGGCATCTTGATCTTCAACTGTACCACATCAAGAACACACGTTATGCTTCGTTTCAGTCTGAGTGAAACACATTCATAACCATTAGGACTGGATTAACTACGTAACGCATACCACAAAAAAACGTTTTGATCATGTATGATAATTCCATTACCTAAACCCGTGTGGTATATAACTTTTATGTCGCTTCTTCCTAGTACCTTAAAAATAAAAATAAACAACCATGTAAAAAGAACCCCGACCCTTACCTATAATAAATAGGACAACCCAGAGGGCACCACTTTTCATATATGTTTGCGCATGTTCCACTTTGTTCCAGATAACGACCAACCAGGTCATGACACTAACTTCTTTATCGTGTTTTTTTTCATGACGCCACAGCCCTGAATGCGGAAGTTTTTGGTCTCAAATCTCGTAATCGCTACGTTAGATTTTTGCACTGCGGACCTATGATCGCGGGCCCCACTTTTCTTTTGTTCTGATGACGGCGTGGTGCTAAGGTGAATAAAAGTCCCCCCACCCCAGTCTGCTGGTGCGGCGGGCCTTTCAATGTTTTATGGTGTGAGAAGATAGGGTTCCAATGTTTGATGTAAGACACGGCTGAGTGATTGAGGTCCGATCCCGCGCATTTATTTCTTCATGTTTGAATTAACACGGAAATAAAGAACACAACAAACAAAACAAAAAAACACATCAACCATTACGATGTTTCTGTTAGTGTCACGGCACCGAAGTTGGAATAGTGTTACCCTATGAATAATTATAATTTTTTTCAATAATTTTTAAAAGGTCTTTAAAATTTTTGATTTCGTGTCATGTCGCGTTCTTTATCTTGTAAACTTATGTGAGGGTTTATTCATAAAGTAAAACGGTGTAAATTGGTTTTTTTTTTTTTTTTGTTTTGTTTGGGGATGGGGAGGGAGGGTGAATATGGAAAAATCTGGTTAAAACATATGTGCTAAATTATTCTTGTGCTTCTACAAATCCTTCATCTTCTCCTTCATACGTAATTTCTTTTCAACTGGTTTCAATGGGCTAAAATTCTATGTCTGTGGAAATTTCGTTTGCAAATGATATTACTGTTTCTAGACCTCTTTCTCAGTTAGATTTCAACAATTTGAAAGTATATTCCATGCTGTCAGCTGCAGTTGCTAGACCAACAAAAATATTTTTGTAACTCTTTGCCGAATTAATTATTTTGAAAGTATGTAATAAATAAAGAATCAAAACAATGGAATAGGAGTTCTCAAAATATTTGCACAATGACTCCGCTTCATTTCGATATTTTGGATCATTACTTTGCTCTACAACTTTAAAAGGAGTATCATAAATTTTGCATACGTCATATCACACTATTTTCCCACTTTCCACACGGCTTTCCCGTCTTGTTTCACAAAGTGTTTTCACATTAATATTTTTATTATACTAAAAAGGTCCCTCACTTTGATGAATCACAAAATAAAACATAGATTTGTTGAATTATATTTTTAAAAACATCGTTGCATCAAGACAAGTTTTTGACATATATCATAGCAGAAAGTAGTATCTTCAACAGGTACACATGTTTATAAATGTCTTTTCAGTGTTTATCATTTTTTTTCTTGTCTTGTCTTGCCAATTGTTCATTGTTTTGTAAGCCATTTCTTTCCAGCTTAAACCATTCCAAAGTAGATGTAATATGTCCCTTTATTTTCTAATGACCAGGCAGTCCACACAGGCCTTTGTTTTTTCACTTGAAATAGTACGCTAAAGCCTGAGGCTGACGTCTTCTTATAAAATGTTTTCTGAATCCATACACGCTTATTGATATGCTCTATGAAAAATACTTTTGACATTAGGATTTATAAGGTTGATAATAATATTTTTTTTATGTTAGTAAGTATTTTTGTAAATATTTTATCCTGAAAAGAAAATTTACATGACACTATTGTCATTTAAAAAAATAAGCATTACGTAAAAGAATCAAAATTGTAAGAAGTAGTAAAAATGTTTAGAGGCCCTGAACAGCACAGGCGGCTCCCTGGTTCGCCCTACCCTAAGGCCGACCTGCCTCCACCCGTGATATCACATGACGAAACGACGTGGAACCTCAGGGGTAAAACTCGGTTTTAAAGAATTCGAGACAATAGTCATAGAGACTCATGGCATTGAGAGTTATCGGCGCTGTCAACATTATTAACAATAACTTGTCAAACAGCTTTTCAATAAGTTTTTTTTCTTAACTCCGAGTCAGAAGTTCAAGTAACCAGAACCGCTGATACTAAAAAGATCTGAAATTTTAAGAAAGACGATCCTTACAAATTGGAGATCGTCACTTTCGATGTAAGAAAAAGATAAATTACTGGTCTCAGATTTCAGATTTCTAGGTAATTTCTTTCATCTGACATACATAGAGCAGAACAGTAAACAATAACTTTCTACATTTGTATGTACCGCTAACATTTGCGCAAAGCAGATGCCATACATGTGACGAGTATAATGGTTCTAATCAAATGCGATCGTTGAATGAAATTTTTGCGTCAAGGTGGTGGAAAATTAACCCAAAGCCAGAAATAATCCCTTAACATAAATATAGCAAGAGTTGAAATACCATGGTGTAGTTGACAATAACACGCCTAAATTTTGTTATTTAAAAATTAGAATTAAAGACACGAGAATAAATTGAGATAATATGATCGCATTTCGTTAAAAATTGAAAAACCGAATAGGACCGAACTTGAAAAACAGTTTATGTGGTCTAAAGAAATTTTTCTTGAAAACAGAAATCGATCCATAACAATTACATTTTCTACCTCTATTGAAACATTCTAAACAGGATCGATTAGTTCTTCGAAAAAAATAAATAATTTAGTGACTCATGAGTAAAATTAAATATGATGGTACGTGCATATGCTTGCAGCTTTATATCCGCGACTATATTTACTGCCCGACAAATGTGTATGTCTGTCATGAAAATGATCTCACTGCTTTCCAAAATACAAACGTCAACGAATGTTTGGGGGGTGCGATCTTATGTATAGGGGGCCAAAAGTCCATTGGGTGAAATACAGGACACGAAATTAGAATGGATTAAGGAGTTACCTGCAGAACTAAACGTACATAAATTACTACGGACAAGCGTTAGAATAAAAATTAGAATTTATATTGTAAAAATCTCACAGCATTACGGCTTGTCATTTGGTCCATTCTTTTGAATATGATCATAGAGACACACATGATCATAGAGAAGTCCATAACGTTTAAAAGACATTTATAGCGTAGCTCATGTAATCATGTGATCTGGTGGAACAGTCTGATCTAGTGACACCGTCTGATCTAGTGACACCGTCTGATCTAGTACCACCGTCTGATCTAGTGCCACCGTCTGATCTAATGCCACCGTCTGATCTAGTGACACCGTCTGATCTAGTGCCACCATCTGAGCTAGTGCCACCATCTGAGCTAGTGCAAACGTCTGATCTAGTGTCACCGTCTGATCTAGTGCCACCATCTGAGCTAGTGCAAACGTCTCATCTAGTGACACCGTCTGATCTAGTGCAAACGTCTGATCTAGTGACACCGTCTGATCTAATGCCACCATCTGAGCTAGTGACACCGTCTGATCTAGTGCCCCCATCTGAGCTAGTGCAAACGTCTGATCTAGTGACACCGTCTGATCTAGTGCCACCATCTGAGCTAGTGCAAACGTCTGTTCTAGTGACACCGTCTGATCTAGTGCCACCATCTGAGCTAGTGCAAACGTCTGATCTAGTGACACCGTCTGATCTAGTGCCACCATCTGAACTAGTGCAAACGTCTGATCTAGTGACACCGTCTGATCTGGTGCCACCATCTGAGCTAGTGCAAACGTCTGATCTAGTGTCACCGTCTGATCTAGTGACACCGTCTGATCTAGTGACACCGTCTGATCTAGTGACACCGTCTGATCTGGTGCCACCATCTGAGCTAGTGCAAACGTCTGATCTAGTGACACCGTCTGATCTAATGCCACCGTCTGATCTAGTGACACCGTCTGATCTAATGCCACCGTCTGATCTAGTGACACCGTCTGATCTAGTGCCACCATCTGAGCTAGTGCAAACGTCTGATCTAGTGACACCGTCTGATCTAGTACCACCGTCTGATCTAATGCCACCGTCTGAGCTAGTGCAAACGTCTGATCTAGTACCACCGTCTGATCTAGTGCCACCATCTGAGCAAGTGCAAACGTCTGATCTAGTGACACCGTCTGATCTAGTGACACCGTCTGAACTAGTGCAAACGTCTGATCTAGTGACACCGTCTGATCTAGTGCAAACGTCTGATCTAGTGACACCGTCTGATCTAGTTCCACCATCTGAGCTAGTGCAAACGTCTGATCTAGTGACACCGTCTGATCTAGTGCAAACGTCTGATCTAGTGACACCGTCTGATCTAGTGACACCGTCTGATCTAGTGCAAACGTCTGATCTAGTGACACCGTCTGATCTAGTGCCACCATCTGAGCTAGTGCAAACGTCTGATCTAGTGCCACCGTCTGATCTAGTGCCACCATCTGAGCTAGCGCAAACGTCTGATCTAGTGACACCGTCTGATCTAGTGCCACCATCTTAGCTAGTGCAAACGTCTGATCTAGTTCCTCCATCTGAGCTAGTGCAAACGTCTGATCTGGCGCCACCGTCATAATCTGGTGCCTCGTTCTGATGCAATGACTTGTAATTCCATTTGTTTACATTATGACAACAGCTATAAGGCCCTATTATATTTCAGATAAGGCAGCTATTGTTGACCGAAATATCTTTTTATCCCGTCGGCACTGAACATTTTATTTGAAGTCCACACGTACAAATATCTTTTCAAGTTGCTAGTCATACAGTTGAGAAAGTTTTTACTTCGAATGTGTCTGTCGTATCAACTTTTAAAACCATTTTTTTAACCTGAAGTTTTATGTAAACATATAAAAAAAAAAGGTTTTATAAGGAGTGTTATTCAATTATTGATTCTATTATTGATTATTTAATTGATTCTATGATTGATTCAATTATAGATTCTATTTTGGCATTAGTTTAGCATTTTACTTTTCTCCACAATTTCTTTTTTTTAAAAAACGTGTGCCGGTTTTAAAAAATAAATTTAATGCCATGAAAATAATTTTAACTCTATCGATAGATACATAAGACATTAACTAGTTAGGCAATGAAATTGTTAACAATCAATACGTGCATACCAGGTGCGTAATATGCGTTAGCCATACGGCTGGTATTTATGAAAATGTGTTTGCTCGATTAATCGGAAAGAATAATCGGTTAATTTCAATTATTTTATTTTTTTATAACGCACATATAAGTTTCGTTGAGTTGCGATTAATTATTTCGCAAAATCGTTTAAGTCGCGGTGATGCCATGGTTCTAAAATTGTGAGACGGAGCACAGCAATTCGTTCTGCTATGCAAGAAATAAGGAAGAAAACCCCTTTGTATATACACGTCAAAATAAATACTAATAATACAAGGAATAGTATGTGAGTAACAAAAAAAAATATAAATTATTAATAGATTGGGAAAAAAACCTTAGAAATATTTTCTTAAATTATAATATAACTTAAAATCGATGAAATAAATTGTAATGATTAAAATTTTTAACGATAAAACGGTCGAAAAAAATCGTTAATATCTGCAGCCCTAGTTAGCATCCCATAACTTTCCCAAAAGCAACGACTTCCTATCTTCACAGAAACTAGAAATGTCTGCATGAGGTTTTCAATTATAACAATGTTCCATGTCACAAGTCTATCTGTTGTAAGAGGTAGACCTTGAAATATATAACAGAAATCAGAGACGCTTCCTTTAAAACAAACTGCAGAGATAATCGGATAAAACAAACAGTTCTTCTGGTTCAGGGCAAGTAAAAATGCTTTTATGGACAGTTTCTTATATGTTACAGACGCTCCTTCTGTACAGAAGATTCTTGTTAAAATCAGACATCTGCAATAACATGACAGCATAGCGTGTAACTAAAAATCTTCAAAAACATTATACCCGCGATTAGCAATAATTTTCCTTTTTTATTTTTATTTTTTAGGATATTATTTACAGTGTTCTTTTTTCTTATGCTTTCATTAATACTTATTCCACGACTGGTAGTAAGTCAATCTGGGGCTTCAAAAAAAAGTAAATAAAAGAAATAACTAGATGTGCTCTTACGGACTAAAATAATGAAATCGTGAACAAATCAAAGAAGAACAAAACACTTTTTTTTTTTTAAATCCCAGCTGCAAGAGCAAACACGTACAAGTTCTCGAATTTTTCCGTCCGGAATTCGGGCATGGAATTGGTTGCCTGGGGAAGTCAGGAAAACCAACACTTTATCAACGCTAGTAAAAATGCAAGACCATACATAAACCGTAAATACGCGTAAGACACAATGTTCTTCTTAATGGAAGGAGCGTCTGTAAAAATGTAAGAGGTGATAATTTGGTTGGTGGGCGGATTCCGCATGACGGAGAGAGGATAACGCACAGATCAGGGTGTCTGCGAAAGTCATTATGACAAGTCGGAGATAAAGGTAATGTTGACAGCTATAATGGCGATGGTGGTAATGACGTTGATGGTGATGATGACAGCTATGATGGTGATGGTGATAATGACGTTGATTGTGATGATGACAGCTATGATGGTGATGGTGTTAATGACGTTAATGGTGATGACAGCTATGATGGTGATGGTGGTAATGACGTTGATGGTGATGATGACAGCTATGATGGTGATGATGGTAATAATTACGTTGATGGTGATGATGACAGCTATAATGGTGATGATGGTAATGGCGTTGATGGCGATGATGACAGCTTAGGTGATGATGGTAATAATGACGTTGATGGTGACGACGACAGCTATAATGATGATGGTGGTAATGAGGTATAAGTTGAGGGGGATGCAGACGTCCACTAACCTCCGATGTTCCCAGCATCTCATTCCTGGTGGCGTACTTGCCGTCAGACCCCCGTACCAAAGTGTGTACAGGAATGTCGGGGGACATGTGTACAACCTTGCGTAAGCTGAGACCGAAGGAATCGCCGTCGTCGGTCGTCATGGTTACGTTCATAACATCCGCCAATGGATTAGTTCCATCTTCGTTGTGTGAGTAGCTGAGCTGAACTGCGGAAGTAAACAAATATAAAAGTTAATTTTCAAAACTTTTTTGTATAAGAATCAATGAAAGCATCTTAGTTGATTGGTTGATGTAAGCAATTATTCAATAAAACAAATGAACTGAATCAGATTTTTTTTAAAAAATCTTTTTAAAATGAATTTAGGAATGCGCTGTCCTGTGATTTAGGTATTTTTTAATAGTGTATAGAGATGGCGGCCTGTTGTCTTCACTGCGGAGTAATAGCTAGGATGTGGTATGTTTTAATTGACGTGCATTGACTGTCTGTTTGTCGATACTGTTGTTTTTTCTTTAAACAAACTGAGCACAACACAATGGTGAGAATGATTTGAGACTGTCAGCCGAGACCAAGGTGATCCAATTACTAATAAATCTATTGCTTCTATCCTATAGATCTACTGTCAAGACATAAATAGGCCCTCAATTTTGTTGATACAACACGCCTATGTTTTGAGACTAAATAATTTCGCATAAACTTCACTGTAGACCAATATTTGATTCATTTCATTTTCATTAAATTTGCTGAATGGATTTCGTTTTTAAAATTCCAGCATAAAGTTTCAGTGATTAAAGTGTCGGAATAACTTATTAAAACAATTACATTCATATTTTGTCCTTCACTTTGATTATTTCCCAAGCCAATAACAAATCTTCAAGAAACAATTTTTCGTTCTAATTCATAATAAATCTTTAAATAAACAACTTAGTAAATAAAAAAAATCATGTTAAGCCTGGTACCTATTGGAATTCAGGACGTGTTAGCGCATTTTCGTATTATGTATCAGTACTTATGTTAGATATCAGAATTATGTAGTTATCAGTAATTGTGTTTAGATTTTAGACATATTTTTATGAATTTTCTTGTGTAATGAATATACCTGACATTTTTTTTTATTTAAAAGTCATTTCTTTACATTTAAAAAAAAATTATTTTCTCTTTAATCCAACTACAAGTCACCACAAATGATGACGTTAAACTCTCTAAACTTTTACACATATTCTAATGACGTCAACTTAAAAAACAAATAATTCTTTTGCACCTTTTCGCACCACTCTTCAATGCTTGAAGAATTATGCATTCGACTTCCGGCAATGGCGGCCGTTCCCTGCGCTAGTGTTACCTCTCGATTCGAAATATTTTTTGGTAGTTTTAACGGGGTTTTTTAACGGATCGAGTAACTGAGTGTTGATGCACAAATGGCAGGTCAGGGCATACAAAAAACATATATACATCATGGGTCTAGGACTTATGGATGCTGTGATCAAGGGTGATGACAGACGGACGGACGGACAAAACGGGTGCAATAGCGATTTCGACATCTCGAAAATGCGTTAAAGAATTCAGTATACATTGTCTCTTTATATGAATTCTGACGTAATTAGCGTAAACATCAACAAAGGACATTACAAAGGATATTTCTATTGTGTCATATTTTCATGGCAATTAACACTACTACTGAACCAGCTTTAAATATAAGTCTATTAGTGAACCTCTTGACTTCTATAAATGGTAAGAATGTCATAATAGTCATATATACACTTGCGAATGGCTTTGTCGTGTAAATGCATTGCTGGCTTAACCTATTTGCTAAACAAGATATAGCTTAGTTCCCCAGTCTTCTTGAATTTTTTTTTTCAAATTTGGCACTGACATAGAATATCTGGACTTTGAAAGGTCCCCCTACCTCATAAAGCTTAGGGCCCCATAAAGTCTAAATCAGGCCCTGGGATGATTACCAAAGTATCAGCCAAGGTGTTTAGAATGTTTATATAAGTAAGTAGGCGCACAGGCAGGAGTTAGACTTTACACATATTATATTAGATATATATATATTGGTACCTTTGACATTTATACTTTGTACATTCTTTCAGTTTAGATCTCTATTTATTTAGTATACTTATATAGTGCACTAGACCAGCCTGTGGCTTGGCTCACTGTGTGCCTTACACGCCTGTTAGGAACAGGACAAAAGACATTGATCTCTTAATACTCATATGTACCTTGAAGAAATTTTACCCTCAGTTATGATTAGTATCCTTCGAATCAATAACAGCAGGGAGGATTAGCTTCAGAAATAATAAAATTTAACATGAAAACAAAACATAATTTCGTTGATTCCTTTCTCTAGCCCAAAAATTTCAAGAAAAAATAAATTTTTAACCTCAAAATAGTTTATAGATTACATTTTGAATTTTCAGGTAAGGGTTATTTATACTGTTTATTAACTACATTAATTTAATTAGGGTCTTTAATGCTTTATCTCAAATAAGAATTTTGGTCTTTTTTTAAAAAAAATTTAATCAAGAAAATCAGAGAGAATTTCATCAGTCGTTTTAGTTGCAAGGAAAGATCAACATTACTTTTTTTACACCATGTAGGGGAAAACAAATATTTACACAATTTTTTGTTTCCCAATTTGAATTTTTTCTTAACAGCTGCCCAATTTATATCTACACTAAAATGTGCTCACTCTAAAATATCTCCAGCGTCGGCGGACAAACGACTTTAGTTCTGACGCAGGACACAAGCCACGCTAACACATTTATCTCAAACGTATGATATCATTTATGTCTAATATAAAATTTCAGTCATGTCAAATATTTAATAGTCTCATGTTTCACCTTTACCAGGTTAGTTTTTGTAAATGAATTCTCTAATTATATGCGTGGTACATGTCCGAGCAGGTATCCCTTCTTACCTGTACGGCAGTGACAACGCTGGGCCATGAACAGTAGAGCCAAGTAAGTCAAAGACCAAATATGGGCCATAGTTAACTACAATATTCCAAACACCTATTCTTCAACTGGAAAATAGAGTCATAAAATGTTAATTGAGTCTAATAAAGTGTACCGTAAGATGTATTTTTAATTGCAAATAAGTACCATAATAGGTTCCGTTAATTGTAAAAATGGTTGCTTAAAGTGATGTTTTCATTGTGAAATACTACTACAATTTTTTTTTAAAGAATAAGTAGTAAAATGGTAACGCATTATAAAATGTTACTTTAATTAATATTAGCGATATAAAATCCTTGTTATATTTTTTAAAACAAATGTTATTTAAAATCTTAAGACGAGAAAGATAATGACAAAACACATTTCAAAGCTAAACATTTTATTTAAATTTATCAAAGTCACAATGCATTGCCTGTGTCCATATGAAATACATACTATTTATCGTCACTTTATATTACTTATGTTAATGTTAAAACAGTCCATACAGTGAATTCCAACAATTTTTGTAAGATCAAGAAAACATAAACTCGAACGGTTGAATGGGACAAAAACTTCAATAAACTATGGTTGAAGTTGTGTGATGTTTTTAAATTTTAATTCAAGTATCTAAAATATTAAACCAAGACGTAAATAAAAATGATTAAAAAACCTACACAATGCCGTGCACTGTTAAAAAATGAAATTAAAATATACAAAGGAAATACGCTCGTGAATACATCACAGAAATAATTACATTAACATTCAAATTCGGAGAGGGCAACTTTGAATTGCTCTTTCTACCCGATTCGGCGAATACATCCTGTGTTTTATGTGTGACACGCATGGCCTTAGTCATATTAAAAAAAGGAAATAATCTGTCACTTATCTTGATCGGGAACAAATACAACAATGAGACGAGGAAGGATTAAAAAAAAATTAACATTCAATAAAGTGTGTGCTTTAATATAAAGTTGAATGGCTACAGGAAGGTTTTTAGGACAAAGAAAGTCTCTTCAATGTAGCACGGCTTTATGTGTTATGTAAAAAATTTGATCCTGTATATGTGTTAGCAATATTCACTTTTGGACTCACCTGTTGTGATTTATCCTTTACTGTCCGTATACCTTACAATATAAGGGCGTTCAAAATTTTCACTCTTAAATTTTATAGCAATTTTTGTATTTGCTAATTAAATTTGTTTTTTTTTATATGTGATGAAGGTGATATATATATTTTATAAATAAATCTTTGAGAAAGAAACTATTGAAAATATTCAGTTGTTGTTTTTTTTTTTTCGCTTAAAAAAATCTTATTTAATTTTTTACGATAAAACATCTGGTGACTTTTTCTTTAGTAACCATATATTGTAGTATTAGTAATCACCAAAATAATTTTCTTATCCAGTGACTTACCTATGATTTCAACGTTTGATATTATACTTTAACGGCAGACACAGTCATAATTCCAGGCTAAAATATTTGAACGCTTTTCATTAATCTCCACAGCACATTAACGGGAATATAGCCACAGAAACCACTACCCCCTGCACCGCTTCACCCTATCCCGTTGTAATGAGCCCCCACCGTCCTCGTGTCGTATATGTGCACGAATCCGGTGCATGGCTCCTGTCATATTCAACGTGTGAATAAAGCGTTCACGGATCACTAAATAACCTCGCACACAACACCTCGGTCGATAACTTCTCAAATTCAAGATCAACTTGTGAATTATTTGAAATTTATTTTCTCTTCTAATACAGATGAGACACTCCTATAAAAAAAGTCATTAGCATATTTATTTGAGATTTTATTTGTATGAAGTTTAAGCTTGGGGGTCCGTTATCTCAAAGGAAGTCCAAGGTTTTATGACTATTAAATAATGCTTTAGTGTCGGCCTACATAGTAGTTATGATTATCAAACGGATACTTACACTTACTTGTCGAGGGTGTATAGTGTGAATACAACAAAGCAACAAAGTGCTGACTTATGTACTGTATATGGTCACTGACTCTTACTCGTCGGGGATCTTCTATGAAAGTAACAAAGTGCTGCCTTACGTACTAGATATGGTTATGGACTATTAGTTGTGAGGGGTTTAGTGTGAAAGTACAAAAGTGCTGACTTATGTACTTGATATGGTTACTAACACTTACTGGTCGGGGATCTTCTATGAAAGTGCTGACTAATGTACTTTATGTAGAACTGAAACATACTTTTTCGGGATCTAGTATGACAGTAACAAAGTGCGTACTCGATTACTCTCAAACATTAAATCATCGTCTTATTCAGTATCACATGAAATTTGACATGAAAAAACGGGAGAAATATACCCGAGTAGATCGCTTTAACATAAATACCTTTTAACGTTTCTTGAAGTGACATGATAAAATCTGTGATAAACGACATGTGATAAAACAACATTTGCACACACCCACACATAAACAAACACACAGACACATACACAAACATTTGGAGTCTCGAATAGTTCTGACATGAAACATGACATAGTGATAGTAGGACAAAGCGTTAAAAATGTTCAGACGGCATGACATAATGTGACAAAGAGTTGAAAATGTTCAGACAGTATGAGAGTACGAAGTGAAAATATTCAAATAGCATGACTATTTTCTTTGTGTTCATCTTATCTATACAAGCGTTCCTTCTATGCAGAAGATAATTGCGTCCACAGACCATGACGGATGATCTGTTGGCAAGTGATGCAGCGTTCACACGCCTTTGCTATGACGGTTCCATGCAATGCCCAGCCTGGGAGCTGGATGACTCTGGGGCGACCTAGGCCCCGGGAACAAATCCTTGACATGGATACGAACCCGTGACCTTCGGAACGCCAGTCGAGTGTGCTGTCACTAGACCGCGAGTCCCTGTGTTCGGAATCATATCACCTGACGATCAGTCAACGTTTGTCACGCACGCACTGCAAACATTGACACCCATTTTAGAACAAGAACATAGACAAGTGACGGCTTTAACCAAACATCTTTGATCCTCTAAGTAAGGTCACAGCTCAGATTACGCGTTTCAAACCATTTGACAAATAGCAGACTTTTTTATTTTTTTATTTTTGCAACATTCTATTTGCCGCTGGCGCCTATAAAATAACATACATTAAGTTAATGCCACTCACGTTGGTAATTTTCTTTAGCGCACTATTTTGAAATCATCGAAATGTTGTAACCAAGTGAAGGCAGTGATGGAAATAAATTGTTTTATCGCAATAAACAGGCTGCCATTGAAAATATGAAAAGTCATGCTTATTACATCCTGCGAATTTGCGAAAGAAACTTTGGTTTGTAGTGTAGACAATATAGTGCTATGGCATATTCATGGTATATAATTTGTATTATCACAAGGTCTTTAGATATACGTGTTATAATACGGCCATTAGATATAAGTGTTAATTCACGGCCATTAGATATAAGTGTTAATACACGGCCATTAGATATAAGTGTTAATACACGGCCATTAGATATAAGTGTTAATACACGGCCATAGATATATGTTTTATAATACGGCCTTTAGATATAAGTGCTATAACAGGGCCATTAGATATAAGTGTTATAACAGGGCCATTATATATTATTATTAATACACGGCCATAGATATATGTTTTATAACACGGCCTTTAGATATAAGTGCTATAACAGGGCCATTAGATATAAGTGTTATAAAAGGGCCATTAAATATAAGTGTTATAACACGGTCATTAGAGATAAGTGTTATAACTCGGTCGTTAGACATAAGTGTTATAATACGGCCTTCAGATATTAGTGTTATAACTCGGCCATTAAATATTAGTATTAAAATACGGCCTTTAGATATTTGTGTTATAACATGACAATTAGATATAAGTGTTACAACTCGGGCATTTTGATGTATGTGTATTACAAGACGGGTAATTGATATGTGTGTTATGACACCGCCATTTGATGTATGCTTTATAACACGGCCATTAGAGGCATGTGTTATAACACGACTATAAGATGTATGATTTTTATAACACGGGCGTTTGACGGCTATGTTATAACATGAGCGTTACATGTTTTTGCTGTTACATCAGCATTAGGTATTTGGGGTTACAATACGGGATTTAGATATTTGTGTTAGAACACCTTGCAATTTATATATGTGTTATAACACGGTCACTCGTTATTTGAGTTACTACACGGGCATTTTATATTTGGTCGTATAAAACAAGATGTAGAGAATTAAACTTTTTGTTATAACCTTTGACTCTGAAAATTAAAACATTTGTGGACGACGTAATGTTATATTTTACACTTCAGTCATGATATATGTGTTGATATAAAATAAAGCCAAAGAAAGTCTAGATACCATATGCTTCCCAGCACATATTACATATTTTAGAAAATACACACAGATTTCTCAGCGATGTGGGAAATATTTCTATAATATGTTCTTGATATTTTTCAATGATGAGGGAACCATTCAGTCAGGAATAATCGTCTCAGTTGACACACACAAGTACATGAAATGAGATATCATCAGGTCCCAGCCGAATGCCTACCTATTGTTGTTGGGACATGCTATACTTGGCTGGTTCTTTCTGTAACAGAATTTTATTGGTAGCCATAGTATAGCAATGGGTTTTGGGAACTGCAAGGTTTTTATGTGTTAAAAAGGATCTGTGGCGGTTTTTTTTTCTTCTCAGTGTGTGCGTGTGTATAGGTGTGTGTGTGCGTATGTATAGGTGTGTGTGCATAGGTGTGTGGGCGTGTGCATAGGTGTGTGGGCGTGTTTCCTTTAGAAGGACAAAGTCTTTTATCCGTGTTTGAATGATAATTGATATTATACAAATGTCTTTTTAGTTCATGATATTATACAAATGTCTTTTTAGTTCATGATATTATACAAATGTCTTTTTAGTTCATTTTAGTTCATGATATTATACAAATGTCTTTTTAGTTCATGATATTATACAAATGTCTTTTTAGTTCATGATATTTTCAACAATTTTTTAAAAGCAAGATCATGGTGCGATTTTTATAAAATAACTTTTAAGCAATATCTTTGTAAGTGGTTTCTTAAGATTTTTAATTGTATGTTCACTACAATGTTGTCTAAGTTACGGCCCGCGGGGCAAATGCGACCCGAGTTGTTAAAATTTCAACGCCCTCCACTTCATCTAAATAATTGATAGAATCGCGTATTTTGGCTTCATCGAGACATTAATGTAAATAAAAAGCCTAAAATGTTCGCTTTTTAATAAGGTACCTAAATCTTGACAAGGAGATGTTTACCTATCACGTCATATTTAATTTATCTTGAACCTTAGCACGACCCATCTCTAAGACTGGTAGAATTTATTAATTTTAAAAAGAACCAACAAAATGAAGCACCAAATAAAGAGAAAGTCTTATTCCAAAACGCAATTATTTGATCAACTCTACTGGCGTGTTAAAAAAATCATGTTAAGCCTGGTCCCTATTGGAATTCAGGACGTGTTAGCGCATTTTCGTATTATGTATCAGTACTTATGTTAGATATCAGAATTTTGTAGTTATCAGTAATTGTGTTTAGATTTTAGACATATTTTTATGAATTTTCTTGTGTAATGAATATACCTGACATTTTTAAAATTTAAAAGTCATTTCTTTACATTAAAAAAAAATAATTATTTTCTCTTTAACCTAACTACAAGTCACCACAAATGATGAAGTAAAACTCTCTAAACTTTTACACATATTTTAATGACGTCAACTAAAAAAAACACTAATTAATTCTTTTGCACGATTTCACACCACTCTTGAATGCTTGAAAAACTATGTATTCGACTTCCGGCAATGGCGCCCGTTCCTTGTGCCAGTGTTAACTCTCGATTCGCAAAGTTTTTTGGTAGTTTTAACGGGGTTTTTTAACGGATCGAGTAACTGAGTGTTGATGCACCAATGGCAGGTCAGGACATACAAAAAACATATATACATCATGGGTCTAGGACTTATGGATCCTGTGATCATGGTGATGACAGACAGACGGACAAAACGGGGGCAATAGCGATTTCGACATCTCGAAAATGCGCTAAAAATGGGAGTATCCAAATGTTAGTAGCATTAAAAGGGTTATATCCTATTAGACCACAGGGAGAAGTTACATCTTATAACTCCTCAAACAAAATCGAGATCGGAACATTGGCTTTCTTTGCGCTGAATTTCTTATCCCAAATGTCTCTCAAAGAAGGTTTTAAAAAATAGTGTCCCCTCTCAAAAGTCTGTTTTTTTTCTCTTCATTTCTTCAATTTGAACGCTGTCACTCAAAAAAAGAGAATTTGAACACTTTCGCAACCAGTTGTCTATTCAGCCGTCGCCTTTACGCACGGATCCATTGTGTGCAGAAACCCGACTGGTCCTTTTCAAGAGATTTCCCCCAGTTAAATATACTTCTAGGAACAGCCTTATTTCGAAACCACTAAGCCACACGGCACAAAGGATATCAGTTTAGGCCTATGGAATTAGAATGTATAACGCAGTTTTTATTTTCAACGTGCAGAGATTTTACAAACCCACCCTCACCCTTTTTTTCACCCCCTCCCCTTCCCCACTTTTCCTTTGTGTAATGTAGAATAGATCTTTTATAGAACCCACCCGACTGGTTTTGAACAAAAGACGAATTGTGGCATTAAGTCATTTCAACCCACCCCCACCCTCAGATACAACAACAAAAAATATCTTCAGAATTAAGGAGAGATTTTTTTATGTCCGCGAATCAACAGACAAGGTTCTCAAACTGTTGGCTCAACTACCCTGCCACAAATGGAAAAAAGTAAGGGGGGGGGGTTAGTTCACGTGTTCTATGGTTCAAGTGTAAACAACACGTATCATCCCGTCTGAGAACTGTATGGAACCTTTGTTTTATTTATTGGATGAGGGCTACTGAGTGAATTAACTTAGTCAATACCGTCATTTTTTTTGCTCTTCACTAAAGGTATCTTAGAGAAAGATTAGGGAGATGATTTCATCTAAAGGCAAACGGATCTTCTTCTTCTTCTGCGTTCTCAAAATCTTTTTGAAGGTGGATTTAGATCACAGGCCCTATATCTGTGATGTATTGCGCTGTGGCAGTCAATTGGCTCAGTCCACCATACAGTTTATCGTGGAGGGTAGCTTCCACGGGCCAAATGGCCGCTCGGGTGTGGAGGTACCGAGGGCAGTTTTGTAGCACATGTTCCGCGTTCTCTGCAGCTGTTCCACAAGGGCACATTTCGGTTTCTCCAATTCGAAATTTGCGGAACATGTGCTGCCTAAGTTTGTTGTGGCCCGTCCTTAGCCTGAATATGATTTTCTGAGATTGGCAAACATATAACCTTTTAAATATAACATTAACTTTAATAATTAATATTGAATTATTTTTTTATGCCCATTAAGCAATCGTGAATCATTTTTTTTACAATAGGATAGACAAGTAAAGAATAATTGTATAAACATTACGGGAGTCTTGAACATCAGTTTCAAACATAGATCCAGTAAACATTTTGGTTTCAAATAATGACAAACCAAATATCGGCAGTAGAAAAAAAAACACCTAAAGAGTGTCAATTGATCTATGTTCTCAATAATAACTAAAGTGATATCACATTCCAAATTTTCAGTTTGCAGGTAAAAGAGTTTTCAAGTTTTATCGGTCTTCAAGGCTTTCCTGAAAGCAGATACACTATTTTGAAATATTGTTTGTATTTTCAATAAATTTATCGATTTCAAGAGAAAGAGAGAAAGAGAGAGAGAGAGAGAGAGAGAGAGAGAGAGAGAGAGAGAGAGAGCGGTATTTTAAACCTTACGACTGGGCTTCCATTAGAATTGTCAGTATGATTCATTATACGTTTTGCAAACAGACAGTTGAATTCTGTGAGTTTATAGGTGAAGTTTATTTTAGACAACCCTACGAAACACGAACTGAATCATTGTCTAAACATCGCTAGGACAAGAAAAGGCAAGATTGACATTAATCTTTATCTGTTGGACAGAAAATGGCCAACGCTTAATTGTGCGCTAATTTTCTAACCAATTTTTGTGTTTCGTAGGTTTTTACTGGACAGTTATTTCAGACGTAGATCACACTTTATAACTAGACAGTTAATTAATAGGAAGAAAACACGATTCTTTTGGCTCTAGGTTGACTTCTGCTCTAGCCCGGGTGTGAGATTTCTTTGTACATTTTCTCTGTCAGAACTTAACTATTTTATTGTCTCTCAGCAGAGAAACACGTCATTCATATTTATACCTATACACATTTACAAACACTATTTCTATGTGTATATTAGCATTTATATATTATACGCGCATATGTAATTTATTTATAGAATTATCTTTGGTCGTTAAAAAAAAATTAAATGATAAAACTTGTCGCTCATTAATTGCAACTCCTGTAAATTTGGGATTCTTTTATTCAAAATTTAAATATATATATATATCTAATAATTCTAGTTTGATCCTCAATGTCCCAAATTAAACAATAGAACCAAAATATGATTATGTTTACACAAACTTCTGATAAGTAAATCATATCGACTGAAAATTGATTTAAAGTCCTGTGGTGTGTAGTAGGCTGATAAGATCGTTTGTTGAATTTACCAAATCAAATAAAAATGTTCCCAAACAATAAGGAAAATATACAGCTGAAATAACTATAGTATGCTCCTCTTTTTTTATTTAATGACAGTAATTGTTTGATCAAATTAAGCTTTAGTTTAAAAATTAGTATTTATAAACGTGTTTTATTGTTTTATAAGAATAAAATAAATCCTCTTAAAATAAATTGTTCCTCAACGATTTATGAAATAATAAAAAAAGAAACAAGAAAAGCTAAACAGAATAGTGAGCCTTTCAGTTTAAATGGGTCACTGGGTTGCTAGTGATAAAGGAAATGAATGTCCAATTTACAGAGCGAAAGCAAAGGATCGTTTAAATCTAGTGTAGTCGTATTATGTAACAAAGAACCGTGTCGTCGACTGCTGACAGGAGAATGACCTAATACATGGACTACTATCAGTAGCGAGGATGGCCTTCCTAAACGACTGCTAACAGTTAAGAGGATGACCTATTTAGAGGACTGTGGGTTAAGACGTAACGTCACGGTCTGATGCGTCGGAAGGTGTTTCAGAGGATCTCCGGCCCAAAGAGAAGGTCATTAGTGTTCAGTCTTGCTGTTCATGTGTGTTTAGAATAGGAGATGCCCCACGGCTTATTTAGACATCGGTTCATGTAGAGAAGTTTGAGTGTTGATCTCAGCAAATAGAAATTTAGATATCCTATTTGATAAAAGGCAATTTTCTGCCCGATCCTACATAGCGATTGGTCCCTCAAACTCCTACAAACTCCTATAGCCAATTACTAAGGGTAAAAAATTTAAATTTACATGTTAAAAACCTGTACTTGGACGTTAAAAATGAGTTATTTTTTAGGCATTCTTTTCAAATACTTTATTTTGAGCGGTACGCTTTGGGGATTATAGTCAAAAACTGTCTTTGTTTTTACGCGTCATTTATTATATATATAATGAATAGTATTTTTTACATGATACACGTGTATGGTCAGTCGAGACGGCGTTTGGAGAGGAGGTACAACATGCCACCGAAACGACGGCGGAAGGTCCTTGGGCGGGCTTTGTAGCTCATTCGATATAAAGAGAGCAAATTTATGGGGTAAGAGGCGCGCGTTTAAAACACTACTACTATTTATATAAGCCAATTGATTTTAAGGACATTGTTATACTTGTGCGTATATTGAAAACAGTTCTGAGAAATGAAGGCCACAACAAAGTTCAAATTCATAAAGACAAAGATTCTATCATAGAAATCGTGTCAACTAGTGGATACATCATACCAATAGACAGCTGCCTCGCACACATAAATTTAGTTTTATGACGCTTCTTACAAAGTGTATGTTTGTGCGGAAGAGATCAATTTCAGGTTTTAATAGGTTACCTAAGGACTGCATAATATATCTTTACTTGCTTTCTTTTAAAGTCGATTCATCAATACATTGATCTTTATGACTCCTTGGAATTTTCAAGGGATGTAAATAAGTCAGTAAAGATGGTAAAAAAAATTTTTAATGGTTCATTATTTCTGTTCGTTCAAAGAAGTATTTTTTACTCAGTAGGCTCGCTTAAAACTAACAACTTTATAGTTGTCCCTCTGATTAAGTATTTTTTACTAGAAAATAAATTGTTTGTGAAGATAAATTAACAAAAAATATCCATTAACTGGGAGATATTTGTTCAGTGGTTCAGACAAGTAGTTGCTGAACTATTTAATTTCTGTGTTCATGTACATTTTGTCGCAATAATAAAGATACTACTTCCACATAAACTGTTTAGGGTCTGGATTTTAATTTGTTAAGACCACTTACGACAACGCTATAAACTCAACAACCCTATTCATAAACCACATGGGTTTACGCTATCTCTGCAAGGTTAGTTCTCCTACAATATCTAATCTACTAGCAACTCTTATCTCAACTACATAACCGTAATTACGTCACATCTCCTGCCGCCACGTCTAAGTAAAAATGCGTTCAATATAACAAGCACCATGCACCAAATAATCATAATCATGACTGTAGCGGAAATCCCCTTTAACCCATGCAATTTTGCTCGACACACTAACATAATTCCCAATCTAAATCTTTCCTTAAAAAAACCTTTACTGATCTTGAAAAATTTAGTCAATGTGTAAACACAGTAGTATTGCCCTGTTATTTACAGTTTTATTACATACAAAGAAATTTACCCGCGCTTTGCAGCATAACTTTTCTGCTTTAAACGTTCTTCCACAAAGGTTAAAATATAGCACTTATTGTGTGTTAGGTATCCCTTTGTGTTCGATGATTTTAATTAGGATGTCTATTTGTAAAATATAAATGATATCCAGAATTTACTATTGAGCATTCAACACATTGTTTTAAATAAATATTACAACTTTATTCTATAATATTGAGACACTTTTAAGTACAATAAAGAGCACTGGTGAAGTAAGATAAAAATTCAATAAGGTACAAATGTAATTTAAAACTTGAATAGCAACATAACTCATATCTATATAGCCGGCTTAGCAAAGAATGGTATCTGGAATAAAAACACATATGGGGTTTCACAAGCTAAAATGCTAATTTATCCATATAAACAACAACAAAAAAAAAAAAAAAAAAAAAAAAAAAAAAT
>MUZC01000075.1:1168430-1181808 GCA_002072015.1 Radix auricularia
AAAAAAAAAAAAATGTATCAAAATTATTTATTTGTTACCATTTTATCACGTGAAATGTATTCACCTAAAGCACTGTCTCATAAAATTGCCGTACTACTTAAAAGATAGGTTAAATTTAATTATTAATTTTGACGAACATAAACACGAAATTTACATTTTTATTCCCACATGCACTAAATTAACATAATTGACAGTTTTCCCAAATATCTCTACCACTCTTGTGTCACACAAAATGCTCCATAACTATATTAGATACTGCAATTTAAAGTAAGTACACTAATGTAACTTTGTCTATGAGAAAAAAGAACATATGGCACTACCCCCTTCAAAAGGCAAAAGCTACGTAATATAGATCTATAGTGCCAATGAACTACATTATAAATGTTTTATATGAAATGTACTTTCTAAAATACCTTGAAGTAACTAAAACAGACGTATTTAAAAAATTCAAGAAAATATGCGCTCCGTGCTTAGATAATAAATATTTCGAGTAATCTTCTGGCATAAAATAAAGTCTTCTTATCACATACTGGACCAAAAATAACTAATTTTTTACACGTCATAATAGTCGTTTTTTATGATTTATATGGAACATTTTTGAATTCTTTTAAAAGAAAAATTACACCTGCCTTAATATTTAAATCAATTCGTTTTTATTCTTCAAATCGTTTTGAATTCTAAACAAAGGCAAAAAATAAAAAGGTGTGACAATTAATATGTCTGATGTCTGATTTCATTTCTGATTGCGCTCAATAGATTTTTAAATTGAATTTTATATTTTGTTATGTGTTCCTCTCCGGGAAAAAAATCCCAAACTTTTTCAAGACGATTAGATAGATTTTTTAACATGGGATGTGCAGCCTAGTGCAAACAGTTAGGGAGAAATAATACCTTTCTAGACGTAGAAAATAAATTTAAATAAAATATTCATTTTCATTAGTAACAGACGCTTTTACAGAGGGTAAAGACCGAAAAAACGCTGCTCATAGTCTTTTTTAATTAAAAGACTTATTAAAGTGCAGCGATATTAGGCAAAGTATTGCGAGGAAAAAATGGAGAAATGTGTTCATATATTTATACTAAGGTAACAACCGTCTAAAATGACGGAAGTTTTTAAAAATATATTTCAACTTCAATCTCTTTATTTTGAACAAATATTCATCAAAATAAACACACATAAAATCAATCTATATATATAATTCTCCTCATGGTTCAACCATGTCGGACACCAAGCTGTCTAACCCCACCGACAAATCAGCTGGCAAGGAAATGCAGAGCAGATTGTTGGGGTCATCGAGACCAACAAAGTGTTCAAATGAGTTAAATTATTTTGCTCTGTCAAAACAACAGAATAGCATGTATTTCGTATTAAAGTAATTATTACATTCGCCTAAAAAGCGGAAGGTCGCAGGTTCAAGCTAGAGCTAAGAAATTACTTTTTTAATTTTTTAAAATGTTTGTGCTTGTGCCCGTCCATTTCCATCTTTTTTTTTCGAAAAAACTTCGCAACTTGGGCTTTCCATTCGCGTTGTTCTGATTTCTTCATGATGAATTTTTTGTCTGTTCTCCCCCCACCCCGCGGGGCCGCCGCCAGGGGGTGAATCCAGGAATTTATCAGGGGCCCCAACAGGAGGGGGCCCCGTCAGCCAAGCTAGATTTTTGTTTTAATGCTGATGATGTGCGCGTAGATAGATATTCAAACAATTATTCAAATGACATGTAAGACAAAAGTTATAGAATTAGCTTTCAACGAAAATTGACGGAAAAACGTTGCTGCGCAATGAACGGTTCGATAAAGGTGTTTTTCGGAATTTCGTGTTTTACGTCAAAGTTTTCTTTAAAAAAATAATATATTTTTAACAACACGACCTTAAATTTTTAAAATTAATATTTTTTGAAAGAATTAAGTTACTTATAATGTTATTGATAAGAATCCAATTGTCTCCTGAAATTTTGGTGCAATTATCTAAAAAATAAAAAAATTTATTGACAAAAACGGGTAAGAAGTTTAAACTTTTGCTATAATTTTCTTGTATTAAAAAATAAAACAAACAGTATATGCAAGGGGCTTAAAAAATTCACTCGAAAAGGATAACTCGATTTCTGTCCAAGATGAAATTTTAGAAAGCTCAGAGATAGCCCTTCAAAATGATATATGTTTTAGAGTTTTATGAAAATATTTTTTTTTTTTGGTCAAAGTACCTACAATGCTATGTGACAGCATGCCCTATATATTAGTTATTTAATGATATATTGATAATTGTATTGGTAATGTTAAGGTATTACAAAATGTACGAATTATTATAATGAGTTATGAACATGTACTTTTGAAAAGTCTTGATATGTAGGGTATTGCCATATTGGTTTTAGAATCTTAATAATTTTACAATGGTTGGGATGAGTGGTCAGTAACAGGCGTAATACGAGACGCCTTGATCCAGATTCATCTTTAAGCATCCTTCCGTCTCACAAGACGTTGGTCTGAGTTGGGTTTCCTCGTGTTGCTGTGCACTCCAATCCTTAAGTGACTGTTTTTAGCACAGCTTTTGCACACAAATTCTGTGCTTCCAAATGTTTTGGTTCTTCTCCTAGCTTTTCTGTCCGTAGCCTCCTCCATAATTCGCTCCTCGGCTACTAAGACGCTTTTCTTTACAACTGTGCATCACATAGATCGGTCTTTTGCCCTACACTCTCAGTCATTTGTATGTATTTTGGCTGCTTTCATGTCCCTTTGGCATACATTTTTAAATCGAAGACATGGGCGACCTGTCTTCCTCTTTCCCGATGTCATTTCTCATATAAAAGTTCCTTTGGGATACGGTCAGGGCTCATTCTTGTTAAATGTCGTAGCCATCGCAGGCGTCTATCACTAAGAATTGAGAACATGCTTTGGATATTGGCACAAATTAGGACCTGACGATTTGGCACTTTATCCTGCCATGTAATTCCAAGGATGCGACGCGGGCACCTCAAGTGGAAGCTATTAAATTTGCGTTTCGGTATAGCAGAGAACTGATGAAGCTGGATCGATAGACACGCAGACACTCGGTTAGCTTGATGTTTTGCCAGACCCGTTCATTTATTTTAGCAATTGTGGCAGCTGCGTTGCCTAGTCTCCTGTTTATTTCGTCATCAATGGACAGTGTGTTGGAGACTTTGGACCAAAAGTAGGTGAAACTGTCCATAACCCCCAAGTTTTCATTGTCGATATTGATGGTAGGAGGAGAACTTGTGTCTTAGGCCATGATAATAGTCTTTTTCAAGCTGATTTTCAGGGCTAATTCTTTGCAGACTTTTGAGAAGCTTGACACGAGTTGTTGCAAACCAGTTTTTGTGTGTGCTATCAGTGCTGCATCATCCGCAAAGAGTAGCTCGTTTTGGTTTTGGCCCGGAGACGGGCAGTGTTGAAAAGTCCTACATCAACTCTTGCGTGTAACCAGATTCCATCACAGCGATCATTGAATGCGTATCGAAACACCACAGAAAAGAATATTGTGAACAGTGTTGGTTCGAGTACACAACTTTGTTTAATTGACTGGAAAGGCTTCTGGTGTAGCTCCATCGAACTGCACTGTGCCCTACATATTTTAAATGGAACTGTCTGGTGATGGTGAGAAGTTGTGTGGGACAAGCGATTTTTGACAGAATTTGGTGTAGACGGTTGCGACAGACTAAATTAAAGGCTTTCGTTAGATCCCCAAAAGGCGATTTATAGTGGCATCTGCTGTTATCTGCATTTTTCCTGGAGCTGCCGTATTGAGAACACCATTCCTATGTTTAACCGATCCGCGTGGAAACCGCACTGAGATTATGGATGCTAGGTTCTGTAAACATATTCGTATGACACGGGCAAATGCCTTTCCTACAATACTAAGAAATGATATGCCGCGATAGTTATTGAAGTCACTTCTATTGCCCTTGCTCGTATACAAAGTCACTATATTTTCATCCTTTAGGGACCTGAGGTAAATAGCCATGTTTCCCAGCAGAGGGTCAGATGCTCGTGCAAAGTGTTTTCTGAAGCTGTCTTTCCCTCTTTAAAGCTTCTGGTGGTACGCCATCATTACTAGGGTTTTTGCCACAAGCTAGGCAGTCAATTGCTTTGCTAAACTCTTCCTGTGGGGTCACAACATTCTGTTCTTCAATGAGCCGCATAGCGGAGATGTTATCTAGATCGGTGCTTGAGACTGTGCTAACTGTTGCATGCAATTCCAGATAATGCTCATTCCACATTTTTAGCTGCGCCTTTTTGGGCATGTGACTTGGCTGCTTTTAAGGCATGAAGCCTTTCGGGTGTAGCTTTTCTTTGTAGGCCGTAAGAGCTTTCCTTTTGGCTTCAGTGACAGGCTTCATCTCCTCCTACTGTGCATCAATCCAGTTTTTGTGGAGGTTTTTACCAAAGGCACCCACACGTACCAACTATTCAGGGGCCCTAACATTTCTAGCATCGGCCCTGCCCCCTTATTTTCTTTGCACTATTTAGAGGAAGTCTGCAGTCTATGCTACGCCGCGGGCTGCATCTAGTAGCATATAAAACTTTTTTTTCTATTGTTGAAAGTAATCCTACATGTGAGAGAAAGTCAGCAGTCCCGAGCCTGCGCTCTTCATGGGGCTTCCCGGAAAACCCCCTCAGCTCTCTTGCCCCCTAAGGGACGTAAAGACTGAGAAGCCCCCCCCCCGAGCGGTCGCTTCTAGAAGCGGCCGCCTGGGCGTCCAGGACACTAGGTCTAAAACGCCTCCGAAATAAGTTGTCCTCCCGAAGGAGGGGTGGAATTTTCTTACTTTAACTCGCTATCACTTCGGCGCCACCCCGCAAAGCTTACGAGTCTTATTAGTTGGGACCGCCGCATTGCGGGGATCATCACTGCCCAACCTAGGGTTTAACCCCCACTGGAAGGTTTCCTCAGAGCTGGTGTCCAAAGCGTTTCCTAACGGTACCTTTTGCTAATCCGTGCTGGCGCTCCTGGCTCAGTAGCGTTGCTAGTTAATTAAGGGGGCGAAATGGTCGCTTCGGAGTAACCCGACCCTCAACGGGTACATTGGTTTTCATCATCGGCATTGCATCTAGATGCTCTGCCTAAGATCAGTACAGCGACTGTAATCATATATGACTTGCTACTAACACCTAACGTCGGACTTCGGCTTTCCAAGCCAGGGGTTTGTCTGTTTCAGGTCGTGGCTTGCTCCACAACTCTACTCGTCTGTCGAATCTCGTAGAGGTCACCCCATCTCGACAGGTTGAACGTAATAAACCTTTCTAAAGTAGTGTAAAAGAACATTATTGCTAAAGTTTTTTCTTTATTATTAGCCAGGCTTCTGCCGAATATTTCGTAATCAGCCGAAAATCAGCTGCAAACGTCAATTTATGGAGAAATCCGGTTAATCTGAATGTCAGCCAAAAAATTTATGACAAAACTCGGCTGGCAGTTATACATTGATCTACAGATATATATATATATCACATATATATATATATATATATATATATATAAATATTGTTCTCACTGATACTGAAATTCAGATTACGATGTTTCTTTAGAACGGATCAACGTCAAAACCCGAGGATTCCGTGCATTATTATTTATACTAACACTAATAAATGGCAAAGCCCTCACTGACTCACTCATCAATAGTGCTCCAATTTCCCCTTTAGGTAGAAGCATGAAACTTTGGAAGTTGTTCAGTACCCTCTTGCCACGATAATTGGCGAAAAAGAATGTTAAACTTTCAATCATGGGGGACCAGCGCCCCAAAATCATTTTTTCCCATTGTATGTGCTTTATAAATTAGAATAAACATTTCCCGTGTAGGTAGAAGCATAAAATTTAGATTTGTTGTTGAGTACACGCCTGCTATGGTAGCAAGTAAACAAATTATTTAAATTAACACTCACTAGGGCCCAGAAGCCAAAATGTAATTATTTTCATAACATGAGCGTTATAAAAACTGATTCATCACTAATTCTACAATTTCCCGTTGTAGATAACAGAATGAAACTTTGGGAAGTTGTTAATTGCACTCCAGCAATGGTAACAGGCGAACAAAATTTATAATTATCACTACCCGGGGGGGGGGCGAGGCCTAAATATATTATTTTATTATGTAAAAGCTTACCCATCACTAATTCTCCATCTTCCCGTTTAAATAGAAGCGTGAAATTGGGAAGTTGTTGAGTACCCATCCCTGAAGGAAACCAGTGAAAATATTATCATTCACTGAGCGCGCGGGGCCTCAATGAAGTTTTTTTTCCTATTATAATCTATAGAAAACAGAATCATAATTAAATCTCCCAACTCCCTTGTAGGTAGAAGCATGAAGATTTTTCACGATAAATGAGCTAAAAAATTTTTTATTAAACTTTTGATCATGTTTAAAAGGGTTTTGACAAAACTTTGACTTTTGAAACTTGATGTCCCATGTTAAAATACTATATGACATTAGAATTATAGTTATCTTTTTTTTTTTTGAGCCGAGTGCCCCAAATCTCTTTTACGTAAATGTTTAAGAAATTTTACCATTCGATCTCTCACGATTTTTAAATACCAATATTGACAAACAAATCATGTTCCAGATATGAAATCAATTGTTGCCTTGAATTGGTCTTAGTGAGTTCTCAACGCCAATCGAAATCCTAATTTTCGATAGCAAAGCGCCGGTAGTTAGTTATTTATATATCCGTATTTTGAAAGTTGCCGGGACCATTTGAACATGAAATAACTTTACTAGCTGTTTGAATGTTTTAACACTTTATTAATGAAAAGCATAACTCTCTTTAAAAATTATACAAATGACATTTATTATTATTTTAAACATAAAACGATATACGATAAATGAGAAATATTACACAGTGGAACAATTTAAAGTTAATTATATATTCTTGTTGGAAAAGATTATGTGGAGAGACATCAGAGCATCTCGAAGTTTAAATATATATTTTTTTAAAAATGGCATTGAACATGTTCCCTGGTTGGTACTCTGTTACACACTCTGAAGGGAGGGGGGGTGATGGTGTTTATTTATTCTGATAGTGTTTCCAAAAGATGCACTATTTTATATTTTTAAAAAAAAATAATAAACTTTAAAATTCATCGTGAGAAAAATGATATTAGTATTCATAACTTTATATTTTGAAACTTTTAGCGTGAGATTTAAATATCGACAGTAAATTAATTTAAGTTTAGTTGTTGTCTTAAAATCGACAATATTAATTCCGTTGTCGTCACCCTTATTAACATACAGAGATTTAAAAAAATAAAAACAACAAACATAACGATTTTAAAAAATACAAAATAGACTTTAAAATCTTATACACAATATTTTATATTTGTGTTCATGTTCTCCTAATCAAACTAATTTCACATCCATTAAAATATGTAAAATCATGTTCTGAGCAAAAATGAATATTTTTAAGCATCAAATTAAAAATGAGTTAGTAGTACATATCTAAAAGATCACAGGTGCTATCAGTAGATAGCTGTATCTCTTACAGATCTGACTTGGTTTATGGTGTGCCACAAGGCTCCGTTTTGGGTCCGGTACATTTCGTGCTGTATACAAGGCCACTACTTCTTCTGCTCGAAAAGCATTCAGTTAAAAGCCAATCATTTGCAGCTGATACACAACTTTACACTCACACTGATCCGTCTGATATTAACTTCACTGTCCAATTGATGCAGGAGTGCATTGGTGAGGTCAAGTCTTGGATGACTTTAAGCAAGCTCAAACTGAATGATAATAAGACAGAAGCACTGCTATTCTGTAACAATAAATCACGCAGTACTTTGACTCTTCCGAATTCTATTCAGGTGGCTAGTTCTGATATACTGTTCACAACATCGACTAGGAATCTTGGCTATATTATTTCTGACATGTCTACCAATAACTTCATCAATCACATCTGTCGCTCTGCCTATACTGCCATTCGTCAGATCAGTTCAATTCGTCATTACTTGACGGATAGTGCAACAAAAACTCTAGTCTGTGCTCTTGTTCTAGATCGTATTGATTACTACAATTCTCTTCTGTCAGGTGCGCCAAAAGAATGCATTGGAAAACTACAGAGAGTTCAAAATTCAGCTGCCAGATTAGTTCTAAAGGCAAAAAGACATGATCATGTTACTCCGCTACTTTACTCACTTCATTGGCTACCTATACAAGCCCGAATTGATTACAAACTGGCCGTTCTGTGTCACAACTTCTTTTCTGACTCATGCCCTTCATATCTTACTGAAATTTTGTCAGTCTACTTACCAAGTCGTCAGCTACGCTCTTCTGCACATACACGCATTCTCTGTGTTCCTAAGACAAGAACTAAAACATTTGGCGGAAGGTCATTCTCTTTTTGTGCAGCCAAACAATGGAATTCTCTTCCATTACACATCCGTATTATTTCAACTGCTAAAAATCTTTCAAAACTGCACTTAAGACACATCTTTTTAAAATTTATTTTGAAAATAAATGAAACAACATTTCTTTAAATGATTAACGTAGCTGATGTATAACGTATTGTCATTTATGTAGTTAGTATGATATGAATGTTTCTTTTATTAATATATGTATCGTTATTTCCATGTAAAGCGCTGTGAGCCTGGCTCCTAGCTGGGATACAGCGCTATATAAATTATCATTTTATTATTATTATTATTATTATTATTATTATTATTTTTATTATTAAAGCTCTGTTTCGACTCTACAAGTTAGTGTAAAGTAGTTAACAAGATCTATAAATATTGGATCAATTGAAAAATAGTAAGCGCAACGGCACACGTTAGAGCAAAGTTATAAAAATTATTATCAAAAACTCGACCTAGCCTGAAAATAAAGCAATTAACACAAACTAATTAAGAGCAATAGAAACAAAATGAGACATTTTTGGACCAAGAAAGAATTTGGGCTATACGCATTCGAGGTGGTGTTTTCACTTTTGTTGCCTACTGACGTCATCTCCGAAGCTGCCGCTGTGGTTTCCGATTTAGTCTCCGTTGCACTAACTGATGCTGTTGTCAAATATTTTGATGTTGTCGTCAGTGAGGCTGTTGGTGTTATATCTAATGTCGACGACAGCAGAGAGGCCGTTGTTGTAGTTTCCGATTTAGTCTCCGTTGCAATAACTGATGCTGTTGTCAAATATTTTGATGTTGTCGTCAGTGAGGCTGTTGGTGTTATATCTAATGTCGACGACAGCAGAGAAGCCGTTGTGCTCCTTGTTCTTGTAGTTGTTACAACAGTTGTTATTGGAGTGCCATAGTCGCAGGTAGCGCAGCAAATTTTTAAGTTGTTGGTGCCACCAGAACAATGGGAAGTTTGACAGGTGCCAGCTCTGTCTCCGTACTCACAGCCTGTGAAATGAAATTTTATGGTCACATTTAGCAGCAAGTTTCATCTGTCACTAACAAGACGCTTCTTTATGTCACTTCCTTGTGACTGATCTATTTACACCGGTGTCTGTAAGTGCTTTAACGTAACGTTATCTCCAACACGATAATTCTCTTCAACATTTCAAGTCAAGAAAAATACTAGTTGTTAAAGAAATGTTTGATAACAACATATAAATCACTATGTATTCAATATAAACATACACAAAATAAATATTTTGAAATTAAAAATGACTCGATTCCTTACCTTTAAATAATACCTCAGATAATCTATTTTTAAGCTAGACTATAAGATACTAGCGGCTGAGGTGTGTGGGATAGAGCCATGCAAAGCCACAATAAGACTGATGAGTGACTTTCGCTAAAGAGTCCTCCGCTCAACTGGAGAGGAGATGGGCGCCACCAAGGTCTACCAAGCCCCGATAAAGCTCTAATGGAGAGATTAGAGCCCGCTACGACCACATAGTTATGGGACACACACATAAAATAAGATACTACCTATTCTCCCCACTTACCGCGATATTAAGTGGTTGTTTTTTTTTTTACCTTATTAAGAGTGGCTTTTGTGACGCGTATATTTTAGGAGTTATTCGGTTATTTAGCGTTAACACATTTGAGAAAAAAAACAACTAAAACGGTAAAAAAAATATATAAAAATGAAAAGAAAACCGCTGTACTATCTTTAGGGCGCAGTATTAAGTGCAACAATTATAATTAAATTTCCATTTCTTTAACGATTATAACGACAAAACATTCATTGCAATTGACACATTGACATCCTTATATTGTAGTGAACCTCACCGGTACCTGTTGTAGTGAACCTTACTTGGTACTCGTGGGACTGTCATCAATGTTCCCTCATTTCGAATAATCTAGCCACACCTTGCTCTCGTATTAAAACACTACACTCGAAAACTCCAAATGTAATAACTACTTCTCTTAAGTTATTAACTATTTGACTCCAATATACACTGTAATCTAGTTTCACTTTCTCTTTCTTCAAAGTGTATTATGTCCATTCACAAGCTACCCCCGTCAGCTGTTGGTCACGTCCTAATACTGGCTTCCAACCTGTGCACCTCACGTTCTACTCTCGTCAGACTCCTGTCACTGAAGCCCCTCCTTATAATCCCATCCAACTAGTCCGAAGATCACGCCTTTGGTTTACCTACATCTAGTGTACTCGTCGCCTCCTCAGCAAACCATCGATCACTCATCAAGTTCGCCCCCTAGATTAAGTCTTGTTCGGGAGGGAGAGGTTCGGTTTGACACACTAGTCTGTGGTAAACCCCCCACCATTCATCTACCCCCATCTAGGCCACATGCACGTTTGACCGGGACTTTTAACAGCTCTACTCAGTTCAGTGGTCCGCCTCCGTTTATCTCCCAATTCAGCGAGTTAACACTTCGCTCCAGAACCTCATCTCGCTTAACATCTGCTCTCGAGAGTTGTCGCTTTTTGTCCTCACACCAATTAACCCATCGTGTCCACCATGCGGCTCCACGGTCAGTCTTTGATCTAAAAACCTCTAACCGCCCTAGGTCTCCATAATATTTAAGATCCCAACATTCTTATCAGTCTTTTAATTTAAACAAAGGGGTAAAAACATATGTGACACACAGAGTCACTAATGATTTGGTATGTTACATTTACAATTATTACACAATTTATAACTATGGGTCAAGATTTGTAAGAAACACTCATGGAGTTCTAAACTTAAACTTGAGATAGTGGTGAAAAAATAACATTTCAACATGAGAGAAAACTTATGTAACTCATTATTTTTTGCTTTGCTGCTTTCTTTATTTAAATAACCCCCATAGCTCAATTTTTAAAATGTAATTTAATGGAAGTACATTTTCAAATTCATAGAATGAGAAAGCTATTTTGATAAAAGAAAAAAAAATTTCATCTATATAAAATATACTGACTTTCAGATATGTAAACTAAAATAATTCAAGCTCATGAACTGCATATTAAGATGTTTGTGCAAAGGTCCCGTTCAAATTTCATAGTTGATCCTGCTCAGAGTTAAACAAACACACGATCGGAGGTTTTAATCTGCCTCAGTTCATCTTTACCATGGAGTCTCCAGATTTTTGTTTGTTTAGCAAATCCGTAAATTAGTGGTACCGTTTAGGTCCTGTGATAAATATAATTGCATATTTACCTTGCACTGGTCTGTAGTAGTTCTTACAACTGTTGCAGCATCGCTCCGCATTATTGTAACACGACCAGGGCCGGGTTTTCATGTACTCAGAACAGTTCAGGTTGGTGAGTGAAAACAATTTATCATCGCCGTACAAGCAGGTCACTAAAAGAATTTCGCTCTTTAATATTTTGAGGGTAAACAATTGGTTGTCTTAGCATTTTTAACAAATGTTTAATTTTAATTTAATTGTCCAGTTTTAAATAATTGATCAATAATTCTCAATTATTTTTTAACAAGCTTAAAGGAAACTGCACCAATAAACGTATCTGTCTCAAGCGATGCATGCATTGAAGCGTGAAATTTTAAATAAGTATTTTAAAAAATATTTGGCGGCTGGGTAGCGAAGTCAATAGTGCGCTAGCCTCACAAGCTGAGGCGCGTGGGTTCAAGCCCACGAAAAGCCACTGTAAAAATGTTGTGCAATGACTAACGCTTAGAAAGTCCTCCGCTGACCTGGAGAGGGATGGGGGCTCCGCCAGTGTCCATTAAGCCCGAGAATATTCTAATGGAAACATTAGAATCCTCTACGACCCCGATAAAAAGAGGTTATGGGACTAAAAAAAAAATATTTTTTTTAAATTAAAAAAAATTGTAACCTAAAATTGAATTGTTAATTAATTATTCAAGACCAATTTGTGTTCTGTTTACCTTTTGTGAGGATGTCAAAAAGAGAGGAACTTAAATAAATGGATTCAAGACTGTAAGATTCTAAAAGATGGCAAACAGCTTTCATTGACAATAGATATGTAGTTAGTAGTCTAAGTGCAAGAATTATTTATCATTGGCTAAAGTAGTAGCATGTGTCTCTTAATTATAATTAAAACTCACTAACCATCACTTTGTGGAGCTAACTCGTGTGAGACGCATTCTCCCTTCGAACATAGCTGTTAGAAATCAAAACAAATCAAATTCCATTTAATACATATTATTAAAAGTACTCATAATACTTAAAAACCACATAAAAAACGTTGAGCTATTTATCTTAATAATATATATTTTTTTTTGCTATATAAAAGGTGAACAACTAGATAATGTCTCGCACTGCTGTCTTTCCGTCAGTGCAGCACTTTATTGGCTATAAACTAAATCCCGGGTCGTTGCTTTAGTGTTGACAAATTTCTTCGTTCTTAAGCATTATGTAAGTTCGGAACTTATATCAAAGCCTGTTTGTCGTCTTACATCCCTCAACTACTTGACGTTAATTTCACTACGTCTTCAATAACTCGTAAATTTATGATATATCACGATGCCACGCAACTATGTCACATCATAAATGGCCAAAACTCAATTCATACTACGAAAGAATCGAAATTATAACAATCACAAAGGCGAGAATTTATATACTTTTCATCATACTCCGCCCCATCAAAGTGGACAAAAAGCACCCCCCAAAAAGCCCCTAAAGCCCCCAACACCCTGATATACCCTGTATATATAAAGCAACGATGGCCAAGCCGCTGCTCACGAGCAGCAGGCGACTCTTCTGTGCTTATATTGCGATTCACGTACAATTTATGAAACTTATGTTACAAGGATTGCTGGAAGATTTCCAATCCAGATTTAATTACCCATAGTGCTTCAATGCAGCTCTCAACATTTCTTTTTTAAATTTTTATAAAATGATTCTTAGTTACTTCAAGTTTGGCCACCCATGATGCAGAGTGTTACCCGAAATTATTTTGTTAAGCAACAACAAACAAAAGTTTTTTAAGTATTCCGAAAATCCCAAAGAGATATTTAAATCAAAACTACGTGCAACATAGTTAAATTTCATATTTATATATATATATA
>MUZC01000075.1:1182791-1205013 GCA_002072015.1 Radix auricularia
TATATATATTTATTTATTTATTTATAGATAGATAGATAGATAGATAGATAGATAGATAGATAGATAGATAGATAGATAGATAGATAGATAGATAGATATTGTGTCGACAGAATGGTAAGTCTTCTATGGAGCCAATAAATGTTGCTATGAAAAGAGAACGACATCCGTGTCCTTAAACTGTTGTAGAATTCGTCCATACAAAGTCTACAAAGAATTTCTCATAGGCGCAACTACGAGAACAAGGAAAGAAGAACAGGTATCTGATTTTAAATCTTCAAAATAATTTTCATAATTACAATAACTTCAGGGTAGCAAACCGACCGTAAATTTACGGACAGTCCGTAAAGATTTGTCGTAAAATTACCAGTCCATACGATTCCGTAAAAAAAATTAATAAGTCCGTAAAAAAATTGACAATCTCAACGTTTAAAAAATCAGTAAATTATGTTTGTGATATCTTTTTTCTTAATTCAAATTTTAATTTTTAAAGTGTTTTAGTGGCATCCCGCGCTCTATTAATAACTGTAAGCGCTTTCTGGACAGCTATGCTCGCGCGGCGAGACGCATGGCGGCAAGTTAGATTTGTTGTTAGAATTGTACGTCACAATTACGCATAAATTATGACGACATAAATTTAAAAAAGTATTTGTTTTAAAAAAGAGGGCGGAAACAATTAATACAAGCGAAGACGATATCGGCACTATAGCCGCAGTTAAAACTGTGAAATAAACGAAAACGAGGATAAAATTATTGTTAAAAAAAGCTTAAGTGAACAAAATGTTCTTTTTCAACCTACATGGATTACAAATGGCGAATTTAAGGACTGGATATCAACGGAAAATGATTCCAAATAAATTGCTGTATGTACGTGCTGTAGGAAGATATTTAGCGTTGCATCTGGTGGTGTACAAGACGTTTGCAGCCACGGTAGAAGCGCAAAACATATTCAGGCCTTCACATGGAACATCAGAAGTAGAACGCGTTTTTTCTGCTTTTAGTTTATTTAAAACAAAATTGAGTAACAAATTGTCTACTCCAATGTTGGAAACTTTACTGACTGTGAGAAATGGACCGGGAAAAATTACTCCCACCACGATCGACAGTGTAAATGTTTCTATGTATGATCATAAGCAGGAGAAATTCAACACTGTCAATGGTGATGAATGTCATACAATAAACTAAAGTTATAAAATATAAACATGGCAATAGAGACGTGCTCATATTGAGACGTTACATTTTTAGCTACAATGCTTGGATTATGCTTCCCATTCGTTCGTTTGAAGGTAATAATTTTATGTTAAATGAGTCCGTAAAAAAAACTGTCCGTAAATTTTGTTGAAAATTCTTATATTTGTCCGTAAATTTTATTTTATTAAGTTGGCAACCCTGAATAACTTATTTCAATGAAATGTCACTGTCAAAATTAAAATTATTTATTTAAAAACAAAGATTTGTCTATTCGTTGTAAGAACAATTAATTTGAATGAAAATTATTTAAAACTCTACTGATTTCTTTAAAAATTCATTTATGAATACCTTTATATGATCATTAAAATGCTTATAAATTACAGAGAATAAGTCTTTCCTTTACATATTTCAGTTTCTCCAAGTTTAAAATAATTTTACAAAATATTAGTGGATTATTGTGCGTGTGTGTATTGTGTGTAGAGAGTGTGTGTATGTTTAAGTTTGTGTGTTGTGTGTTTAAGTGTGTGTGTGTAAGTGTTAGAGTGCTCGCTCCTTCACGCATGAATATTCCACAAGTACGTCTAAATTTAATTATCAGTATAGATGTATAAAATCCGTTTATCGATTTAATTATGGGAAAAACTACTGGTTTGTTTTTTTTTCTTTTGTCGCGCTCTGAAGTGTTTTGAACTACAATTTAGTGAGCCATATTTTTTTATAACTTTAAATGAAGTTTGTCTTCTGTCTAGGTATGCTTCGCTTCTACTAGAGGCCGATGTCTAAGGAAACCATTCAACGTGACTACAATAGATTAAAATGTAGGGCTGGTCAGTGAAATTCTGCATTTATACGCAAAATACAAGATCTGAGGAACGACTAGCTTTCTGAAGTTACACGTTAGCAGTGGTTTTTTATTGTATCCTCTAAGAGCTCGCGTATTTGTTTGTTTAAATTTATAAGATTTTTAAGTCCGAATTTTCTCCGACTTATTTAACGTTTGATAGTATTTTTATTAAAATTTTAATTCTTTTGGTCTACATTTAAATGAGGACTATTTAGAAATTTAGATATGCCACTGGTATTCATGTCACAAGAATGAAAACGTTTATTTGAATCTTTTAAATATGTATACTAAAATACCTTCTGGTCCTTTTCTGTTTTCATTTAAATTTCTTCACAATTGTTGATAGAAGAATTTTTTTTCGTCTACATGCTTTTTTAACCCTCTTAGCAGTATAAGTATTTAGAAAATCAACTATTGATAAAGTGATTGTAATAATGCATTAATAAATAAGTGAATAAATTGAAAAGTAACCATGGATGAAGCTGAAACGACTCCCACTTATAGATGTGCTTGATGTGTAGCGCTTCCACGCATTCTCAATATACAGTTCACAAGATTTAGTTTTAAGGCACGGAACTGTATTATTTGGCAAGTCTTTATTGGTGCGCACTATTCCACGCCATAGTTTTTATTTGTTGTTTATTAAATGTGAAGAATAATAAAAATAATAATAATAAGGAGCAAGGAGCCGGGCTCACAGCGCTTTACATGGAAATAATAATACATATATTAATAAAAGAAACATTTATATCATACTAACAACATAAATTAAAATACGTTATGCATCAGCTATGTTAATGATTTAAAGAAATGTTGTTTAATTTATTTTCAAAATGAATTTTAAAAAGATGTGTCCTAAGTGCAGTTTTGAATGACTTAAATGTTAAAATACTACGTTTGTGTAATGGAAGAGAATTCCATTGTTTGGCTGCACAAAAAGAGAATGATCTTTCGCCAAATGTTTTAGTTCTTGTCTTAGGAACACAGAGAATGCGTGTATCTGCAGAAGAGCGTAGCTGACGACTTGGTGAGTAGAATGACAAAAGTTCAGTAAGATATGAAGGGCATGAGTCAGAAAAGAAGTTGTGACACAGAACGGCCCATTTGTAATCAATTCGGGCTTGTATGGGTAGCCAATGAACTGAGTAAAGTAGCGGAGTAACATGGTCATGTCTTTTTGCCTTTAGAACTAATCTGGCAGCTGAATTTTGAACTCTCTGTAGTTTTTCAATGCATTGTTTTATCTCACCTGACAGAAGAGAATTGCAGTAATCAATACGAGCTAGAACAAGAGCACAGACTAGAGTTTTTGTTTTACTGTTAAGTAATGACGGATTGAACTGATCTGACGAATGGCAGTATAGGCAGAGCGACAGATGTGATTGATGAAGTTGTTGGTAGACATGATGTCAGAAATAATGTAGCAAAGATTCCTAGTCCTAGTCGTTGTTGTGAACATTATATCAGAACTAGCCACCTGAATAGATTTCGGAAGAGTCAAAGTACTGCGTGATTTTTTGTTACAGAATAGCAGTGCTTCTGTCTTATTATCATTCAATTTGAGCTTGCTTAAAGTCATCCAAGACTTTACCTCACCAGTGCACTCCTGCATCAATTGGACAGTGAAGTCAATATCAGAGGGATCAGTGTGAGTGTAAAGTTTAGTATCATCTGCAAATGATTGGCTTTTAACTGAATGCTTTTCGAGCAGTAGAAGTAGTGGCCTTTTATACAGCACGAAAAGTACTGGACCCAAAACGGAGCCTTGAGACACACCATAAACCAAGTCAGATCTGTAAGAGATACAGCCATCTACTGATACCACCTGTGATCTGTTAGATATGTATGATTGAAACCAAGCCAGAACTGAGCCAAAAATCCCAAAATAATTTTGCAGCGGGTTATTTTTATGGCTGGAACTGTTGCTCCTCTAAGAAGACTTCCAAACTGTATCTTCTTAACCATTTATGCTAGTTTTAAAGTTACCACTAAGTTATCTTTCGTGTAATCTTGTAACTTTAAAAAAATTTGATTAATTCGAAATAACATGGTCATTTTTATTCCTCTCCTTTATACATTATATGGCAAAAATGTGCACGTTCATGAAAGTGCAAATAAATTATCGTTCAAATCTCTTTGCTACTTAAAGCTCATTTAAATATTGTGTAAAAAAAATTTTGTTATATGCTTGATAACGATTGAAATTATTTAATTCCAATAATTTAACACATATAGATAGATACACATGAAAGCCTTAAGGGAAATAACAAAAACAGATAATTGACAATTTTTTAATGAGATATTTCCACTGTTATTTCACGTTTTTCCACTTTAAATAAATTTATTATGATACGCTTGAAAAGTTTATAGATTTTTAAAAAATGATTTTTATGCTTGAATATTTTTTTATAAATTCAACAATTTACGAATTATTTTATTAAGTTTTAATCGCATTTTAATGGTTTAAAATGCGTAACGATTATCTGTACAAACAAAGATTGGGCAGAGGAACATGTTTATAATTTTCAAATCTGTCGCAAATTGCAAAGTAGAGATAACGTTTTGCACGCACACTGTCTACACTTAGCGGCTCTTCGTGTAGAAATGAACCAAAGATTTAAAATCATTCTTCACTTGGATAAGCCCTTGGCCCAACTGGGGGTCAAGTCGTGGCTGAAAAACCGTTTCCGTGAGAAGTGGGTGGCTTGAGGGCTGGGCTAATGGGAATACGGCCAGGAAGGTATACCAGAAAATGCCGCGACTGAGAAAAAGCAATCCCTGGTTGACACTTGAACGTAGAAGTCATACGCTCATAACACGGATGAGAACTGACCATTGTCCAATACGAAGCTACCTATACAAGTTTGACAACAGGAGGTAACTGGCCTGTCGGCTAAGTAGCTGCCCCGAGGAAACGGTGGCCCACGTACTAGAATGCTGCCCCGAGTTGGACGGGGTTTTGGAGGGTGAAGTTGTGGTACCTGCAGAGGATTACCTCTATGGCGATGCCCGCTTGATGAGGCTCACCTGCGAAAAATTGAACCGGGTCCTAAGAGCCCAACGGCTCGACCCAACATAGAATGAACATTCGTTAGTAGGGCCATTGATTATCTGAGTAATAGGAAGGCTCCAGGAAACGAATGCATTCCCGCAGAAGTCAATACCTTCAGCAAATCAAGACTACTGAAGCCTCTGAACGAACTAATATGCGATTACTGGGAACACCAAAATAGTCACGGTATGTAGGTTGGTCGGTAAGTAGGTAAAATCCGTCCGTCATGAAGGGACGATGAAGTTGACTCCTGCTCCACTTTCCCCACTTCTCATTTCTCCTGGCTCTTTGCTCTTTACTCCTAGCTGTGAGGATGGCTTCCCTAGCTTGAATGCCCTCACTCACTTTTGACCACCGGAGTTTGCGCATCACAGCAATGCTCTTCCACATTTCAAGGTTGATGCACGTCAGTAACATGTACTGTAACGATCACTAGTTAGCATGGTCTATTATAAACCATATGTTTAAATGGCGTGATACAAAATAGCATCATTTTAACTTACAATGCAAGATGAATAGACCTACCAACCAACATATCTCAAAAGCATAGAACAGTGACCAGAACTCCACTAGATTAACGAGGTTACACAGGTCCCAAAGGTGAAGGCAAATTTATTTTAAAACAGGGTTCTTCAATCTTTTCTGAATATCAGATTAGACGAAATGAGACATTGAAGGGGGGAGGTTGTTCCTTTTCAACCGCATTTACGTTTGGGAATTACAGAAATTCATATTTAAAGGACTTAGAAGCAAAAAAAACTAGCGCAACCGTTCACAATGATGAACCCTTTACCGTAGGGCAACCATTCTCTATACCGCATGTCACGTGGTGGTCGAGAGGTAGCGCTCTCGACTGTCATACCGATGGTCACGGGTTCGAATCCACACGAAGGTGAGGATTTGTTCTCGCGGCCTGAGGAGTCCCCGAGTCACCCAGCTCCGAATGGGTACCTAACTAGACAATAGTTAGGCGGCTGGGGTAATGCGTGGAACCCCTATAGCCGTGGCCTGTGACCGCTGCATCACTTGCCAACAGATCATCTCTCATGGTCTGTGGACGCAATTATCTTCTGCATAGAAGGAGCGTCTGTATATCTAAGATATAAGATATAAACTCATGCTTACTGAGACTTAATTATGAAGAATAATGGCCTCTAAAATATATGCGTGTGTGTGTCTGTGTATTTTTGCATGCGTGGAAGTGGGTGTTTCCAAAATATATCAATGCTCCTTTTATAAATTTTCCAAGTAGAGAGGTTGATTGTTATATTTGAATGTCAGAGTTTCACTAAGTTCCAATTGAGAATTATTATTTTTTTGTTACTACCTGTGGCCGAGTTCGTGGGCAGCTGTAGCGATACTAGAAAATCCTTCTAAATCTTCCATGATAGAAGAGCTTTTACCATCTGTGTTGCAGAAAGTACCAAGGTATGCTAAGCCTAAAAGAAAATATATCATGTATTTGTAGACAAGAGTAATTGTAAAAAATAAATCCAATGTTATACACATAAATCCCCCCTCAAGAAAAAAAGTCTCCGCCGACGGATTTATTTTAAAATAAATCTTCGGGGGTTTGGGGGAGAAAATGAAAATATTTTCCTCCAGAGTAAAATTAATTCTCCTCTACCCTGTAAAATAATGTAACCACCAAAATAAATCAACGCCACAATACACCTTCAATACAACACACGTGTGTCACTAAAACACAAGAATGGTAACAGTCATATAGATCTATGTTTAATTTAATATTTTTTATGGTAGTGGTATAGCTAAAAGATAATTATATTCATTAAAGATAGTAATACTGAAAAAAAGAAATATTCAGAAACGTATTGCTCATTATACTAACGGTAATACTTTAGCTGGATACTTAATACGTAGATTTTAAAAACTACTATAGGCCTATACATAACGCATTCTCTCATGCCCGCTCAATAAAATATAACATTTAAAGGGACGAATGTGAAGGCACAAATTCAAAAGTCTCACTGTTTTAGCTCCACATTCTTAAGCCTTCAAACAAAAATCGTCTCATTTTTCGCTACATTTCTAGATGGAATGTGTGAAAGGTTATAACTTAAGTTCTTGTCTATGTTATCATTGACCTCAAATAGTTTTATATACCTTATAGAAAAGTTGCTTTAATGCACATCAAAATTATTATTTTCTATGAACAAACGTATTTTGCTTACCTACGACTTGTTTGTTTTGAATGCTGTCTTCCAATCGAAATAGGTCGAACCTGAAAGATATAGTCAGTTATAGATAATACTAATTAATGTGACAATCATTATAAGAGCTGAACTGAGTTCACGACAAAGGAGGACAGATTAAACAAATTATGGTTTTTACACACAATGTATTAAAGTGCATTTTGGCAAAGAGCATCTATCTGATGACAAAACTAAACAATTAACAATTAAATAAAAACAACCCGTAAAAACAAATTGTTGACTATAAATCCCTTATAGTCTATATGAGACAGAACAAAAAATTATTGATTATATTCAAAATAATATTACACCATGTGACAAACATTTACAGATATAAAGTGACTGAACTCCCCTTGCTTTAAAACGGGGACGAGTGGGGTGGGAGTGTGGTAACCGATGATTCGACTGAACTCCTGCAAACACGTAGATGTCGACAATAACAGACGGCTACCAGACAGTTATATAGAGATAAACTAGAAGTGCATTAATTTAATTACGGTACACTCGATCAATTTAAAAATTTGTTAGTATGTCTTTTTATGTAACATAAGTCAATGTAAAAATTTTCAGCTCGATAGCATTACGGGAAGTTGGTCATTTTTTAACTTTTGTTTTTCCGTCGGACCAAGAGAGAAAGAGAGAGAGAGACGACAGTGAAGTTAATATAAGTGATTTATAAAATGTCCATGAATAACAAAACTATTATTTACTTAAATAGTAGTGAAAATTGTTGCACATCCACTCATGGGCAGAGAATGGATTCGCAAATTAAAAATATAATCGCCACAGTCGATCCACTACACCTTTTTCTCAAGTGACAGAGAGCAAGTAGAAGTCGACAGAATGTTGAAAACACACTCAAGTGTATTACAAGGAGGAATGGGAAAAATTAAGCTTATTAAAGCATCATTTCCTCTGAAAAAATGAGTGCAAACCAAAATTTATAAGAACAAACACTGTACAGTACGCTTTAAAATAAAAAATTGAAGCAAAATTTAAGATACTAGAGAAAGAAGGGATATTCACGAAGATTACAAACAGTTAGTGGGTTACACACATAGTTCCAGTTATTAAATCTGCTGGTAATGTTTGCATCTGTGGCGACCACAAAACCACAATAAATTCAGCTCTAGTTTCATAATCTTAAGCCCTTCCAAGAATTGAAGATATTTTCAATGTCCAATGTACTTTGGATGATATAATCATCATAGGGTAAACCAAAAAAGCACACTTAATGAACATTGACATTGCTCTAAACAGATTTGAAAAATTTGGTTTAAGAGCAAATTGAAAAAAATGCAACTTTTTCCAAGATCAAATAATTATCTGTGACCATAAGAGTAATAAAGATGGACTACATAAAACTGTTGACAAAGTGGAAGGAATTATAAATGCGCCAAGACAAACAAATGTAAAACAATTGAAATCATTCCTTGGAATATTAACTTATTATCATAAATTTCTTTTTTTTAAAAAATTGCTACTGTTATTATTAATCCACTGAATGAACTTTTTCAAAAGAATGTAAAATGGCAGATGTCTAAAAAAAAACACCAGAAAAACCATTTCTTAAAAGGTTGAATAAAGGTTGATCAATGCGCTATGACCCTAGACTTGTCTAAGATGCAAACCCATATGGACTGGTATCTGTCTTATCACATATTACAGATAAAGGGAAGGAAAAGCTCATAGCAGATGGATGAGGATCCTAAAAAAGGCTGAAAAGAACTGATAAAGAATCTTTGGCAATCGTTTATGCAGTGAAGAAATTCTTTTCATATATATGTTCAATGAAATTCACTCTTGTTACTTGTCATAAGCCGTTACAGTTTATATTCGGACCAGCGAAAGAAATTCCGCAAATGATAGCTTCAAGACTGCAACGTTACGCTGTATAACTGTCTGGATTAGATAACACAATTGAGTAGATATAGATCAACTGCAAGACTTAGTAACGCTAATTTTCTAGCATCTTTACTATTCAGAAATTCTTTACTATGCTCCAAAAAGTTCTGCAAGTATCAGGAAAGAAAGAGCTAGAGATACAATATTATCTGAGATCTCTATATACGTATATGAATCTTCTTGGCTAGGAAATACTAACAATGAATGAAATTCATTTCTTACAAGAAAGCTTAAATTGTCAATGCAAAGGGTGCATAATACGGGTTAATAGAGTTCTATAACTAAAAAGCTACAAACCCAATCATTAAATCTACTGCATGAAGGACATCTTGGAATAGTAAAAATAAAAATTGTTGCAAGTCAACCATGTGGTGGCCTCATATGGACACAAATAGAAGGAATCACAAAGAAATTTTCAGGTTGTGCAAACAAAATTATCAAACAGAGCGCAAACCAAACTTCATCTTATGGAATTACCACACAAACCATGGTAATGAGTGTATGTGGACTATGCCGGACCATTTCTTAAAACTATGTTTTTAGTGGTGATAGATATACACACTAAATGGGCTGGAAAAAATACCTACAAGTTCTGCTAAATAGTATATATATATATATATAAACCTTCAAGCTAAATAATAGCGAAAATGTAAAATATATTTCCTGTAATTTTTTTTTAACTTTATTCTAATTTTATCGATTACCTAGCAAACAGCATGGCATGATCATATGGCCCAATGACGTCTTTACTCGAGTTTACAACAAATGTACTGAAAGCATCCAGACTGAGGCTAGCGTCGATAATGTCATTGGGAGACGCGGAGATTTTAAAATCTTCCGTGAACCTTGAATCTTTGGCCGTCTGAAATATAATAACAATAAATTTTGACATATAATAGTTGAAGGTATCAACATTGAGCATGCAGTTGTATCATTCTGAAAGTTGTTCATTTCTATCTTTGCGAAACTTTTAAATTGTGCATACTCCTGATAAATCTTGTAAATTATGTACTCCGTACCATCTTGTTGAAAGTTTTGAATAATGCATTCAAGTTTTAAATAAATTATCATTTGGCCTGTCAAAAATGAAATACACTCTCTGGCGAGTATATGATGATGTAGAAACGTGTTTTAAAAAAGAATAAGCACATTATTAATAAATTTTAGCCACAAACATATTTGTTACGCTGAATTGCCATTGACTGATTTTGGAAATTTAATAAACGGAAAATACTTTTCTTAGTTTATTAATTTTTTTATGAAGGCTTTTAAAAATGTTCAGTCCCAATAGGAACTTCCCCGTCTCCAAAGAAGTTTTGGGACTGCATCAGGGCCGGCTTTAGGCATAGGCAAACTATGAAGCCACCTAGGGCCTCCCATTAGTGGGGGCCTCACACAGGAATCATAGAAAATAATTATAAACACTGTATATATATAAAGAGCTAACTACGACTAAGGTCCAAACAACGAGAACCTACCCATCAGTGCAATACCTTTACCCATTTAGCATGTTCGGAGTTTTAATAACTTTTTTTGGTTCACATTAATAATGATAATGTATGAAATGGACCCTATTTATCGACTTAGATATTCAGCCTATCTATACTAATAAAGGGAAAGCCCTGACTGACTGACTGAATGACAGACTCACTCACTCACTCACTGATTCATCACTAATTCTCCAATTTCCCGTGTAGGTAGAATTATGAAACTTTTAGAAGTTGTAAGGTAACCTCTCACTACAAAAACTTGCGGTATATAATTTTAAAAATCTCACTCATGTGGGGCCGGGGGCCCAAAAACTTTTTTTGCCTACATCCATCACTAATTCTCCAACTTCCCATGTAGTTAGAAGCATGAAACTTTAAGAAGTTGTTGGAGACTCTCTATCGACAAAAATTTGAGGAAAAGAATTTAGAAATTCACACTCATGGGGGCCGGGCCCCCAAAACTGTTTTTTCTTTATATAACCTATATACTAATTGAAAATCAATAATTCATCTATTTCCCGTGTAGGTAGAAGCATGAAACTTAAGAAATGTTTTAAGTACATGCTTCCGACGATAATTGGCAAAAGAGAATATTAAATTTCCCACTCATGTGGGCTGGGGCCCCGAAAACGATTTTTTAATTAAATGAGCTTTATAAACATTGAAAATCATAATTCTCCTATTTTCCGAGTAGGTAGACTCATCCAATGTTGGGGAGTTGATAAATACACTTTCACAATACCAGCAGGTGAAACATTGTTTTAAAATTTCTCTTACTGGGGGGCTGGGGGCTAAATTTAAAAACAAAAACTCACTAATTCTTTCATTCCCCATGTAGGTGGAGAGCATGAAACTTTATAAAGTTGTTGAGTTTAATCTCCCGATGATTGATTGGTGAAGCGAATGTTAAATGCCCACTCATAGCGGTACGGGAGCCCAAAAATAATGGGGCCCCATAAAACTTTTTCCCCCTTATATGAGCTTTTTACAAATTTCAAATAGTTTATTCTCCTATTTCCCGTATAGTTTGAAGCATGAAACTGTAAAAATTTTTGAGAACATGCTTCCGATGATATTGGGCCAAAGAGAATGTTAATATTCCAAATAATGGGGTATGGGGCCCAAAAATCATTTTTTCCTTTATATGAGCTTTATAAACATTGAAAATCACTACTTCTCCTATTTCCCATTAAGGTAGAAATTTTTCGAGTCCAAGCTCCCGACAATCGGCAAAAAGAATATTAGAATTCCCTCTAATTGGGTACCGGGGGCCCAAATATATTTTTCTTATATTAAAAAACCAAACAACTTATCACTAATTCTACAATTTTCCGTGTAGGTAGGAGCATGAAACTTTTGGTAATTGTTAAGTACGCTCTAAGGACAAATGTTGATGTAAAAGAATTTTGAAATACACACTCAATGAGGCCGGGGTCCCAAAAACGTTTTTTTTTTCTTATATGAGATTTATAATCTTCTGTACAGAAGGAGCGTCTGTAACATATAAGATATAAACATTGAAAATTACTGATTCTCTTATTTCTCGAGTAAGTCGACTCATGAAACGTTGGGAATTGATAATTACACTTTCAAGAAGGTATTTTAAAATATCTCTTTCTGGGGGCCAAATGTAGTTTTTTTCTAATATAAACTATATAAAAACTACACATCACTAATTCCCCCATTCTCCATTTAGGTAGAAGCATGAAACTTTGGGAAGTTGTTGAGTACAATCTCCCAATGAAAGTTGGTGAAATAGAATGGTAAATTTCCACTCACAGGGGGACGGGGCCCAAATATAAGTTTTTCTTATATTAAAAACCGACTCATCACAAATTCCACAATTCATCGTGTAGGTAAAAACATAAAAGTTTAGGAAGTTGTTGGGTACCCTCAAAACGACAAAAATGTGCGTAAAATAATTTCTAAAGGCACATTCATGAGGGCCTGGGCCACCCAAAAAACGTGTTTTTTCCTTATACCTGCTATAAAGAATTGAAAATCTATAATTATCCTATTTTCCAAATAGGCAAATGCATGAAACTTTGGTTTTTTTTAAAAACTACACCTCCACGATGGTAGCAGGTGAACAATTGTTTAAAGCATCCATTACTGGGGGCTTGGGGCCAAAATGTAGTTTTTGCCTAACATTAACTATATAAAAATTAAAAATCACTAATTCTCCCATTCCCCATGTAGGTAGAAGCATAAAACTTTAGAAAGTTGTTGGGTACACTTCAAGACAAAAATTGTCGTAATATAATTTTAAAATTCACACTCATTGGGGCCGGGACCTCAAAAACGTGTTTTTCCAAATATGTGCTATATACAAATTGAAAAGCACTATTTTCCTATTTCCCAAATAAGTAACGCATAAAACGTTGGGGTTTTTTTAAATAAACTTCCACGATGGCAGCAGGTGAAATAATATTTAAAATATTCCTTGGTGGGCGCTTGGGGGCCAAAATATAGTTCTTTATGCACTCACTCACTTATCACTAATACTCCATCTTCCCGAAGCAAAGCGCGGGCAAATTGCTAGTCGCAATTTAAATTCATTTAAAAGAGCAATTAGTCGATACTCTTTGTATATCATTGAAAATTCCGATTACTATTGTATTTGGGGAAAAGAAGTTTTTCCAAGTTGAAATTAATTTTTTTTTAAAAACCAACTATTGAGAACGTTTATGATGCAGTAGTCTTTCAAACGAGATACCGCGGAGTCTCTTGACTATTCACAATTTATTGCAGACTTTGCTGCCATCAAAGTAAGAAAAGTTGATTTTCTTTGAAAGTTTATGACAGGGTCAGGAAATTTTTTGTCTGAGATAGCCATGGACACCATATATTTTGAAAACTAATTATGTAAGAGCCATTTATTATGTTTAAATCTAAAAATTCAAGTAAATCTGCACAATTTGTGTAATATCAATACTAAAAGTACAATAATTATATCTCTGAATTCTGTATAACATTTTAATGCTGTTGCTAGCAAATAATCAGTATTTCTTACAATTAATGCGACTTATGGTGGTGCAGGGCTTTGTTGCAGGCTTATAGTTTGTATTGTTGATACATGGGGAGGTTCAGCTTCTTGTAGGTGTTGAGACTTCAATCCATGAAACGTGATCTCTGGTTGGTCTTAACATTCTTTAGATGTGAGAAAGACTGATCGCATGCATACGTACCTAGAGCCAAACATTGTCAGTACAACAATACTTACTCACTGCGTGCTTTAAGTTTTGACAATCAGATGGTCTGTGTGTTGAAGTTTTTTATTTTATTTCTGCCCACTTGTGTTGACTTGCCAACTGTGATTGCTATCTTGCAAGTCTTTCCAAATCTTCATTCAATGACTTGAACTTATTCACCAACATGTCTGAGGCCTTTAGATCAGCGGCTTGGAGCTCAAAATCTCTGACGGAGTCACCGGGAATGCAAATGAGGTCCATGCTGTCCACTGTACACTCGTGTCAATGGGTGCTGAACTTAAAAAGACATGTGTGCTCGCGAAATTTCTCAAACCGTGCTTTAAATGACTTTAGGAGATTAGACGTGAAGCCTGGTAGCTGCTGAATGTTAAGATGTTGAACAGGGTCACCTGTTGAACACGTATCTTTGAACTCACCCAGGTTTTCAAAGATTCCGATTCCTTAGAGCCGGCCCTGAATGCATTTTTGGTTTTTAATGGCATGTTTGTGGGGCTGTGTGTTTGGAATCACACATTGCCTACGGTAAATAAGATTCACCATAGTTTAGTATGTTACAGTAAGCTTACGCCGATGTTTAGTGGTCAGGGTTTCACAAATCTATCAATGCGGATGTGAGACGTGGGAAAACTGCTATACGCCCACGTCCTGCACCCACACCGTTGTATCAATGAATTCGAACGTGCTGTAACCACAAGTCTGGTAGATATGTGAGCTATTATATGGTGTAAATATATAAGAATAGTCACATTCTCGACTTGACGCGCAGTTGCTGCCACACGATGTTCGGTGGTCAGATGCGCATACATCTTATCAATGAAATCTGAGTCGGCTAGGACGTGGGGAAACCCCTATACGCTCACTCCCGGCGGCTAGACTGTTGTAACAATGAACTCTGCATAGACCACGGAATGTGAGTATACATAACATGAATTTAATTTTTATACCAAATTGTGTCCAAAGTTTGGCGGCTATTCTGTGTTCACATTGAAGTTCGCGAACAATTTATTTAAAGAAAACTTTTTGCTTGAAATAGTCTATATGCTGGTTATCAGTTGAACACAAAAAAGTTGAAAATAAATATCTGGCAATTGGAAATAAAATACTGTCCCCAAAAAATACAGTGTATTTTAATAATTCTTATTTTTCTCTGAAAATAAACAAAATCGAAAACACATAAAGGTTTAGGTTCTTTGATTGAATCAAAATAACATAACAAAACTGAGAATAAAGATGGATTAAGTTTTGAAATACACCGAGCATTTAGATGCCTAACGAGACGAAACAATGTTGTTTATCTAAACCTTACACTCCTATAACTCGCACGCGTGTGTTTCTTGTGTTCGTTAAACAGCTATTGGTCTAGAAAAAACTTATTTTAATAAATCTTACAAAGTTGTCTGCATTTAATGTTAATCAATTAAATATTTACTAAGAGAGTCAGTTTGGTAAGACCTCGGCGGGTTGGAATCACGTAAAGCGAGTTGACAGAGACACGTTGAAATACAATCTTTGTGATGAAGTTTTGTCGGTGTTATCAAAGGCAGCTTGGCTGCCATGTATAAAGCGGATGTTGATGAAACAACAGCTTTTCTATCCAGTATCGTGAACTTTTTGGTGAATTTTAGTTCACAATACACTATTTGAGATTGAGAGGAGGTCACGTGACGTTAGTAAGTGATAGAGAAGAATGCATTAGATGAGAGCGAAGAAGGCACTAGAGAGAAACAGGTTGGGGTTTAGGTGTGTCTGACATGTTTCATCTTTTAAAATTGTACATACATCCCATGTTGCAGCATTAAACTTATTTTGTGGATATTGAGGATTTCAAACTTGTTATTGGGAGAAAGATATTGTTGTTTAATAACGCCTACAAAAAACGGGGAAACCAAACCCCGTTTCACCCGTGCTATTTGCAGTGGGGGGAAGGGGTTACATTCTTTACGAATAGCGAAAGACCGCGAAATGGCAAGAAGTTTTAAAACGTCTATGCGGGATATTATATACGGTATTAAATTCTTCCCAAACACTCTTACTCTTTAATACAGTACTAATTCCGCGGTAATGATAATGTGAACATGTTTTAATTTTTTACTGCTGCAATATTTTAATTTAAATATTTTTTCGAAGAACTGTCATGGTCTAAAAACTATTACGATGACTTCGTTGTCGTTTTATTTGATCAACTGCAGTAATCATTCAAAATTGAAATAACATTACGCTTTGAAAATACAAATTTTGAATTTCTCTATCAACAAAATAGTAGGTCCACATCAAAACAAATCTTAGCGAACAAGAAACACTTTTTATTTTAACACAAAATCTATAGTTCGTACCTCAGCCACGATCACCTTGGTAAGTCGGACACGAGTTTTGTAGTCTGTTGTCGTTATTCCTTGGTAGAGAAGATCAACCTGAAAAGATAGAAATGGACTCACCAGTAACTCATTTTGAACATACACATCTGCGTTATTATACAATCATTTAACAAGAATCCACACAGCGGCGTAGCGTATAAGTGTATGTGCCACCCGGGGCAGAACCTAAACGTTGACGCTATAAAGTAAAGATTGTCTTATTTAGAATGTAATAGTATGTTAGTATCCTTACTAAAAAAAACCATATTTCTTGAATAAAATTTACGTTTAATTTTGGGTTGTTTTTCCTCATGGCCCAATCTTTCATGTATCAGTTTTTTCAGCCAGGCCATTGTCAATAATTAAAATAAATAGCTGTAGATAAGACAATGTTGGTATATTAGTTATTGATTGCATTTAATTTTTAATTAAATTAATGTTAGAAAACCTATCTTAAAACCTTGCTTAATATTTGCTGTAATTTGAGGGCAAAATGTCAAAGGACAGTAGATTAGGTTGTGTACGAAAATCATATTTATTTTCAAACATTAATATATATAAACACCCAGTGGTGTGGTTCTGTAACGTAACGCTGAGGAGCGATGTACGACAGTCTACAGCAGTTAGTTTAGTTGAAACGCTGAGGAGCGATGTACGACAGTCTACAGCAGTTAGTTTAGTTGAAAAATCGTGTGTTGATGAGCGCTGTAAAAATATTTAATATGATGACGTCATTGTTTGGTGTGCATCGGTACGCAAAATACAACCCCTATTATTATTATTAAATAAATACTTTGCGTACATTTCAGAAAGTTTAATAATTCGTATTTATCAAAAAAGGACAAGTTAGTTGGTCTTTAAAAAAAAGGTTGGCGCCGTAGGCGCCCAAAAAAAGGGGGCGCCGCAGGCGCCACGGCACCTGGCACAATCTAGTAGATACATATTTGCCTTCGCTCACTAAATATTCACTCTCTTAATTAAAATAAAACATTCAATTTTATTTAATGTCAAAGCATCCTGTAAGTATCCCTTAAGTTTCTCCGTGACCAGTCTTTGCTAAGCATTTTTAGCAAAACACGTTTGTAAATAATTTCTGGTATCTTTGACATGACTTAGAGAAAGTGATTATCAAAGTTGTTTGTCTGTGTGTGCTGAGCTTTTTTCTTCCTCTGTCAGTTCTTCTATAGCTTATATAATAACCTCAAAAAAGGCTCACTATTTTTTATCCTAAAATCTCTTTTATTCCTTGATTGCAGAAGCAAGTTGATATTCAAAACGGCGTATGGACATTGAAACTAAACTAGTTCGAGTATTTTTTTTAGTTGGAGTATAATGTAAATAAATTGGTAATGAACTATTTGAGTGAAATATATAGTATGGTTTTATGTTTTTGATTCTCTCTTAAACTCCTCCATACTGCGACGAAAAAGCATTAAGCCACGTTGAGCGACTGAAAATAAATTATTTTAAGATCATCATTTATTTACAATAATTTCAGAATTGTGGTAAACGGTACTCAGTTTCACTTTTCTTTTAATGACATCTTTCAAAGATTCTGCAAAGTTCGCTTATTGCTAAGTGTTACTTTTTAAACAAATGGACCAGTTTGATTCTTATGTAAAGTATCGAACACAATGGAAGAATATTTTGTATTTTGTTCCATAGAAATATGATTTTTCTGGAATTTTATCTTCTAAAATTGCTTTGAGATTAGTTTGAATTTCAGATGACAAGTTTTATTCTACCCTTCTAACATCCCCCCCCCCCCACGATGTTCTCGGAATGCTCGAACTTACTTAAAAGAAGAGGCATCGAGTCCTGAATACTGCCTTTATTTGCAACAGTAATAGTGATCTTTATTAATATTAAATTCCTGTGGCTATGCTGGGCATTTGTTTATAAGTGGCTAATTTTGTTTTTAGGGGTATTAAGTTTTAATTCCAATTAATTAATAAGCCATTTTGTCCATTTTGCTTTGTTTTGTTGATTCTACAATACAAAAGACATTAACGTTAAAATAATGATGCGTTGGAAGAATAAACCATATAAGAGCGCCAGCAATTTTTGCCCAGTTAGTTTCCCTACGTTAAAATCAAACTTGAATCAATTATGACATGTACTAGCACATTATTTTTAACTCAGTTGCATTAGAACCAGAAGAATTTATATTAATAATGGAATTTTAAGTAACAGAGACGTTCACAAATTTTAGTAAAGTTTTTTCATTTCCTATTTATATCATTGCTTTTCTTCTATTAATGTTTATTTTAAAGTTTTTCATTTGTTAGATGCTAATTTACAACAAGGAATTCGCCGCCCTAAACAAATTGCCGCCCCTAACAATGTATGGCACCCTTAAGATGCGCAGCTCCGAGCATTTGATTGGCTTACGTTTCAAGTAGATAGAGTACAGTAAGTTTTGCTATTACAACAAGAGCAAATGTTTAATTTTAAGATTATGTGAAGTTGCCACCACATCAGTGTCACAATTTCATACCGCTTTAGACTATGATTTTTCAGTACGGTAGTATTAATATCAAAAGAATTTATATATAATAAGATGTTTAATGTTTTAGCAGTTGAAACGTGCACATGCTTTAGCATAGAGCCATTATTTCTTTTATAACCGGTTATTTCTTAATTGGCTTTATTTTAGTTCGATATAAAGCTTGACTGTCTTATAAAATTTTCGCTGTTAGATACTAATTAACAACAAGGATTTTGCCGCCCCTGGCAAAGTGCCGCCCGGGGCATTTGCGCCCTTTGCCCCCCCCAACCCCTCGCTACGCTCCTGGGTCCACATACGATTTCATAATGATGGATAAACATTTTAAAAATTTGTTTCTTAAGTTTTGAATTCAAAATAAATACTTTTTTTTCAGTTCAAAAACAAGTTCGGTTTGTATTTTTACAAAACTGTTTTGGGTTTTTTTTATTATTTTTTTTTGTTAGCGTTTCCGTCATATATTTTAGACGTGCACCACGAGTACAGAACCACCTTATTCGTCACTGAAAAATATCATTTAACCTACTCCAGTAATAACAAACGTGTAGTACTCCAGTAACTTCTGTAGAGCTTCTGTTCTGTTATTGGAGCTGTCCAGAAATCGACTGTATGCCCGGTAGTCAATGACAGTGACGATGTCGATGTAGTAGGTGGTGGTTGTCTGCCGACGTTTGCGAAGAAATGATGTAGAAAGAATATCAGTAGGAGATTCTGGCGTCAGTTTATCTTCACTTTCCTGGCTTGATTTCTTATTTACTTTTTTGAGAAGAAAAGGACATAATCAAACTTAAAGAGTAACTTATGTAAGTAAATTGGCGCCATGCTATTTAATTCGCCTTTCTTTTTCTTTCATTCTTTTTTCCTCTATTCTTTTTCTTAATCTCTTCTCTCTCTCTCTCTCTCTCTCTCTCTCTCTCTTTCTCTCTCTCTCTCTCTCTCTCTCTTCTGTTTTTCTGTGTTGTAAATGATGTAAGCATTATTTGCAAAGTACGTTTTAGATTATCTTTCCCAATTTTATTCCTAATTATCATATCTTATCTTATCAAGAAAATCAGAGACGTTCTATCTACACATAAGATCATCATACGCTTATCCGACGCAGATACCCGACTAACACCGCGCAGCTGTTTGGAATTACCGCGCAGCAAATTTTGTAAAATATTGCACATGTAATTGAAGCTTTGCAATTCGCCACACAAGCTCTTCTACTTTGCAAATAGACCAACGAACCTTAGAGGGAGCATTGCAAACATGGTATATTGATACCTGAGATCCTATTTTGAAATACTGCAATAAAATGAACTCATTGTGCCCATGTCTTCGAGGCCGGTTGCCTTAAATGTTATTTTCACAAAGTTTAAGTTTAAGATTCTATTCCAAACTTAATCTTTTAAGGTCTAGAGAAATAAAGACAAATAGATCCATTATGATATTGATTGAATTAAATAGGTGTTTTTAATATTATATTGCACCGAAGAGCTCCGGGCACTCAGAAAAAAGTTTTTAAAAAAAACTATATTAGCTAAAAAGAATTGTCTGCGCCTTAGTTATTGGGAAAATAAATGGATCCTGACAGAACTTGGTACATAAAAAGATTCAGAGCCTAAAAGAAATTCTAAATGGGAATGAGCTTCTAATGTCGAGTCTTTCGAGGCCAGGGCTCCCCAAATGGTTTTTTTTTAAAATCCTTTATATTAAATCGCGGTGTCTGTTAAGGCCCCTGCTTGCCAAAAATACTTTGAATCGATTCATAATCCACTTCCTCGTAAGCTAACAAGTTGAAATTTTGCAGACAGACTCGTGCCAATTTTTAAAGATGATGTATCAAAATTTCACATCGATCGAATGTAATGTATTTGAATTATTGAATATTTTAAAATTATTTTATTATCTCAATGTTCCATGTTAATTTTTGAGATAGTGTGTCGCGGTGCATATTATGTTGAACAACCTTTCCTGTCGCGCAATAAGGTACGCATTTCATTTACAAAACTTTTAAAAAATATATTCGCGATCGGTGCGCATTATATTAAACACGTTTTACGAGACATAACTAGAATTTTGTATTTTCGAATGGTTTTCCCCTTCTTATTATAAACATCCTTATAGCTATGGCTCGTATATTAGGGATTTATTGTAAAAAACTTAAACTTTTTAAAAAAATAAACGGCCAATTGTATATTTCACATTTTACGATTTTAAGAAAATTTAAATCATTATAAAGTTCGTTCAAATGAACATTTGTTTTGAACTTGCAACACTAGCTCCTGAATAAATTGATCTCGTGTGGAGATTCTGATCTCCCATCGAGCGCCTCCCCAGGGGGCGGGTAGGAGAAATCCCACCTATGGAACAAACCCGAACAACGGCAACTATCCTGAGGGCTACATTGACATCCCCCCCAGAAGGTTGTGCCCAGGCCTGACGACCCTGTCACGTTAAAATCTACAGTTACGAAAACAAAACCGCAAAATGAAATTCTGACTGATCACACTGGTTTACAACCCATACCTGTCCACAAACAACGGATACAAATTCTCCAACAGAGAATGCAGATCACAACATAAAGGAAACTTTCTATGAAACACTGGAAAGAATATTTGATGAGGCACCACGCCATAAGAAGAAAATAGTCCTTTGGGAGTTAAATGCGAAAATTGGAAAAGAACTTGTCTACAGACCAACAATCGGAAAGGAAAGTCTACATGATGAGAGCAAAGACAACGGAATGAGATTTATAGACTTTCCCATCTGTAAAGGAATGACAGTCAGCAGCTCAATTTTCCACAATAAGCAAATACACAAAGAGACATGGATATTTCCAGATGGATTTACTCGTAATCAAATAAATCATGTACTTATTGACCGGAGGGATGGCGCTGACATTTTAGAAGTCAAAAGTTGTAAAAGAGCGGAGTAGGACAAATTTAAACAAAGAAATTGAAACATATATAACAAACGAAATAAAAGAGGAAAACAGTACGATAGTCAGAAGATGTGTAGCGACTAAAAATATACCGATGAATATCTACAGAAAATCGAAACTCAACTAAAAGCATACAAAAGAAATTTAAGGCTACCAATTCAGAAAGGATACACAAAAAATACTTAAAAATTAAACACATGACACAGAAACTTAGCCGTAACCTCCAAAATAATTATATAAACAGTGCAATAACTAAAGATAACAATAAAAACTTATGGTCCTTTATCAAATCTAAAAAAATGGAGCCTTCAGGTATAGCCACACTAAAAGACTCAAATAATAAAACCTATAATGATAATGAAAATAAAGCTAATATCCTTAACAAATATTTTGCATCATCATTTTCCGCCTCAGGCGACAAGGAAATTTCAATAAATTTATATAAATTGGAAGAAATAGGTAACATAACTGTAGATGAGATAGGTATACATTCACTCCTAAAAAACTTAAAAATAAACAAAGCTACTGGCCC
>MUZC01000075.1:1205441-1291991 GCA_002072015.1 Radix auricularia
AAATTCAAAATATTTCATTCATGGAAAAGAACTAACCCAAACTAAAGATGCGAAATACTTAGGAGTCATAATAAATGAGAAACTATCTTGGAATCCCCATGTCAATGAAGTTATTAGAAAATCAAACAAAACCTTAGGCTTTATAAAAAGAAACTTTTACAAATGTAACAAAGATATAAAACTAAAATGCTATCTCACCCTGGTGAGACCTATACTAGAATATGCATCTTCAGTATGGGACCCATCCACCAAAGAAAATATTGATAAGTTAGAACAAATCCAAAAAAGAGCTGCCAGATTCATTACTGGAGAATACTCAAAACTGACAAGAGTAACACCATTGGTTAAATCATTAAACCTTGAAACAATAGAGGATAGAAGAACCAAGAGTAAATTAGTAATTATACATAAGGCAATTAATTCTAATTTAGAAATACAACACGAAGATAACCTAATACAACCCTCAAATAGACATAAAGACAAAAACACCTTTCTTATTCCATATGCAAGAACAAACACATACAAGTTTTCTTTCTTTCCCACCGGTATTCGGGCGTGGAATGGGTTGCCTGAAGAAACCAGGAAAGCCACCACTTTATCATCTTTTAAAACTCTAGTAAGAATACAGGACTAAACACAAACCATAGAAATACGTAGGACGCAATAATCTTCTTTACAGAAGGAGCGTCTGTAACATATAAGATAAGATAAGATAAAAGAGAAGCAACCAGCGACGCTACTATAAACCAACAGTGGGAAAAGATGAAGCAGATAGTTAAAATGGTACAGAGGCAGCAATTGAATTTAAACCTAAATTGAAAAGATCAGGATGGTATGATGCAGAATGCAAAGAACTCATAGAAGAAATAAACAAGGCTAGATTAATGTTGGTGCAAAGGGAGACAAGAAGAACACAGCAAAAATATAATGAAGTAAGAAGGCTGGCCAGCAAAATTTGCAGAAGAAAAAAGCTAGTCGGGGGAAAATCCAAACTACTTGAGATAGAAGATTTGGCAAAAGAAAGGGATGTGAGGGCAATGTACCTGAAAATAAATCAGGAAAATAATGGATTTCAAGCAAGATCTCACATGTGTGAAAATATGAAGAGAGAACTGATCGCAAAGAACAGTCGAGTATTAGAGGCATTGGCACAACACATTGAGGTATTACTAAATGGACCAGATGGAATTTCTAATGAGGACTACACTCCACCACAAGGAGGACCGGACCATCTGGTAAACCAACCAACGCTAACTGAAATAAAAGAAGTGATATCCACCATAAAAAACAACAAAGCCCCAGGAATAGACCTCATCTCTGTGGAATTGACAAAGGCGCATGCTACTGCTGTGCGAAAGTAAATACACGAACTTATATCCAGAATCTGGCAGGAAGAAGAAATGTTAACCGAATGGTACATTGTGCTCATAATCACTATTCACAAAAAAAGGATCTAAGTTAACCTGCTCTAACTATAGAGGAATATCACTCTTTAATTTAGTGTTTAAAAATTCTCGCAAAACTCATAGAAAACTTTAAAAACATTAGACACATACTTGTTAACTCCAGCGGAACCATAACTAACTACTTCCAGAGAGGCATAACAGAACAAAGACCATAGGGAACCTAGTATACCCAACCATTTCAGTACCTGGCATATGCAGACAATATAGCGCTACTGGGGAGAAACAGGAATGGCATAGTTAAAGCTTTCAAGGAACTTGAAGCTGGTCTCATTATAAATGAACTTAAGACGAAATAAATGCTTATGTCTCGAAACACCAGTACTGATGATAATATCATTATAAACAAACACAAATTTAAGAGAGTTGCTACTTTCAAATATCTAGGGGGCAACTATAAACAAGCACAATGAGATAATTTTGGAGGTGAAAGAAAGGTTAACAGCAGGCAACCGCTCTTCTTCAGCTTACAAAAAACTTCTAAGAAGCAAAAACCTCTCAAAAAGAACAAAGAAAATAATATACACAACCATTATTAGGCCAATAGCAACGTATGCTAGTGAGACTTTGACCCTGACCAAAATGGCAGGACAGTTTAAAAAGGATGCCAGAATATAGAGCTGCAAAATTATTTACAGACAGAAACCAGGATGCAGATGACTCACTGGTCGCCCAAGACTAAGGTGGAGGATGATGTGGAAATGGACCTACACCAACTAGGGGTTCGCACTGAAGAAGGAAAGCCATCGATCCATCTGAATGGAAGGACTTGATGGAGCAGGCCAAGGCCCTACATGGACTGCAGGACCACGGATGATGGATGGATAAACTGATCGATCTTGACCAAATTTGTTATACAAAATCTTCAGATCCTATCTTAAAATACTGTAGGGCACTAAAAGCATAATGTCTATTTCTTATGGGCCCGATGTGCCTAATGTCTTTTTTCATTCATGTTTAAGATTGTATTGCCTTTTCAATTTTACGCGATCTTGACTAATATTGATCTATATAACCATTATGATCCGAAGTCAAATGAACACGTGTTTCGAAATTTTCAGCTTAAATTCTTTTGGTCTAGTGGCCCTAAATGTCATTAATTGCTGTTGCTTTGATAAGCTTTATAAAAAGATTTTAAGCATTAGCTACCAGGCAAATGAATCGATCTTGACCAAACTTGATATATAAAGCTCTGCAGCCATTAAAATACTTTGAGGAGATAAACTCCTAAAATCCATTTTTGGGGGGCCCTTAATTCTTTTTCGAAAATTTTTTTAATTTTGCTCCCTAATCTATTTTTACAGTCTTGACAAATAGATTTATTGACGATATAGACATTGTAATCTTATATTAGAAATATAAATAATATTTTAATCATCAGATCATTTTTCAAATTTTGAGAAGTTGTTGAATTCATTTTGGATAAGTGTTTGGTATAAGGAATATTTAAAATAAAAGCTAAATGTCATTTTTCCCCCTAATCTAAAAAGCTATTGTGATTTTAAAAAAGTGATCTTTACTATACATGGTATATAAATACTTGATGCCCCATATTAAAGTACTATGGGGCATCGAAAGCCTAATGCCGATTCATTTTTGACCGGGGCCTAAAATCCTTCTTTATTTTATTTATTTTAAAAAAATGTATTCATTATTATTTTTTTGTACATTTTTAAGATGGTTTTCCACATTTGATTTTCTCTAAGCTGACAAATATTAACACACATATACATGTCGATATAGATTGAAATATATAGGTGTCTTGAAATTTACATCTTGCACCAGTTGGGACGCTAAGGATATTTATGTTGTTTTGTTTTTTTTAAGTGATATATCGTTATAATTATTATTTTATTCAACCTATAGCCTTATAATTTGATAATTGCTGAGTATTATTGCATTACATTTTTTAATCTCTTTTATTTTTCGACCATAGCCCAAAGTATTTTGTTGTTGTTGTTGTTGTTGTTGTTGTTGTTTAACATTTTAAATATCATTTTATTTATTGGATTGCAATCAACGTGTAATTTTTTTTAACTACATTCCCGCCAAGAATCCTAACTTAATTATATTTTAAAGGTACCACTTATTGACATTTTTTTATGCATTCCTTTAATACTGAGATTGCAACGCGTGATGAGTCAGCTAGTGAGTTTATAGAAAACATTTCTTGTATAGAGTTCATGACCCCATCTTGTCCCATTTACCGTCAATATTTGACCTCTGTCCTTGGCCAGAACAAAGGAAGAGGCACGGTTCAAGGCAATGAAGTCGGACGGGACTCGCCAGACTTACATGCATTGTTCACCGCATGCCGTGGGGCACATGTGTTACAATAAAATGTAGTCTCAGACGTCTGAATTTGTTTGGCCTCTACCGGCTATAAAAAAACTCACCCGGGAATACACCCATACAAAAATCATTGTCCACATCGCCACATAGTTTATTTAGGGTCAAAATCATAGGGAAAGAATACTAAACATCTTATATTACATACCACTAAATATAGAGGGGTTTTATGGGGTTTCTTTCAGATTACCAGCTTGCAATTTTTTTGTAACGCATTGTTAATTCACAAACCAAACACTTGCAACATATCATTTGATAGGTACCATACTTATTCACAATTTGGTAAATATTTTTACTTGCACCCTTTTGAGAATGCTAAAAATGATGTATTCTCTAGTTTGTCTTGACTTAAGATATAAATGTATTCAGTAAGCCATTTATGATAGTGCCTGCGATTTCTAATGACAGTACGTCATTAGTTATTTCAATCCATACTGTCACTTACCAGGTAAGATATAGTCATACATCTGTAACATCGTGGGTCTTTCTTGTATGACGTAATCATCTCCGTCTTGTGAGTTAACATCTCTCTTAGAGCGCGTCTCATGGCTAATTGTGAACAGTGATCCGTTGTAAATAAACTGACCTTTCTGTGGACATTAACAAACTATTGTTATGGAGAATCATTATAAATGAGTAGACACGTTTTAAAAATGTATAGTTATTATGTCATTTGAACTGAATGCTTATATCATGCGTAAATAAATAATGATTTATTTAACCATATGGTCGTTACGACTAATGTTACGTTAAATATCCAGAATAAACTCATAATGAGAGAATCTTCCAAGTATGTATAGTACAAAATATTTCATTGGTTGTTAGAACTAGTATTCAGTATAAGTTGTTGATAAAAACTTCTTTTTAAAAAAAAAACATTTATGAAGGGTAAATGTTTTTAATCAGGTATCAGGCACTGCAAAGTGATTGCTACTCTCTGGCTGACTAACCAAATCACAAGTGTTTTGGTAATGAATTCATCATTGGCACATAAAATTAGTATATGAGCTAGAAGCAGCAGTTAATCTATAAAATACTGATGTCCAAGGACAAACCTGTAGCTTTGTTTTAACCAAAGATTTTAATATTTTATTTCGAAAAAGTATATAATTTTGCACAATTTTGTTTCATTATTACATAATCATTTTTTTTAAAATTCAATTTAAAAAATGAATTTTAAAAAAAAATCACTTTGTCATTTCCTTTGCTTAAAAACTTAAATGAAATTTATTTTGTTACTTCCCTTCAGATGTTCTTCAGCTAGACTTCTTGTTGAACTGTTTGTTAATATTTTTTGTATTAGTTAATAAATAAAGCTTCAATTTATTGTTTTCTTACACAAATAGTTTGTGTAATTTGTTCTTTTATATCGTAACACTCATGAAGTCATTGAAAACGTCGTTAATAAATTGTAAACAATCAAATATTTAAGTGGACATTTTATTTAATTTTTTTTTTATGTAACGTCAAATTTTAAACACACACACCCCTCGTCACACATGGTCACAGATGCTTGACCCCTCACCCTATGACGGATGAAAGAGGGTGGGCCAAGCGGTCTAAAGCCAGGGGCCCCAATTATTTAAATGTAATTATAGTCTACAATAAAAATGGGCAAATGTTTGTATGAATCACTGAAATAGCCTTGGACAGTCATACGTTAATGCTAAGAATATGACAGAAGCATAACTGAATCCAGGTAATCCTTTTTTGAGAATTACAGTTTTGCTCATTATATCCCGTTCACAGCTCATTCCTTTAATAATGGTTCGGAAAAGTGCAGTAGGCTGTCCTGCTGCAGTCAGATTTATTTAGTCTTCTGTAAAATCTTTATACCTGGATTTTTGTGTCTACTCTTCGTGGACAGGTACTTCAAAAACACATAAAATTAAAACCTGTTAAAAAGACTTGTGTGACACAAGATGGTCAGCCCGACATGAAACTGTAAAGTCTATTAATAACTCATACCATGAGAATATCGCAGCACTAAAAGAATTAGCAACTCACAAAAATTCGCCACGTGACTGTTGACTTGAAGCTGGAGTATTTTCTAAAGAATTTAAACAACTGAAAGTTGCAATTTTACTTGAAATTAGGAACAGAATTTTAGAAAGATTTCAGAAAACGAATGTACCTCTTCAAGAACCGAGAATATCTTTGATTTCAACCATAGATTTGAAGCCTCTCATTGAATTGGTTAAAAGACGGCATTCCTAATTTGATTCCTATAAAGACAAAAGAAAGATCAAATCCTTGGAAAAAAGAGAATAAACAATCTTCAATACTAACAAAAAAAAAAAGATTAAGTGTAAGTTTGATAAAGGGACATCACCAAAACGATATTTCTGGTAATCATTGACAAACGTACGTGAACCCTTCATAATTGGTTAGGCGCATATAAAGACATCCATGGGAAATTTGTTTTTCTCACAAACCTAACTGAGCTCTGCAATGACGCCCTCCGATGGGCAGCAGCAAAGCTAAGAGGAAAATATTCAAGGGATTTTGAAGACTGTTTACATATGAAATTTTCTGAACCCTTAAAAAGTTATTGTCCAGACCCATGCTCATGGTAAGGAAAAGGAAGTAGCACAATGTTAAACTCACAAGACGTGCACTGAGCTGCAAATTTTGCTGCTTTTGAATGAGCTAAATTTACACATTGCCTTACAAATGTAACATCGCACTTCGCATCTATCTCTCAATGATGACATCAAATTGTAGCTGATAACGATCATTTATAAAGTTGAAAAGAATATAAAAATGATTTCGAATTTGATTGGGACAACCTAGCTAGTCTGATATGCTCTTGCTAATGAGCATAGAAAAGGATCTTGTAAGCTTACTTAGCTTTATGGACGTGATTGATAACTTCGTCATAACAAAAGGTCTCAAATGAAAGTTGTAGGTTGAAATAATAATAATGATAAATATTTGTATGACTTCTTGATTTCCAATAGAGAAAACAATTCGTTACCTCATAAAAAATAATGTTTAAATAAAACAGACATTGAAAAATACGGAATAACGCGTAATATTAATCTTTACGGGGCCGTGTTCGTAACCACGAAACAATCAAATTCGGGATGAGACCATCGTAACAGGTGGACTGCCTGTGTCTGGGATCGTTGATTCAGAGATAGTATTTTACGGATTAAAATCGTTTTCCCAGAAGCGTGTCATACACAGAAAATTTCCCGAGGAAGAAGCGAAGAGCTTAAATATTTTCAAGTGCCTCATTTATTGATTGGTGTTTTGGGCATTGTGCTGTAGCAGATCTTGTGCAGAAGTTCAAGTTCGTTTTAATGTTTGTGTGTGTGTGTAAAAGAGATTTATTTCTTTTAAATTAAAAAACCTATTAATCCAATATACATTTGCAAACATATGATTCAGGACGAGTATTTCAATAGCCGAACAAGTAATAACACGTTTTCTGAGAAGTTAATTTCTTTTATTAAATGGCACTCCTGGCATGAATAGGGTTTGTTGTTGGTTGAATAAATCATGTCGTCAGGAGCTCTTTTTCAAGAAATAAAATGTTAAAACATTTTCAACTTCCTGTAGGATTGGTATTTAAAGTAAGTTTTCTTTCACTTAAGAAAAGCATTGGTACTTAGTTAGGTTATGATATCTCGTAAGTATTCAGGTTCAAGATTATATTTCATTAAGGTAGACAAGGATGTAAAGATATTATTATAGTTTATTGAATTTATGGTTCAATTTTTATTGCAATTTTATTTTTTTAAATGTTATTATAAATTTTCTTTAAAATGAGGAGTCCACTTTCAAAACCTTCTTAGTCACTTTTAGAGATTTTGAGAAAAAATACATTTATTAAAACAGTATGATTTCTTATTTCTAGAAGTCATTAGCTTTTTTTGCGCTGAATGTTGGTCTCATAAGAACAACATTTTGAGTTAACAATTATTGTTAAATCAATACATTTTACTTTTTATGCATGGATAAGTTTTTAGTAAGCGGGTTTCGAAAGTGTTTAATTACTTAGCAGTTTTGGAAGTGTTTAATTTCTAATCAGTTTTCACAGCTTAAAACACGTTAGCTGAAAACAACGTTTCATTATTTTAGAACATTTACTCTTTTTTATGACACATTAACAAACATAGAGTAAAAACACTAACATAACGGTATATGCAGACAGTTACTGTAGTTAACTGAATTTTAAAAAGTGAAACCGTATAGCATTATCTATATTATTTGGCTAAACGATGTTACAATAGCATTTCATTAAAGGAAGATAGGATGCCTTATTGCATTGCAATGAAAATAAATTGTTTCCATGTCCTTATCTATTCATTTTGCATGTTCTATTTGTTTAGAATTTCTCTGTGAAAATAATAATCAGTTTAGTTATGGGGAAATGGTAAACATTATTTCTAGTCTCTGACGTGGAAAACTGACCAGGAAAAAAAAATTTATCTAATCCACCAATGCAATTGATAAACGTTTTCTTTAACACTTCATATTTTATTTTATTTTTGGCTAAAGTCCCACATTATACCCAGTTCTATTTTTTATAGTATAATATTTTTTGTAGTCTCATAACCTCTTTTTTCGAGGTCGTATGGGATTCTAATGTTTCCAATAGAACATTCTCGGGCTTAATAGACACTGGCGGCGCCCATCCCTCTCCGGGTCAGTGTAAGACTTTCCTAGCGTTAGTCTTTCTCAACATTTTTATAGTGGCTTTTTGTGGGCTCGAGCCTACGCCCCCCAGTTTGTGAGGCGAGCGCACTATTGACTTCACTACCCAGTCTAATATAGTTTAAAATATTAGTATTATAATAACTATTTGTATTCTCAACTGTGGTTGGTAACAAAAAATAGCACCAGTAAGGGTAATGAAATTAAAAAGCTTTTCTTATCGCATTAACAATCTACAAAACTACGAATTTATATTTCGTTGTTTGCAGAAATTTACTAAATTAGCTTCAAAGAGAATTAATGAGAGCAATATAATCACACTAGCCATGTTACTGTTGTGTCGTGGCTAGTGACAGTCTACTAAACATGAATATAACAAGATCAATTAGTACTTACTATTTTATATAAAAGTAATTGAAATATTTTGTATTTAAATTGAAAGTATATTCTTTTCTGAAATTGTTTCCTATTTGAAAGGCGACTTTTTGTCATTTTCACTAAAACTAGCATCCTGTTATCTAGTTATCTTTTTTTGCTATGAAAACAAGCTACAGGGTCTTGTCCTAGCAAACTAATTGTGATTGGTCCCTTCTCAAAGAAACTACTACTAATATTGGTTAATAGCTTAGCAGGGTTTGTTTGTGAATGTTTCAGTGACTTCGTTGATTTTTCAAATGTCTCATATTTTTTACAATAAAATAAAGCGTAATAAGTAGGTTTTAAATGACCGAACCAAAAGAATTCTGCTGACTTTTACTTTTTAAACTAGAAAAGGCCAATAACTCATACTCCAGCGAAAATCGGCTTGGAAGATTTTGCTAGAGGACTCCTCAAATATAAACATTTCTTTTTAATTCCATCAGAACCTGAAATCAATTATTCCACAAAATAAAACTTTTTAGCATTTAGGCATGAAATTTTATTTTAAAAAATAAAAAATCAAACAACATGATTTAAAAAACAATTTCTTCCTTCTTTACTAGGTGGTGACAGAAATTAACGAAATATGTAGCTGAAATCTGAAAGTAGAAAGCTTGTATGTGTCAGTTTTTCTACATTACTAAATTTTTTTAAATGGCAGGTGTGACAAACTTTTCTCTCTTTTTTATTACTATTATTTCATTAACTTAGTCCAAAAACATATAACAAAAATGTTTCAACATTTTAGAATTTTCAATTTCCATTGACTCATTCCATAATTCTTTCTCCTTGTTAACGGAGGCTTATATCTATTTATGTTTTAAAAAATGTGGGTGAGACTGCATTGCTCTTAAATTAAACACTTAAAGAGCCTTCTTCAACGAACAAATAGTACACACAAAAAACAATTAAATAGAAATAAAAAGTAAGAACTTGGCAGCGGTGAAATCCAAAATTTGTTAGTTGAAGAAGGCTCTTTGCCGAAACGTCCCTTGTTTGTTACGTCCTGTCAGGGTCACTCATACCTTGTTTCACGTTATAAAGAGAACAAAGGCTGCTTCCTTTTCTTATATTGAAGAAAATACAATGTTTCAACTATTTTCTTTCTCTGTATGTTGAATATTCGGTGGCCCGACTGTTGCATACAGAGCGGGTCCACACGATTGAATATTGAGGTGTGCTCGCACAAACGCAGAGCTCCCAACTGTTGAGTACTGTGTCTAGGGTACAGTTAACTTTAACTATTCTATAGTCTATATTAATAATAATAATATAACTAAACGACATAAAGCCTATCACTAATAATTAGAAAAGTAACGCCTAAGTGAACGTGACAAAGATATAAAATATTTAATGCATTAGAGATATATACATATATACATGGAACTGCATTAGTAACATATACTGGATTACAATATCTACGTCGATTAATTTTATACTAATAGTTTGAAATGATGCTCATGGACTGGGCGTGGCCAAAGGACTGGTTGGAAGACTGTGCTTCGGTCTGGCCAATCAAGCGTAGCTCCGCTCTGTGGTCAGCTTGGCATTCGGCCCCTTCCCCACTGGTCACTAACTTCGTTCAAGGTACTGCCACCTGCTCCCCTCCACTGCTCTTGATCTCCTGTCTGAGATAACAGCTCACTGGTTCCTCCGCCACTACACTGGTTCTCCAACTTCAACTTCCACTGTCTAGCTTCCTCTAGTAGCTTCTTTAACTAGCTCTAACTAGTTCCACCAACTAACTAGCTCCACTGACTAGCTCCACTACTAACTAGCTGGAATAATAATATCAATAATTAACCAAAGATAGTGATAACATAATAAAAGCATACATATAATAAATAGCTATACTACCTATACACATACATTTGCCTATCTAAGTCAAGTTAACTCAAACCTGAACAGACTTCAGCTAGGCTCAACTCAATTCGTTCAGTCACACCCCCAGACCCTGGTGTACTGCGAATTTCTGAGAAGAGACCGCTGTAAGGTTGAGTGACCGTTTATTTAGGCCCCTACTTTAGCGTGGCTTGACCGAAACGTTCTCATGTGATTGGTCAGTGGCGTGTACCGACTGTTAATCACGCGCTGACATGCATGGCTTCGAGAACGTTCGGCCAACCTTTACTATATTCATGCTACGGAATATTCCATGGTCCATCATGGATCTTTGTCCATCTCAAGGACAGCGTCCCTGTTGCGTTGATGGACCTACCCCTACCCTCAACGGTTCTCAAAATTGCAGAGGTTCTAAAATGGAGGTGGGGAGGTATTCAACACTGTATTTTAAAAACTTTTACAGGGACCTTTATTTCAATTTTATCAACACCAAAATTTATTCAGAATTCAATGAATTTAGTCCAATATATTGACTGACTAAAACTACTTATTGTATGATTTAATATAAGTGTTGTGTTTATGGAAGCATGACACCAAGTTTTCTTTAAAGACAGATACTATGGCTCAAAGTAAACAGAGAATCAAAGAGTTCTTGACTTGACTTAGACGAAGTATCTACATAACTCTTGAGCTGTCTACTTCCCTCGGTCCAAAATACATTTGAATGGTGGATTTATGAGACTTGGCTAAACGATTTGTTAAATGTCAACGTTGGTCAGGTATAAAAGAGTTAATATGCATGTCAAACTTTCAAAATCACTTAATCATTGTGGAATGTGTTGCGATACACACAGTTGCGCATGCCTAGAGAGCAAGGGATGGCACCTAAAGTATTCATTTTATGAAAGTAATTGTTGAGGAAAGTGTGTGTCTTCTTTTCTGTCACTGAGCACAACGGAGAGCACGAAGTTATTGCGCCAATGTCAAGAAACAAAGCTTAAAGCCATGTTGCGAAATCATGTTTGAAAAGAAAGTGGCAAATGAACGGGCACAAACATAAACATTTGAAAAAATTTATGTCTTAGCTGGGGCGAATGAAATAACACTACACCACGAAATACATGCTATTCTGTTGTTATGAAAGAACAAAGTAATTGACCGCAATTGGACGCATTGTTAGTCTCGATGATCCCCCCCACCCTCTGCACTACCTTTTCTTGCCAGCTGATTTGTAGGTGGAGTTGGACAGCTTGGTGTCCGGCATGGTTGAACCATGAAGTGGATTATATATATAGATATAGGCTATAACGATTTTATATACAAATTATGTTTCAGATCCATTAATTTTCACAGTAGCTAACAATTAAACTAATTTTAATATAGCTCATTTAAGAAAAAAAAGAACCGTTTGGCCTGCCGGCCCCCAATGAGAGTTAATTTTTAAAACGCTTTTTTTTTTTTTTTTTTTTGTGTGTGCTAGGTACCATCTTGGGAGATTATTGAACAATCTTTCAGTACATGACTAGCATACATGTTTACACATTTGTCATTTCTTATACATTTAGGTAAAAAATAAGTTTCTTATTTTAGTCCGCAAGCATATCGATTTGCATATGACGTTTGAAAAACTGTTCATTTTAATCAGTTTCGAAACAAATTTATATATATATTAGTTATCTGGAGAGGTCATATATGCATCATGTTCGAAATTAAACTGAAATAGACGCAGTCTTGTAACTGAACAAAGCTGTTCGTTTGTGTCAACGTGGACTTTCACTTCAGACATACGCATGTGCAGTCGCCTCACATGGTCACATCACTAGTTTTCTTAAAGAGGGCATTTCCAATCCGTCTTCAAAGTTAGCTACAATTCTCAATTCAAGGCGAATGTAATTTCTATTTTAACAAATTTGATGTAAGGTTTAATGGATATGTCAAATTTTTATCTTTTAAAATTCTTCTATTTTTTCATATTCTCTTGTAGCAAAATTTGAGCGATAAAATTGTCATACTCAACTTAAAATAGTTTTTTTAATATAATTTTAAATATCATAAATTATATGTTTAAAATCCAATCTTTTGTAAAATCAAAAATTAATTAAGCTAAAGTAACAAGGAGTGGGGAAATTAAATATCTCTTTACAAAAATGTACTTTTTTCCTTCACATATAGAAGATTATTTTTTTTAAAATAATTTTTTAATTCTTTTTTTTAAATTTAATTCATGTTAGTGCTGTCTTTGTGACACTTATCTAATTTAAAGTGTTTTCAATTAGTAGGATTATACGTCGTTAAAGGTGGGTAAAATTAATGATGAATTTAATTAATGTTGTGGGTAACAAGTTGATCAAACAAAGAAATGCACAACTGAAAAGTTGAATCTTAGCTTTCGATTACTGAGCCATGTCATGAGCTATAAAATACTAGCATCGGGATTCGTGCTTAATATTTTACATTGCATTAAATTGTATCACATATTGTTCTTCATAAATTATGGTCTCCATAGCTTGGACGCATGCGGATTTATGTTTTTAAAATTTAAAAATAAACACTATAAATAATTTTTAAAAAGAGTATAAAGCTTCTTATCTTATTTGTATGTAATTTGGCTAATCAAAGAACTTGAACTTATAAGTTTTAAATTATTTTCTTCTTTTTAGTCCACATATAAAAATGCTGTTTTTAAAAATTCCTTTTTTTTAAACTTTATTTATTTTATTTTTGTAGTCAAATTGTATAATCATAGAGTAGATGGTAAATTGTATTTCTTTATTTACATTACTTTTATTGTACGTAAGAAAGTTTGAAGATCTCTAGGCCCATCAGAACTTTTGTTTAAAGATGACTAAAACTTTAGGCGGGTGCTTATGAGTTTTTACATATGCAGTTGACTTATTCTCTCACTTAGATCTATATATATCTCTTTTGCCTTCTAAATTATTAATCTTTAATTTTTTATACCAAACACCTCATAAGCGCCCGCCCAACGTTTTAATACCACGCGGATGTGGTCACGGGGTGAACTACGGTGGCACCTGGATGTCAACAATAGCAGACGGATACAGATGTTATATCGAGATAAACTAAAAATGCATTAATTTAATTACGATACATTCAATCGACCTGAAATTTAGATACAATGCATTTTCATCCAAGATTTATGCGTCTTTAAAATGTTGATATCTCTAAGACCATTAGAAGCGGTTTAATTTTACGTTGGAAAATGTGAAATTTTGTTGACACGTTGGAAAATGTGAAATTTTGTTGACACGTTGGAAAATGTGAAATTTTGTTGACACGAATGAAAGCTAGTAAATAAAAGCGCGTAAATGTGTAAAATTTAAGAGACTGTGTTAAATATCTTCTAGCTTCTTCTTTAAAAAGTTGCTTATTTCAACCCTACTGTTCTTTGCTACTCATTAGAATGGTTTTAAATATGTATACCTTATGTTATATTACACGCTACTAACGCTCATTCACATGGAAGTTTATTGTGCCATACGCTTATCCATGGTCGATATCTAGTTTTGCATTTTTATTCAAATTTTACATTTTGATAAGGTTGTGATTTTCCTGGTTTGTTCAGACAACAAATTTCACGCCCTAATGCAAGACGGAAAGGAATAGGGTTTGTACGTACTTCTTCTATTGAAATGTGGTTTTATCCCTAAGTCTTTCTGAGTGCAGCATTATATTGTCTATGTGTTAAAGAGCCGCATTTATTTTTTATGCATTTACAGGATGTGGGTTCCACAAATCTTGTGAAACCCTTAGCTTTTCAGGTCTGTCAGTTTGTTACAGCTTAAGGTGATGATCTAGGTAAAGTGGTAAGACACAGAGCTGTGTTTCATTGGCCATTTTGTTTCGTCAATTTTCTTACTCTTACACTCTTGCCCCATAGTCGCCTTGTGAGAGTCTGTCAGGGTAAAATCGAGCTGTACATGGCCGATGCATGTCCATCGTCTTTCTTTTTTTAACAATGTAAATACGTATGTCAGGCCAAAAAGTTGCCTTACATAGTATGTTTAAGATTCTGCGAAGACATTTACCTTGGAGAATTCAATTGATCTTTCTTGCCCTCCAGTTGCCGCTGCAATAAATGAAGACTTGCTTTTAACTGGTGTTGTAAATCTTTAGTTTTTGTTTGACCCTGTTCAGCGTCATTGATGTCAAGATGTTTGACAGTTTGTTAATTGTTTTAGAACTAATTGAAAATCAATATAATTATTTATTTTTCCTCAGAGAACAAAGCTGAATTTCAAGATCAAACAGGTCTTCGAACCAGTATTAAATGACTGAGAGAATTTAGTCAAATTAATTAATTCCGGCTATTTTTATATCCTAAACAAGATCCTAGACGTGTTTGAGTCACTGAACTCTTCCTTAATTTTGTTTATTTGAAGTCTGCTTGATGATCCAGACAGCACATGTGAATTTATTTGAAAACAAGGTGTTCTCAAAATCGCAAATTACGTTATCTGACAGGAATAGTGATGACTCAAGCGGTTCAATTTCTCTTAGTCTTAGCCCTCTCTTGTCTGGTATTCATAAAACTTGGCTCATCGCATCATGGAGACCAAGGAATGAACCATGGAAATCATGACCACAGAGAACCAAGTATGACTCGAGAACGGCGTGATATCAACAGCAATAACGACAAATCGTCTGGTGTTTTGATCCTTCAGAGCAAGTCTTTCCCCCTGAGAGTAAAGAGGGCGATTGACAAGAACACATTAGGGTTCACCGAAAGTGAGAAAAAAATTATTATCGACACTCACAACGCGGAGAGACGTAATTCGGGGGCAAGCAACATGATGATTTTAAAATGGGACTCCGCCCTTGAGAATTTCGCCCAGGCTTGGGCGAACCACTGTAACTTTGATCATCAACCAAACGAAGCCAGAACGAACGTGGCCAATTTCTCATACGTTGGAGAAAATCTCGCCGCTAGCAGCGATCCTTCTGGTTACCCCGCGGGTTTTGTGAAATCGTGGGACTCTGAGAAATCAGACTACAATTACGACACCGGCGCCTGCTCAAATGATTGCGGTCATTACACGCAGGACGTCTGGGCCACAACGAGGTTCGTCGGCTGCGGTATCAAATACTGCGACCTGTTGATCGGGGTCACATGGCCAGGATTTTACGTCGTCTGCAACTACGGCCCTGGGGGAAACATCAACTACGGGAAGCCGTACGAGAAAGGGGAAGCCTGCTCGGCATGCCCGAGTGACGCCCAGCATTGTGTCGACGGTCTGTGCTCTACTACCCCAGGCTCCGTCTCTACTGCTGTGAATATCTGCCAAAACATTTATCTGATCTACTTGGCACTCATGCCTGCCTTGGTTGAAGTGTTGGTTTAATTCAGGTACACCGGGGTATTCAGGGCACGTGACAGCGACGTCCTTAGACAAAAAAAACAGAACATCGGTGACGTATCAAGTCTATCTTATATGTTATAGAAGCTCTTTCTATAAAGAAAATTATTGCATCCTACGCTTATCGATGGTTTGTGTTTAGTCCTGAATTACTATAAGTTTTAAATGTTGATAATGTGTTGGTTTTCCTGGTTTCTTCAGGCAACCCAGCCACGCCAGAATTCCAGACTTGAAGAACGAAAATGTGTATGTGTTTGCTCTTGCAGACGAAATAAGGGAGCTTTGTTTTATCCTTATGTCTATGAAAGGGTTGTATTAAATTATATTTTTTGTATTTCTAAATTAGAATTAATTGCTTTATTCATAATTAGTACTTTACTCTTGGCTCTCCTATCCTCTAGTGTTTTAAGGTTTAATGATTTAACTAATTGTTTTATTCTTGTCAGTTTTAAAAATCCCCCAGTAATGAATCAGGCAGCTTTCTTTTGAATTTATTATATTTTATCACTGTTTTCTTTGGTGGATGGGTCCCATACAGAAGATGCATATTTTAGTATAGGTCTCACCAAGGTGAGGTAGCATTTAATTTTTATATATTTATTACATTTGTATAAGTTTCTTTTTGTAAAGCCTAAGGGTTTTTTTTTTTATTTTAATATTTTCATTGGCATGGGGATTCCATGATAGTTTCTCATTTATAATGACTCCTAAGTATTTTCCATCTTTAGTTTGGGTTAGTTCTTTTCCATGAATGAAGTATTTTGAAATTATATGTTTCCTTTTCTTTGTTACTCTTAGCAGTTGACACTTATCTGGGAGGAAGGACATACTCCAGTTAGTTTCCCATTTTATTAATTCATCTATGTCTTTTTGTAACATTTTGCTATCTTGTTCTGACTTGATTGTTCTATAAATTATACAATCATCAGCAAATAACCTAACTTGAGTTCCTGTTGAGATATTGTTGGGTAAGTCATTAATATAAATTAAAAATAGTAAGGGACCTAGGACAGTTCCTTGTGGAACTCCTGAGTTGACCTTTATTGGTGTAGATTTAGATCCATTAATTATTACAGTTTGCTCCCTACCCAATAGGAAGTATTGGATCCAGTGATGTAAGGGACATGAGATTCTAAAGTAGTTAATTTTTTAAGTAAACTACGAAGGTAAACTTTGTAAAAATGCTTTTGAGAAGCCTAGTAATACTGAATCTATTTGATCATTATTGTCTAAACCTTTTGATAGTTCATCTATTAGACCTATTAATTGCATTTTAAACGATATTTCTAGGAGTAAACGTTTTCTTTTGAATTTTGATATACAATTGTCTTGTTCTGTTAATCCATTGAAATGCCATGGTATTCCACAATGCTAATTATAATTAATTTGAGTTAAATTTATTAAGTTGCCTTGACTTTCAGAAAAAAAGTAAGCTCTAGTGAAATTTTATAACTTGTAAATATGATATTTCAAAAGGGGAAAGGCTAATAAAAGTAGTTATAAATATTTTTGTCAATTCATACGTAGTTTTAATTTTGTTGTTTCAGCTTTACTTTTACCTTGAATTATTCATTTCCTTACAGTTTACCAGTTGAATTTTGAGTCAGAATAATTGTTCAGGTGATAGTAGCAATAAAAATGGAGCCCTCAAAATTGTGTTGAACTCCGAGTGAGTCTTACGTGAAAAATTAAAGAAAGTTCATGTTGACCTCAGCTGACAAAAAAATGCTAACGTAAATATAAACAACATTTGACGTATCAATTTTTAAACAGAGGAAATAATTATAAGGTGTCTAGCAAAAGGGAAACGATTGTGGCAGGTGCCAATACTCCCTCCCTCACGAAACAAGGAGCTGTGATGCTGACAGGTGTTGATTCTTTTCTCTAGACTCTAGGCCAAGGGGACAATTCTGTACCTAAATGCCTAACGGAAAGAACGAGAACTTGTTTGTTTTTCTGCTTTACTAAGTATTATGTTTATTTGAAAAATAAATTGTAAAAAAAGTGTTTGACTATAAATCCTTTAGATCTATATTAAATACATCACTTAAAGAATGTTCATTAGAATAGGTATCGCTCGACAATCCAAAAATCCAAATTTTTGTTATTTTTCAAATTAATAAGGATTTTTAGTTTTTAAAAAACAACTGCAGTTTACCTAAATTTCAGCTCGGTTTAATCACCGGAAGAGGGCTTTTAAAATACGTCTATTTGAATGCGTACCTCAAGACAGACTAGCATTTACATTTACAGATTTGGAATGTGTTTTTAAATCCTTTATACTAACTTCACCGTCCTTTCTCTCTCTCTCTCTCTCTCTCTCTATCTCTTTCTCTCTCTCTCTCTCTCTCTCTCTCTCTCTCTCTCTCTCTCTGGGTCCGTCCGTCAGGCGGAAAAACAAAAGTTATAAAAACAATTGGTAAAAACAAAGTTTTTGACTATAAATTCCATATAGATAATACATAACTACAGGTATTGATATATTCAAAATGATATGCACTGCGCGACAAACATTTACAGACTGAACGTGACTGAACTCTCTAGGTGTAAAAATGGGTGTGGTCACCCATGGCTTGAATGAACTCCAGTAAACACGTGAATGTCAACAACAGATGACTACCTACATTTATTAGAGATAAACTAAAAGTGCATTAATTTAATTGCGCTACATTCGATCGATCTGAAATAGAATTTTGATAGAATGCATTGTTATGTACCTCTAGACTATGCACAAAATTTCAGCTCAGTAGCATTACGGGAAGTTGGTCATTTTGTACTTTTGTTTTTCCGCCCGCCCAACTTACGGCGGTGAAGTTAATATAACGAATTTTAAAAAAATTACCCACTTCTTCAGGGGTGGACTGGGCCGCCAGGAAACCGAGAAAATTCCCGGTGGGCCGCCTGGGCCGGTGATATAATAATAATTAATAACTAATTAGGGGTGATATCAAAGGCTACAAAAAAAACTATATTTAAAAAAATAATTTAAAAAATAATTAAAATATTAAAAGCCAATCTAGCAATGCTACCCGTACAGCCAGCGACCACGTAGTTCTATTACAATTTACATCTTCCATTCTTTCACTGGGTTTGCTTTTATAAAAAAATATTTTAAAATTGTTAGTCAATAATAAAGATATTGATTAGATTCAATATTTTATGGTTTTGAGTGATAAAAATTTCTAAACGCAAACATAAAGTTGGTGCGGAGAAAATAAGAGATAAGAAACTAAAAATTATTGGTAAAGATGGAGCTGAATGCTGAAATCTAGTCGGTTTTTTTTTTTAATTACTCAAATTCAAACTAAAGACACCGCCTCTCGACAAGTACCTTCGACACGTACACAACTCGACACTGACAAAACAATATTTATGAAAACAACGCTAGCAGTGGCAGATCTAGATCCCCAAAATGATCTTTCAGAAATTTCAGTTATTGATGATAAAAACACGAGTTATTATTTCAAACATTCTCGAAAGAACACCTTAAAATTACAATCATTTTGTACAACTTCACCAACAAATTCAACCAAGTGCGAAAGAAATGCGCATCGGGTATTTTTCATTAGCAATGGTGTCAATAGGAATTGGGTGAAGAACAAATCATGTTAAGCCTGGTCCCTTTTGGAACTCAGGACGTGTTAGCGCATTTTCGTATTATGTATCAGTACTTATGTCAGGTATCAGCATTATGTAGTTATCAGTAATTGTGTTTAGATTTTAGACATATTTTTATGAATTTTCTTATGTAATGAATATACCTGACATTTTTTTTAAATTTAAAAGTCATTTCTTTACATTTAAAAAAAAATTATTTTCTCTTTAATTTAACTACAAGTCACCACAAATGTTGACGTAAAACTCTCTAAACTTTTACACATCTTCTAATGACGTCAACAACAAAAAAACTAATTCTTTTGCACGCTTTTCGACTTCCGGCAATGGCGGCCGTTCCCTGCGCCAGTGTTAGCTCTCGATTCGCAAAGTTTTTTGGTAGTTTTAACGGGGTTTTTTAACGGATCGAGTAACTGAGTGTTGATGCACAAATGGCAGGTCAGGACATACAAAAAACATATATACATCATGGGTCTAGGACTTATGGATGCTGTGATCTAGGGTGATGACAGACGGACGGACGGACAAAACGGGTGCAATAGCGCATTCGACTTCTCGAAAATGCGCTAATAAAAAAAACTGTAAAGAATCTACTAAAGCTTTGTTTTGAACAGTAAGCATATAGCAAGAAAGACTATATAAACTCATTCACAGGGGGAATGAATTCCTGGAAACATGTGCATCAAAGAATATAGTAACATGAAAAAAGCAAATATCACGAGAAGTGTGTTGAAGCTCATATATGTCTGTAAGTGAAAAAGACATTGATAGCATTTTGTTCTCTCAGAAATTTTTTTTTAAAAGTACAAACAAGTTCAAGAAAAAAGATAAGTGCTTAAAATAATAATTGAGATAAATGATTGGAAAACGAGGTCTAAGCTAACGGTAAAAAAATAATGCTGCCTATACATTTAACGACAATACAATAAAAATGCAAATATTATAGTGGATATAATACTACTCATGTGAGAATTTGACCCAATAATTATAAAAGCATCTTGATACGTTTATTGAGAAAAGTAATGATAGACATGCGCCTAATTTGGTAAATAAGAGTAGGTGACGACATTCAATAATATCCTAGTTTTCAATAAGAAAAATAATACAGAAAACATTTTTGACGAAATTAAATCTGCTGGCATGTTTTCGGTTCGATTGTATAAAACGCAAGATGTAAGCGTGAAGGACCAATGTTAAATAATTATAGGATTTGTAACAGATAATGTTTATGAGCGATTGGTATGGGTTGCAAACTGAATATCTGCTACTGGAAAAAATATGTTTTAATTATTTCAAGAGAAACTTATTGAATATAAACATTAGAATTGAAAATTGTGTCGGTAATACTACAGATGGGGGCAGCCAATATGCAAGGACAGTACAACGGGTTTACAGAAAGGCTGAGTGACGTCGTCACACTTCATCAAATTCTTGTCTGGTGTTACGCATATGTATTGATTCTTAATCTAAGCGATATCACTCAAACCACGACCTCGTCAATTAACCTAATTCAACTGCTTAACCCATGTGCGGCGTTCTTTAGAGAATCATATAAAAGAATGAATGTTTGGGTCGATCAACAACAGAAAACTAGACACCAAAAATTAAATATTATTGCTGAAACTGGATGGTGGGCCAAAGAAAGTGCGTTAAAAAAAAGTATTTGGAAATTTTGATGATCCAAACTCATCATTGTTCATTGAATTGATTTAACGTTATAAGAACTTGCATCATGGGACTCATTCAGTGCAAGAATCAGGGATGCAGCTCAAACGTTACTAGATAAGTTTATCAAGTTTGAAATCGTTGTTTATACAAAACACAGGATCGTTACCTAATAATTTACAAATCATCGGAATGAATGCTCTGCAAGCTAACGGTAATGAAGATTGTACTGTAGAGTTGTTATAAACATATTTCAAGTAGGGCTGTTATCGATTAATTTAAATTTAAATGTCAACTTTTTAAAAAATTACCGAATAATTAATCGATAATATTTATTAAAGCTAAAATTACGACGAATGATGTCATTAAAGTTTTGGCACTTGGTTGGAAATTTTAAATTAATTTTAAAAATATAAAAGTAATACAGCTGTTTAGAAATTGTCTTACGATTAACAAAAGCATAAATATCATCTTTTTTTATCCCAAGTGGTTCAGAATTAATGAGTTTTTTTCTAAAGACCTTATAATCACTTTTTAACTGTTGTTTTCATTCACATGTTGTGCCCTTTTACGGCATTAATTTTAGGAGATATATTTAAATATAAGTACTTCCATATAATGTAAATTAAATTTTGATATTGTTAAAGTGTAATATTTAAAAATCTTTTTTTAATGGAGAAGCTTGTGCGTAAAAAAAAAAACTATTAATAATTATTAATTACTAATTTTAATATTTATTATTTGAATTATATTTAATTTTTTAAAAATTATTAATAATTAATTATTTATCAATGAATCGAAAAAAGTGTTTAAATAATTGTTTTCTAAATTTTTATCGCTTTTTTATCGATAAAAAATACCGATTAATCGAGATATTAATCGTTAATTTTTGTATCCATAATTTCAAGAGATTTTATGGGTTTTTTCGACAGTGCCAAACGATTAGTGTCCTGGGCTAATAACAAATTTGAAGAAGAGATTTGGGTGAAAAAAATACACAATGAAAATAAAACTTATTAAGATGTTGTAAGTTTTTTTCCCGGGCCGCTTGAACTCCCCAGTCCACCCCTGATGGTCTTAAAGATTTATTTAAAATAATGTGTGTTCACTTATATAAAATAAAGGATTTTTTTTTTAAAATAAAACATTAGCACATACAAATTAAAATTAACAGAAATGAAATTAGACATTTTTGGACTAAAAAGCAAGTTGGACTATAGGCTTTCGAGAACGTTTTTTTGTTTTGTTTTGTTCATTAATGACGTCATCTCTGAAGCTGCTGTTGTAGTTACAAGCTTTGTCTTTGTTGTACTAACTGAAGATGTCGAATATTTTGATGTTGTCGTTAGTAATGTTATTAGTGAACCACTCAATGTCGCTGTCGTCAAGGAAGCCGTTGTACTCCATGTTTGTGTCGTTGTTACAATTTTTTTTTTTTTTTGAGTGCCATAGTTGCAGGGGCCGCCGCAAATTTGTAGGAAGTTTGTTTTACCATAACAATGGGAAGTTTGACAGGAGCCATATTTGTCTCCGTACTCGCAGCCTGAGAAAATAATAATTGTTTACACTTAAGCAGCTAGTTACATCCATAAATTTTTCAAATCAATTGTCAGATATAGACCTAAATAATAACCATTATTGCTGATTTTTTTCACTTTTTTTTTTATATATTTGAAATTTTGCATTTCGTGAACTTGAACATTTAAATGAACCTTTGTGTTGTCAGTGGAAATGAAATATTTTGTGGGCGCTTACACTTATAATTTAACTGGTCAATGTAAAAATACACAAACTTTTTAGCATTTCCCAAGACTCAAATACTATTCTAACATTTGAACAAACTTATGTAACTCATTGATTTTTGAGTTGCTACTTTCTTCATTGAAATGCCCCCTTATCTCGCTTTATAAAATATCATTTCTTTTGGAAGTATATATTCAAATTCATTTAAAAGGATAATTATGATGATATTGGGAAAAAATAATAATATTATTTTTTTAATCTCTCCAAACGTTCACTGATTTTAAGATTAATTAAGCCTCTTACCTATGCACCCAAAAAGTCTTCACACTCTTGAGCTGTAGATAACGATCTGTATACAAGTGTTAAGTTCCCGTTTCAGATTGCATAGTTGTTTCTGCTCGGTGTTGGATGCACCAACCGCAGTGAAGCCCCACCATGGAGTTTTCATGGAGGTGTATTGTTAAACAAAACAATAAATTGATCGTACCTTTTATTAGGAACAGGAGTGGGCTGACAGTACGATGATTCCAATGTGATTTTTGATAATATGCCCATGTTAAACCGATCAGATCAGTGGTGGAGTTTAAATCGTAAGCGTCGAAGTTTAGTGACTCAAATGCGCACAGAGCACTGCCCAACTAACTCATAATTAAACAGGTTAGACCACAACAGGGACTCGAACTGCCATCATTGCATCCAAGCCTCTGAGACGATATCACACCTGCTGACGTCGTGACTCGCGCTAGACATAGCGGGGGAGGTGCGGGGGGCAAAAGAGTCCCATGTTAAGGCAATGTTGTATGGCACTGCTCAGCAGATGGAGCAGGTTGCTCAAGTATTAGCCAAGGCATTAAGAGATTAGTCTCAGGCCTAAAGAATATGTTTAATTTAGTAGGTATTTGATGATTCCCCACTCTGCAACAGTCCTAACCTTGGAGTTTCGTATTTTTGCCGGGGTGGCGCAGAAGTTGTAGAGAGTCGAAGTAGGGGAAATTCCCCCTCCCCCCTTCTTGTGGGTCACTTTCAGTGGGAGGCATTTTTGGCCTTGTGTCCTGGATGACCTGGCGGCCGCTTCAGAAGTCAAGGCCGGGGCGAATAGATCAGTGGTGGATGAAGATTGCGCCACAAACACCAGAGGTTGGTGATACAAATATAGAAAGACCATTCACCAACCAAAGAGTGTTTCAGCAGGCTAGACCACAACATGGCTTCACACTGACGTATGAGCCCAATCTCTGAGACAGTTGTGCACCTTTTGACTTGGTTCACCACGCTAGACATAGCCATGAAGGTCCATAAGCATAATGTAGTATGACCCTGGCGAGCAGATCAAGCAGGTTGCCCAGTTAGCCAGAGCTTTAAGAAAATAATCTCAAGCTTCCAGAATATATTTATTTTTTTAGTTCGTGTCATAAAAGTGATGGCATTTTTACCTTGCACTGGTCTGTAGTAGTTCTTACAACTGTTGCAGCATCGCACCGCATAATTGTAACACGACCAGGGCCGGGCTTTCATAGACGCGGAACAGTTCAGGTTGTTGAGTGAAAACAATTTATCATCGCCGTACAAGCAGGTCACTAAACGAATTTTTGCTCTTTTAATCCTTTTTGTGAAAAAATTGGTTGTTGATGTTTGTGTTTAAATGTTGTGGCATTGCTACGTGAAACACGAAATCTGTTTAAAATTTGTTGAATCATCCAGCTGAAAATTTATTTTGAAATTTTTTCTACAAGCTTAAAGTAAACAGCGTCAACGATATAATGTGTCTATAGCTATGCAGGCATTCATACGTTTAAAAATTGAAATGTATTTCATTTAACCAGTTTAAAATGTGTGTTGTAAACTAAAAGAATAATGATTCTTATTAAGTCCACTTATTTGTGTTGTATTTTCGTTTAGTGGGAATAACAAAGAAAGAGACTTAAATTTAATGATTTCTATATTGTTGTACTATGTCAGAGAGCTGTCAATGATAAAAGACTCTTAAAACCTAGAAAAACCCAAAGTAGGCTTCAAACGAAAATAATTATTTATAACTTTAAGACACTAACCATCACTTTGCGGAGCTAACACGTGTGAGACGCATTCTCCATAAGAACATAGCTGGTAAAAATAAAAACAAATTAAAGTCCATTAAATACATTTTATTAGAGTTTACTCATAATATTCTAAACCCACATAGACACTTAGAGAGATTTATCCTAGTAAGTTCTCAATTTATAATTAATACAATTTTTTTTAAAAATATATTCTTGAACATTTAATTCCTGACGTGAACCACTAAAACGATGACGTTACTTGCACACGTCTCACCTTTCCATCACCACAAACAGTGCCATCAGCAGCCAGGTATGGTCTACCTCCATTAAAGTTATTGACCTTACAATACATCACCTTACATATGGCAGAAGGGTCCGCGTTCAAGTTGTAGTCCTGTAGGTGCTGAAATTATTGTTTTTAAACTACTTTAATGATTTGTAGATTAACATGCTCTATCTGAAGTATCACTAAGTTCAAAGTTCAATAGATAAATATTTTCTACTTGAAATCTCAACGTAATCCATGTTCAATAGAGATGAACAATGACTGGAGGCTCGTGGAAAGATAGGCTCATGATAGGGATGACTGGATGTCCCTCGTAGTTGGCATATGCCCTTGGAGAATTTTCAGACGCCGACAATGATCGTTTGATGCCCCTTATGGACAGGAAGGCAAAACAACAACCAAGCATAGATAAACACACTTTTTACTTGGTGTATCACCAAATTTAATGTTCAACTGACAAACAAAATATATTTTAACGTATTCAACGTACACATTGAGTGGTTCATAAATACTCTAACACAAGGTCTCTTTACTGCGGCCCGCGGGCCAGATGCGGCCCACGAGGCCATCTCAGCCTCCCCTGGAGACCCTTTAGTCTAAAAAATGAAACTATTTTTAGCTTCAGTTTAGCAAAAAAACTTAGTAGTTGGCGGTTAGGTGTATGTCCCCAAACTGCTGTTTGACAGTAAAATCCAGCCCTTCGAAGAAAAGTTTGGAGAGCCTGCTCTAACATAAAGAACAAGAATGCAGTAAAACTTTTTGTTGATTTATTTTTACTGATGAAGGCATAGTTCGAAACTTTTTCTAGTGTATTAGCCCATTAATTAGTCCTTCACTAATTGTTTTCATCTCACAATTCGTTTTGTTTATCTTGTATTAGATTTTGACATATTGACACAGCCACTAAGCAATGCGTTATACGTCAGTTTCCAAATTAAATGTTCTTAAAATGTCATTTCTCATTTCACGATAAAAACCTATAATACATAATTTGGACTGTGCGCATTGGTCGGTGATATCACGTGTAGTCCTCTGAAGCCCAAGATCTTATATATATTAGATATTCTACTTGAATACTCACCCTAGTCCCTATATATTTTAGTAAGTTGTATACCTGTATACTCAACATAGACCTATATATTTTAGTTCGTTGTATACAGTAATACTCAACCAATACCCTATATATTTTAGTTAGTTTTATACTGGTATACTAACCCTAGGACCTATATGTTTTAGTTAGTTATATACCTGTATACTCACCAAATACCCTATATTTTTTAGTTAGTTCGATATAGTCCTTACGTTTTTTTTATTGACGGTTTTCTGTTAATTATATCAATAAATCATTTATATGTTGTTTTTTTTTTTGTTTTTTGTTTTTTTTTCAGATTTATACATTATTTGACCTGATAAAATATATTTCTTTCACAAACATCTTTGTATTCTTATTATTGATTACAGCAAAGCCGTTTCGTGGTGAAAAAGGTAGGTAGGAAGGGGCAACACTGGTGTTTTAAGAGGATATATCGTGGTCAAGAGGTGTCAAAAGGTTTTATCGGGAAAAGTATAAAGGTAAGGGGAATAACAACGGCAAATTTATTAGTCAAGGATTAGCTCGCTTTGTCCATGAATAGGATAGGTGTAGTGTGAGTTATGGTGGAATTGTTTAATAATGTTCTATTAAGTTTCAAATAGTCTAAGTCGTTAGGGATTTTAATTACAAGATCGGTGTGTCTTTATTAACCAATTTGAGTCTGGCATTTAAAATACAAAACAATCCAAGAGTTATTTATCTTTAGTAAACATCATTAATTAATTGCTTTTATTCTATACGGAACAATGTGGAGCCAAACCAAGATACCTACGACCGTTTGTTCATGGCATTGTAAATCCTTATCAAGCAAGGAAATAAATTTTCAGAAAGTCCAAAAATCCGTCGCGAAAGTAAAAGATCCACATTTCATAAATTAACAAGATCTTTTTTTTCAATTTCTTAACGCTACATGACCGAGAAATAAGCTCATATTTTCATATAACTTGGTAGGAACAGAATTCAGAGTCAATGGCAGTCTAAGTGACGGAAGTTGCAGTGGGTCCAGATAATCTACTATATAAAAGCCCAGGTCACTCATTCTATCATGCTAAGGAACATAATCACCATAATTTTTAATTCAAAATGTAGACTTAAAAATCTTTTTTGTCTCGATATTAATAGAGCGTGTGGTGTTGCTTTATATGAAGCCATTGTCTAAGCTTATTATTCTTTTTATTGTAATTCATTCTCGAACACACATATCGGACCCACTGATTCGAACGCATGCAATAAAATTCACGTAAATTACTTTGGAGTTGAAAAAAGAGGGCGCCGTAGACACCCCAGAACAACCTAGTCTATTATATAAAAACCCAGATCACTCTGTGTCGCTAAGTGACATAATCAGCATATTTTTAATTGAAAATATAGACGTAAAATCATAATAATAATCATTTTTGTTACGAGATGGACAGGGCGTGTGTTGTTTCTCACAATCAAATATTATATGACGTCATAGTTTGAGCTTGTATTTTAATTTTTGAAAAGGAAACGATGTAAAAAAGCCGTTAATAGTTTGTTACTCATCGAAATATTGTATATAGAGAAATTTTGTTCAAAATAAATCATTCTATTGAAATAAAATTTAATTATTCATTATTTTTCTTGAACTCATTCAAATACCAATTTTTTATTGTCGGACGCACTGATGCGAACGCATGCGATAACATTCACGTAAATTACTTGGGCTTTTGAAAAAAGTGGGCACTGTAGGTGCCCCAGAACAACCTAGTTTAAAATAATTAACATCAGCAATCTTGTCTGTACCATTAAACAAAATCAACGACGCATCAGACAATGGAGAGATCCCTTACTGGACATAGAAAAGACCACCTACCAGACAAAGAAAGTATCCCTTATTGGACATAGAAAAGACCCCCTAGCAGACTTCATAACAATACATTATTATATTTCCAATTTAGGAAGATTTAGGAATATACTGTCCAATGTTTGTTTTCTTAAATGTCATTGAAAGTGTTTTCATTCAGTAAATTATATACTGTTATCGATATAGTGCTCTTTGGAATTTTTAACCTTTAAAAAAAATGAACACGACATTGCTCTTCTTAAAATTCAGATACACTTTTTTTCCTAAAGTTGACGTTGGAAACAAAATTTACCCCTAAACGTATAGGGGGGAAATATAAACTACCTTAAAACGATAATCCGGCTTTATCTTTACTCAATCATTTTCATTTTTGCAGCGAATCATTTCTGAAAAAAATATATTAGAAAGCTTTAAATATTCACGTTCAAACAGTTGATGTCAATCTCAATATTATATTTCTGAGACATAAAGAAACTTTTGTGACGGTGTCACACGGGATAAGAGCAAAATTATGTGTTAGATGTGTCATATGTGACAGAGGTCTCCAAAAATTTCTGCTGAAGGACCGCATTATCTCTAAAACAGCAGTTTAGGGACCGACTACAAACCCTCAAGTGTTGTGGTAAACTACAGATAAAAATAGTTTTTTTTGGTTGTTTTTTTTTTAGTTTTAAGGGTTCTATGCAGAAGATAATTGCGTCCACAGACCATGAGAGATGATCTGTTGGCAAGTGATGCAGCGGTCACAGGTCACGGCTTTTAGGGTTCCACGCATTACCCCAGCCGCCTAACTATTGTCTAGTTAGGTACCCATTCGGAGCTGGGTGACTCGGGGACTCCTCGGGCCCCGGGAGCGAATCCTCACCTTCGTGTGGATTCGAACTCGTGACCATCGGTACAGTAGTCAAGCGCGCTACCCCTCGACCACCGCGTCCCGTTTCCGTCCATGGGATTGCTGGGAGTCAGTCGTTGCCTTATCTCATTATGTTACGAGATACATAGTTACGTCATTGCGATACTTTTATATATTTGCAGTGTCCACAATGCCGTCATTTCTTCAAGCCAATGTTTGACTGTAACATGTAGTTTTTAGAGTTTTTAACGTGATTTTCGTTTTGGTGGCTATTTTCCGCCATTTCTTAAATCTTTACAAAGCCCTGCAGAAGCTTGTTCGGTACACTGAAGTTTTATAAATTGTTATATACTTTTCCTATAGATTTGGTTATGCTTACTTTTGCTGAGCGCATGTGTATACTATATCATTAAATTGCTTGTATTTATAATGTCATGGTACATTCTGTTTAAGATATTCAATTACTCATATGTTGCCTCAAAAAGCATTGATCTGAAAACGGACAGGCTGCAATAAATTTAAATTCGTTTAGCAAACATTAGCCGCTCCAACTTTGGCTTATTCTTTGCCATGTAACAAGTGATATGACTCGTTCAAACAATTGAAACGTCATAAAATGGGTCAACAATTTCTATATCCTGTCTGTAGCGATATAGGAGAAACTTAACTCTAGGCTTTGGCAAAATGCGGTAAACAAAGGAAACGTTCAAGAGAAGAAAAGAAACTTATTTAAATTAAATAGTATCATTTTATTGTTCTTATAAGAAAATAATAATTTAATCGCGTGCCGGCTGATAAGGCTCTGCGTGCCATCTGAGGCACACATGCCATTGGTTCACCCTCACTGGTCTATAGACATTTGGGTGTTTTAATTTTTTTAAGTAGAGTGAGAATTTTTTTTTAAAGTATTTTTATCATTTTTAAAATCTTAATTTCAACCAGTAGTTATTTGCGTTACACAAAAATGGTAAAATCCCATCATTAGCCATCCCAACATTTGGTAAAAAAAAGGGGGTTTTATTTTCTACGATAGCGTATGCGCATTGTGTCCGAAAAATCAAGAGAACGCTGGTCCTAGAAAGTCATCCCCTCATTTCTTAAGGAGACTACATATAGTCTACTTGTCAAAAACTCTCTACAGTGAGAAACTGTTGGCGCATCAATTCATTGTTTTCCTAAGAGAACTAAAGTAGCTTCCACAAACAAGCACGTTTTCGCACCAGTATTATATGACGGTGTGACTTTTATTAAAAACTTCATCATTGTCATTTCCTCGAAAAAAAATCTCGGCTTAATTAGTTTCACATGAACATTGAAAAAACATTTTGAGTTTATTGGATGTCAAATTTATCTTAAGGACACACCTATTACTTTAATAGGTGTCGATTTTTCTACATCATCGGCAACGTGAATGTATCTATTATAAAGCGTGATGACTGAAGCGATTCAAATTTTCTTAGCGCTGTCTTGTATAATAATAATATGCATAAAACTTGGCTTTTCACATCATGAAGACCAAGGAATGGTCAACGAAAATCATGACCACCTCAACCACAGTATGGAACATGCTCGACGTAAAGAAGGTAAGAGGGACCACTCGTCAGGTGTTCTCATCCTTCGAAGCGAGTCTTTGTCCATGCGAGTAAAGAGGGTGATGGATAAGAACAATGTGGGATTCACCGAAAGCGAGAAAAACATCATTCTCGACACTCACAACTTGGAGAGACGAATGTCAGGGGCTAGCGACATGATGATTTTAAAATGGGATTCCACCCTTGAGGAGTTCGCCCAGGCGTTAGTGTCGAACTGCATATTCATGCACCGGGATAACTATCAGAGATCCAACATAGCTAATTTCTCATTTGTTGGGGAAAACATCGCCGTCGCAACGAACGCCACGGGCTACCTTGAGGCATTGATACAATCGTGGATAGCCGAGAAGGCTGGCTACACCTACGACACGAACGTCTGCACCACACTGTGTGGATATTATACGGCAATCGTCTAGGTTCTTGGGATGCGGTATCAAGTACTGCGACCCGCTGGTCGAGAGGGAGGGGCCGGGGTATTTTGTCGACAAATTAAACAAATTAAACAATCTGGGTTTGATCGTATAAACCACATAATGATTATCAAAAGTCTAGATCTAAGATGTTAGATGGAGTCTTGGTGTGGACTATATGTTTTTCTTTACATGATGAAAGTCTCTTTTATTGTCTGTGCTATTGTGAGTTCTTCTTTCTTATAAATGTAACAGTTATGATTCACTTCAGGTTGACATTAAATCTTGATCTACGAGGAAAACTCCGTTTTACAGACTTCTTTGATTTATGTGCAATAAATTATTATTCGTACAAAGATTATACTTTTTTAAAATTTGTTAATGACAATGGCTTTTTTCTATATAAGGGGTCGGGAAACTATGGCTCCCGAGCCAGAGATGGCTCTTTTGATCGCTGTATCTGGCTCTCAGGCAAATGTTTGATTATAGTTTTAATCGCGTTTATAAAGACTGCATATATTAAAAAAACAGCATAACAATGTTATTTAAATGGATTTAGAGACTTAATTTTAATTTTTAGTGTCGTATTTACACCAATTGCACAAATGTGCTTAATATTTTAGTTTGTAACATAATGTATGGCTCTAACTGATTTACTTTTCAAAATGTGTGGTGTTTATGGCTCTCTCTGACAAAAAATTTTCCGGCCCCCTTTCTTGAGCGTCAAACATCTATGCTACTCATTCATGCAGTGGCGTAGCTAGGGTCATGTGCGCCCGGGGGCAAGACACAAATTCTGCGCCCCTTGACGGACCGAAAAATTCTGGGGGCTCACTGAGCCCCCAAGAAAAATTTGAAATTTTACGGTTTATATGGTTCATTTTTTGAAGCAAATGATATTTTAATGAAATACAATACAGACTAATAATTCTCTATACGATTATAAACAATTTATTTGAAAAAAAAATACTCTACTAATTATACATGACTCGAATAGACATAATCTAAAATAAATGGATCTTCCTTGATTTGAATGTCGTCAATCTCGCTGTTAAAATTGATATTCTCAAGTGTTCTCTTTCGATGCTAAGGAGTGCAAGATCATCCAGACGATCTTGATCCATTGAAGCACGTAATTAAGACAAAATAAGGTTTACTTTGCTGAAGGACCGCTCACAGCTTTTAGTTGAAACAGCAATTTTTAGAAGTATTTGAAGTGAAATGCGCAGATTCGGAAATACGTCATCTCCATATGAAACAATAAAATCGAGAAGATCCAAAGTAGTTTCCGGTAGAACTTCAGTCCGGGTACTGAGCATCTTTTTTTAGTATTTGATTTCATGTTCACAATTCGTAGAAATTAGCAAAATCTAAGCAATTATAACGAAGCGTATCGACTTTTGTTTCAGCAAGAAGAGATTTGACGTCTAGTAACTAGTAAAAATCCAAATTTGTTGTTTAGGTTGTTTAAGACGTAAAATCCGTATTGATATCTCCTGTTGGGGTTTATCAATTTCGCTGTTCATAGCAGGTGCAATTTCTTCTTATGGAGAAAGTTCTGCATCTCTTTTTAATTCTCGAAGGCATCCTCCGATGTCGTCTAATCTTCTGTCAAACTCGATTCTCCAAGTTGTGCATCTTCTTTCCCATTGTCTACCGCAACATGGCTCAAATTAACACGAATGTTGACAATTTCTTGCTCAAGCGATTCAAGATCGGATTAAGCTTCCTTGAAACTCACGGTAGGATTCTGGAACCGTTTCTGGACACTATCAATTTTATCAAGTATGATGTTCCAGAAATGTTTAAAATCTAGGAAGTTAAAGTTTTATATACCTGCCAGCAAAGCTTCTGCATCACTTCTGGTGTCAGGCGTCATATGTGTATGTTCTGATAATTTTTCCGACAGCCCTGTCATGTCATCTAGTCCTTCATAAATTGCTATAACAGCTTCTGATCGTGCAATCCAACGTGTTTCAGACTCCCTCTTCAATGTGATTGGCACAACTCTTTTTTTAATTTTTTCCCAACGAGTTGTTGAAAGGGAGAAAACATAAATCTATACTTTTAACTGTTCCAAAAACGTGATAACAACTGGATCATGTTTAGTTAAGTGTACTCTTGCTAAATTTTAAGCTGTGGTTGCCACAGTTGATGAATAATGCTTTGTGATTTCTAGCACATTTTCGCTGTTGAAGGCCGGAAACATTCCCGGTCATTACAGAAACATTGTCATAACATCGTGACCGACCGTCGGATAGTGGTATGCTATTAGATTCAAGTTTCTCTACGATAACTATTTCAAGGCTTTTTGCGTCTTTGGAATGTATCTTTGCAAAATCTGAAAATGATTCTATGATAGTTACTTTTTAGTTTGTAAATCCACATCCACAAATCTGATGACTTGAGAAGCTTTTCCGGTGTCCTAGATCGATTGGAGTAAAGTAAGATACCGTAGTACTTGTGTTTTCTTATTTCACTCAACAGCTGATTCCTTACAGTCGATGTAAGTAGGTGGATACATTCATTTTGGATTTCCGGTGATAAATAAGATACTAAACCTAGATTTTCTCGGGCATTTTGTTGGTGTTTTTTCTAACAGTTGATCCTACTGAGCAACAAGTTTTATCGACGATGGACAGGAAAGAAAGGCGGTGCCTGATGTTTCATATGAAAGGAATCCAACTTGCTTTGACACTCCGATACAAGCCCGTGAGAGGAGAGACCTTCCCTCCCCTCTCCCACTTTACTCCCTCCACATGAGAATTGGGGAAGTACGATTTATCTTTTTAAAGAGTCACAACATGCAGCAAAGGGACGCGTATTAACCATTCTGTTAGCCAGTGGTTTTCAACCTTTTGAGATTCCAGGACCACTTGAAAAATATGTGCCTTAACTACGGGCCACTACTAAAAATTATTTCTGCATTTTCTGGTTTTTCGGTGATTTCGTACAATTTATCAAACATCTCAAAGTTACCTTGAAATAATTTTTTTTTTCAAAGATCAAGCTTTTTCGTAAAAGCAGACATTCTGTCACTGAGAGTCATATAATGTATCTGCTTTCCTTGCCGAGTGGAATTAAGTTTATTGAGCTTTTCAAAAATTTCAGCCAAGTAAGCCAGAACAGCAACCCATTAGCCATGGTTCAAACTATCAACAAGCTTTGAGTTATTTCTACATGAAAATCTCTTACGTCATCGCGTAATTAAAACAGTCAGATAACCAGCGAACTTCAGTATACATTAGTAACTGTTAACGTTCAAGATTCATATTCGAGCATAAGAAATCAAAGAGACGAGAATTTAATTGACGAGCTTGATAAAATTAAAAACCATTATGGCCAGATCAGAAATATATTTAANTCTGCGTTAATTCTTTTACTTGCTAGTCTATCTCGATTAATCCTACAGTGCGTAAATTTCATGCTTCTCTCACGGACCACCTGGCAAATCTTCGCGGACCACTAGTGGTCCATGGACCACAGGGTGAGAACCACTGCTTTAAGCCACTCCTTTTTCTTGTCTTGGTAATTTTGGTTGCTTTTAGTGTCGTCTCTGGTAGCTCTATTAAAAGAATCGTATTGGTCTCTTACTGCTCACTACCATCAACTAACAGTTGTTTAAATTTAAAAAAAAAAAAACACATCAGCAATCCTACATTAGGATTTGTCATTTATTTATGAGTAGAATGGCGCCCCTTAACGCTCAATGGGGGCGCCTAAATCATGTTTAACAACTGTTTTGTAATAAAGATATGTTCGGAGCTCCAATATTCAATCTTGCAAACGTATTTGGGATACATTAGTTTACATTAAAATAAAATTAAATAATGAGTTTTAATACTCATTTTGGCGCCCCCCTAACGTGGCGCCCGTGGGCATTCGCCCCCCCTGCCCCCCCTCGCTACCCCACTGCATTCATGCAAGTTGTTCTTTAATGTTCAAAAACTCTCAGATAACAAAACAGTCTGACATATTTCAAAACATTTGTTTTGTTCCCTAATGTCGGTGCAGCTGATTCAAAGAAGCGCACGCTCATTGTTTTCCTCCCTGTTCCATCCATGGCTGGAACTTGCGGAAGAGATTGCACAAAGGAAAGCAGCACCTATAGAGATACATGTTTTGGAGTCACCACTTTTGAATAATGTTGTACATTTTGCGTTGCAGCGTGTTGTACTTTCTTGCTTCGCTGCAGTTGGTTTTGAGGCAATCCCAGTAGAATACTGTTGCATTCTTCACTTTCTTGCGTAATCGTACATCTTGAATTGAAATACTCGGCTGCTTTTAGCCTTATTTCAAAGTTTGATCTTTTTTGTTTACAATCATATTATTATTTATTATTTATGCTTCATGCTCTCTATAAATTAGTAGCATACTATAATAGACGCATCGGTAAAACCGACCTCTCAGACATATGTATGGCCTCAGTCATGGACTGTTGCTCACTTAAAGACAAATGATATACATCCTTTAATATTAAAGAACAAATCTTATCCTTATTACATCTATTATCACATATTATGTGATATAGATGTAAAAATTGTGTAAATCCAAAACATTAACGCGCTGTATAAGTATTATGTTTTCTAGAATAATTAACAACTTTATATCCAGTATTCCAATGGGACAGATAAAGAAAAGTTTTAATTATATTTATAGGGTATGATTGCTAGGCATCATTAAAATACTTCAATGGAATAGCCTAACCAACTTCTCGAAGCCCAACCAGGTACCAGTACAGAAAGGAATCTTTATCAGGAATCTTGACTAAACAAGGGAACAAGATAACATGATCAAACAATGATACTTATTAGAAAATAATATCAAGATAGAGAAGTATAAACAAACGGATAAAATGGTCTAATCAGCTAACAGAGGTCTGCAAAAGAAATAATTTCCACCAGATAAAAGGATCCCAGTATGATTGGGGTCTTGACTGGGAACAAATTACGAGATCAGTAAAGAGAATAAAATTCTAATGAAAGGCTGGGTATATATATACATGTATGTATACAATATATATACATTTATATATATATATATATATATATATATTGAAGAATATAAATGTTTTAATAATTTTCGATCTCTCTGCTTTTTTACAGTACCAGGTTCATATTTTCAATTTTAGCTTAATATGTTTAATCAGAGTTCAATGGAATTCAATCAAATATACTGGCGTGCTAAAAGTGTGATTAAATTTAATTCTCTTGTTAATGGAAACATCAAAAACAGTTTTCTTTGAAGGAAGATACTATGGCTTAAAGTAAAAAGAGACTTACGGAGTTCTTTTGGCGAAGTTTATACATTAACTCTAGAGCTGTTGGAATTACCAGACCTGGCTAATTGAGTAGTTAATATCAGAGGTGATCAGATAAACAAACGTTCAAAATGCATTGCAATCTTTTAAAACCACGTTATCACCGTGGAATGTGTTGTTTGGTAAGATGTATGGGTGCAGACCCAGTGGGGTGGTCAGATTTCAAGGAGAGAAATTTTTAAAACTCGAATTTATTTGGCAAGACCACATTAATTGGATCAACTAAAATCACTTGTGATACATTTAAGATACAATTATTTTCTGACTTTAATCAACTAAACATGCATAAAGTAGGGCTGGTACTAATTTTTTTTATAAAATTCTATAAATCGGGCCAAATCGAATGGATTAATATCCATGGATTATATTTTTATAACGCATATATAGATCCAGTTCATTTGCGATTCATTATATCGCGAAATTGGTTTAGTTGAGGTAATTCAATTGCTTCCAAACTTTGCGAAGAGATAAAGCGGATTCGTTCTTCTATGCAAGATATAAGGTAGGAAAGCATTTTTGTTGAGGTATGCAGATCTAAATAAATAATAAAAATAATAGGGAAAATGATGTCAGCAACACAAAATATAAATTATTTATAATTAGGGAAAAAATTATTAGAAATATTTACTTAAATTTAGTCGAATTTTTATCAATCAAATTAATTTTAATCCATTTTTAAAATTTACGATGAATCAATTCAATAATAATTAATTTCCGCAATCATGGCATAAAGCTATTTAGTAGTAAAATTGAGTGTTAGAGATAATAATATAATAATTTTATAAATTATCTAGACTATATCATAAATCAGATTTAAATTTGACATTACTGCCTTCAAGTAGCATTAGCATGTATTTTTTAAAAATCCTTTATATTAACTTGTGGTGTCTGAGCGGTGCGACCGACCGACCATGCGACCTTGCCGAAAAAACTTTGGATCGATTTTTAACCCACTTTCTCGTAAGGTAGCGAGCTCAAACTTTGCAGGCAGACTCATGCCAATGATAAAATGATGTATCAAAATTTCAAATCGATCGAATGGAAAGTAGTCTAATTGAATTATTGAATTCTAAAATTATTTTATTTTTTGAGTGTTGTGGTGCTTAATATGTTCAACAACCTTTCATGTCGCGCAATAAGGTGCGCATTACATTGACAGTACTTTTTAAAAATATATTCACGATCGGTGCGCATTATATTAAACACGTTTTATGAGGCATAACTAGAATTTTGTATTTTCGGAATGGTTAACCCTGCATATTATAATGAACATCCTTATATGTATGTATGGTATATAAAGGATTTATAGTGAAAAACGTGTTTTTACGGGTTTTTTTAAAAATTAACCTTGAAGTGAAAGATTGTCTCATAATTTACTAATGAATTTAGTACGTATATAGTTCACACGACGTTAAGCGTATGTCAATAAAATATCTAATAATAAAATGATAATTTATATAGCGGTGTATCCTAGCAAGGAGCCAGGCTCACAGCGCTTTACATGGAAACAACAATACATATTTAAATAAAAAGAAACATTCATAGCATATTAACTACATAGTTGACAATACGGTATCCTCAATACATCAGCTACGTTAATCAATTAAAGAAATGTGGTTTTATTATTTTTGAAAATAAATTTTAAAAAGATGTGTCTTAACTGCAGTCTTAAATGACTTAGCAGTTGAAATGCTACGGATGTGTAATGGAAGAGAATTCCATTGTTTGGCTGCACAAAAGGAGAATGACCTTTCGCCAAATGTTTTAGTTCTTATCTTAGGAACACAGAGAATGCGTGTATCCGCAGAGGAGCGTAGCTGACGACTTGGTGAGTAGACTGACAAAAGTTCAGTAAGATATGAAGGGCATGAGTCAGAAAAGAAGTTGTGACACAGAACGGCCAGTTTGTAATCAATTCGGGCTTGTATAGGTAGCCAATGAAGAGAGTAAAGTAGCGGAGTAACATGGTCATGTTTTTTTGCCCTTAGAACTAATCTGGCAGCTGAATTTTGAACTCTCTGTAGTTTTTCAATGCATTGTTTTGGCGCACCTGACAGAAGAGAATTGCAGTAATCCATACGAGCTAGAACAAGAGAACAGACTAGAGTTTTTGTTGCACTATCTGTTAAGTAATGACGGATTGAACTGATCTGACGAATGGCAGTATAGGCAGAGCGACAAATGTGATTGATGAAGTTGTTGATAGACATGTTGTCAGAAATAATGTAGCCAAGATTCCTAGTCGATGTTGTGAACAGTATATCAGAACTAGCCACCTGAATAGAATTTGGAAGAATCAAAGTACTGCGGGATTTATTGTTACAGAATAGCAGTGCTTCTGTCTTATTATCATTCAGTTTGAGCTTGCTTAGAGTCATCCAAGACTTTACCTCACCAATGCACTCCTGCATCAATTGGACAGTGAAGTCAATATCAGAGGGATCAGTGTGAGTGTAAAGTTGAGTATCATCTGCAAATGATTGGCTTTTAACTGAATGCTTTTCGAGCAGTAGAAGTAGTGGCCTTGTATACAGCACGAAAAGTACCGGACCCAAAACGGAGCCTTGAGGCACACCATAAACCAAGTCAGCTCTGTAAGAGATACAGTCATCTACTGATACCACTTGTGATCTGTTAGATATGTATGATTGAAACCAAGCCAGAACTGAGCCAGAAATCCCAAAATAATTTTGCATGGTTTTTAGTAATGTTTGATGGTCGACGGTGTCAAAAGCAGCACTAAGATCTAAGAGGACCAATATAGAGATTTGTCCACTGTCTAGTGCAAGTAGGAGATCATTTGTTACCTTTAACAGGGTGGTCTCTGTGCTATGAGAAAGTCTGTAGGCCGACTGATTGGGACTTAGAAGAGTGTTGTCATTAAGATAAGAAAAAAGTTGTTTTAAGACAATTTTTTCAATGACCTTAGACAAAAATGAAATATTTGATACTGGTCGATAGTTGTTTAAATTATTTTGATCTAACCCTTGCTTTTTCAGCAAGGGTTTTATTACAGCAGATTTACATACCATTGGAAAAGTACCAGATGTTAGACTCTCATTTACTATATGTGTTATTGTTGGGAGTAAAAGATCTAATGACTCAACAAATAATGGAGTGGGGATTGGATCAAGAGAACATGACGTCGGTTTAGATTTTAGAATAACAGCTTTGACCTCGTTTTACGTAACAGGGTGGAACTTTTCAAAGCAAGAACTCACAGCAAAAGAGGAAGATACATTATGTGGGGGTACCATTGTTCTGTCAAGCTCAGCCCTAATGTCAGCAATTTTGTTCGTAAAAAAATTACAAAATATATCTGGTTGCTGAGGCAACGGATATACAGAAGGAAGGGCCACAGCCTTACTACTCCCTCTGAGATTATTGCATACATGAAAAAGCTGCCTACTAGTACTACTTGTGAGTATTTTATTACTATATTTATAATTCACCAAAGCCAGTATGTGCAAAAGCATGACGAATGACACTCGCTAGGGTTGACCTCCCAGTTAATGGTTGGCAAGTAAATGTGTTGAAGAAAGGGAGGTGGGGTAATCGAGACTATTTGTCTTTTCTAGTTCACTTTCTTTGTTCCTTCACAGAATTACATGCATTTATTAGCATAGCGGTTATTACATCCACCTAACATGCTGAAGGTCTTCAGTTCAAGCCCCAGCTGAGACTTTAGTATTTTAATTGTTGATGTTTATGATTATGACCGTTTTCCCCCCCCCCCACCCTTTATTTTCGAACTTGACGTTGCAACATTGCTGTAAACTTTGTTTCTCAACATTGGGATAACATCGTTGACGTGCTCTCCGTTGTTCTCAAATACGAAAAGTAGTCATACACTCTCCTCAACAATACGTTCAGTACATGAATACTCCGTGTAGATCTATATGGTGGCGAGGCAGAAATTATCGCGGTGTCCAAAATACTTTCCGCCAATATCATCATTTACTTCCGAGAACGTCCTCATATCCCTCCTCGAGTTAACAATCCCGGTCAACGTTTGTCTATAAACCAGTTCTTTAGCGGTCCTTCCTATTTTTACCATTACGAAGTTCACTTACCTCTCACACTTGATGACTTGCTGGTGCCATCTATTGACAACGTTCGTATGTCCACATAAATTTTAAAGCCACCCACCTTTTCACACTGATGTGAAGTTTATTTGTCACTATATTGATAAGCATGTACAACCGCATTTCAAAACACACTCTAATGAATGAATGGATTCCACAGAATAATTTCAATCCACCATATGTATATACATAACCAGTACAAACGCAAGACGAGTGCAAATAAGTAAGAAGACTGACCCTCGCCAGTCACCAGGGTCGGTCAATTAAAGTTTATGGTTTGAAAGATAGGTTAGTGCAGGATTTAAGGGAAGGGGGAAAGTATCTAACCTCATTACGCATGTTTTGAGAACAACAATGCGTCGAATGTTCTCCCCCCCCCCAGGTTCAATCGCGTTGTTCTGATTTCTACGTGGTGTATTTTGTGTTCGTTCTCCGCCCCCCCCCTTTTTTTCTTAGCCTTATTTTGAGCAAGTCTGCGGCGTATACTACACCGCGGATCGCGTCTGGTTACAAATAATACCTGTTGCTTGTGAACACAAACACGCACACACACAAACACACACACACACACACATAAACACACAAATAACCGAACTATTCGACTGAATGCTTTTCTATGCTTTCATGACCTTCCTTTACTTAAATGTTGGCTGACAAAGTTACAGCAAGCAGTCTCATACTACAGGATTGGGCAATAGACTTAGTTGGCGAACGATGTACCAGGTTCAAATCAAAATGATCTAATTGTCTCCTAAAACCTCAACATATTTGACCAAAGTCTGGTCGAAGGATGTAAGGAAGTTTGAAAAAGACAAATTTAGGTCAAAGAAAATCAAATTTAAAGTTTTTATGGAGATAAAGATGGCTTTAAGCGTTGAAGGAAATATTGAGTAAAGGAAAAATTTGAAATTGAATTTCATAATTTTAAAGTTTTATTATAACATTTGGAATCCATTTTTTTTTAAATTGTCTCAACAACTGGTTTTACGGGAAGGGTTCTCACAGAGTGCATAGTACCACTACAGTGTGAGCTATAAAGGAAAAAATACTCTTTTTTAAAGATTGTTTAAAAATTTATTTTACTTTCTCACAACTTTAAGTGAGAGATCAAAAATATAAAAAATTAAAACATTTTAGTTAACAAATTAAACCATAACCATTCAGCTGACCAGCCAAGTGGCTATTTCAACGTGATAGTCCGAGGTTGTTGTTTTTAACATTATTGTTAACAGTTCAAACAATAATCTTTACCAGGGAGACCTCTGCACATGCTCTGCACTTACTAGTGTACCGTACACAACAAAAGTTTAGAATCACTGTCTTCCAGTTTTTCGTAGTTTGTGTCTGTGTGTCTATGTTATGGGGGGGGTGGGGATTAGCTACATTAACTTGTATGGATTTCGTATATTTAAAAAAAAAAAAGAATAATTTCTTTTCAAGTAAATCGACGTCATAAATTGAATGTCTTTACGTGAACGGATCAAGTGTCTCTTCATGTTGTCGTGTAGCTTTTTAAACCAAATACATTGTCAAACATATAGGCGTTCCTTGATCATTAGGTTTCACAAACCTGTTACAAACTTCACAGTGGCTTAAGTCAGGCACAAATAATATTCACTGAACCGAAACCTCTCTTAAATGTTTTCATGCATGATTTATGATATAGGTGGGGCCATTTTATTTTTAAATCTAAATGTTGAACGCTATGTTGACTCATTTCAAGATTTTAAAATGTGTAATTGTGAGTCTGCGTTGATCGAAATTCCAGTGAATCGATTCTTATTTCTCAGATCAAGATAAATCTATATCTTGATTACAGGTTACAAAGGCGATGGGTGATTAGATCGATATCTGCTGTGAAATGGAATGTTTAATCGTCATTATAGGCTTCAGATGAGATGTCTGAAATATTGGAAGTACAGAGAGCTCGTAATTTAGATTTACAGACGCTTATTTTATTCAGAGGTTTAGTGCATTCTAAATTTATTCATATCATATGTGCAGTCGTGCATTTGAAATAGAGATCATATTTCAATGTTGCTAGTGTGTTAATTTTTTATATTTTTTTTTTGTATTCAGGCAACCTTGCAGGCCGGAATGCCAGGCTGAAAAGAAGATTGCCATCCGTTTAATCGTACATAATGAACAAAGGGTGGTTTTTTTCACCATGTGTTTCCGTGTAAAGTATTAATATTGTTGTTCTGGTGTATTTCGTTTTAATATGTGGTATGTAAAATACTAGTAATCACTTATTTTCTAAATGTATGTCTTTGATTATTAAAAAGTATTATATATAAGGATTTATGTATCATTTTTAAAAATACTTGAGTAAAATATATTTTATGTTTATTGTTTTCTTTACATCACTAATACTGATTTAGGCTTGAGTTCAGTACTGGATTTACCTATTTACTAAACAAGCTATATCTTAGGGCCACCGCCTTCTTTGAGGCCCCGTAATATTTTTTTTCATAATTGGCATTGACATAGTAAAATCTGGACTTCAAAAGAGCCCCCAGATGTCGAATAGCTTATGACCCCATCATTTATAAATCGGGCCCATCTTTCTTTTTTAATGCATATTTTGTTTAATCTCATTGAAAGATCAGATATAACATAATCTAATATCCAGTTTAGAAATGAACAAAGCTAAGTCTCAACTGTCATTTTTTAAATTATTTTTTAAACTAACTCATTATTTCTCTGTGCTGCATAATAATTATCTTATTATTGATTTCAAGAAAAAAATCATTATTATGAGGTTTTTTTTAAACTCTTTCTTACATTAACAGTTTTAATAATTATAATTGTTTCATTTTTTTTTTTAAATAATATTTTAAAAAGTAAACATTTTTAATATATGAATATAATATTTGTTTATTTTCTTTTTAACAATGCAACTTTTATACTTGAATGTGTTTAATTTGTGTGAATACTTTAACTTTCATTTGAAAACTACGCATATCTCAGAGTGCAACTCTATCTTAAGAACTCGATATATTTTATTACACTTAAATCTTAAATATTCAAACCAGCTCTCCAGGATCTACACTCGCTTCCTGTACCTGAACGGGGCGGAAACAAAATTATGTCCCTGAATTATGGCTGTATAGAACGTCTTACGCTAAATTATTTGAACGAAACGATTCGAAGATTTATAACTGCGCATTCCTTCCAATAGTTCCGGTAGTGGGTGGACACAGGAAGAAGTCCCTTTGCGTGCACATTTTTTTTTTTTTGAATATCCCGCACCAAAGTTTTGAAAAAGTCTTCCGAAAACTTTGACTCACTGTGATAAAACAAAGACACGTTTTAAAATATTTGACACTTTTTACATAGCAACTATTTAAAGAACACATTTGTCGTACATGTACGAGCGATGACAGTTGGGGATATAGATGAAAACCATCATCATTATTATCTAATCTTAATTTCTACATAATCAATGTTTCAAAATTTTATTAGCTAATAAGATATCAGGAGAGGTCACATGTCCTTTGTTTATATAATAAAAGGCAATTTTATGTGCGGTCATCGATAACGATTGGTCTCTCAAACTCCTAAAGAAATTAATCTCATATTGAACAAGTTTACGCGGATGTTCAAAGAGAGTTAGCTTTTGTGCAGTATTTCTTTCCAAGATTTTATTTTGAGCTGTGCGCTTTCAAAAATGTTTTATTGTCAAACTACGATGCGCACATTTTTGTGTACGCATATTCAATTAAAAGCTCTGGCTTTTTTTTCAAGGGTACTTTCTTTATTTGATAGTAATGATAGATACGTAACGAATGTTTCATTACAGTTGTCACACGATGCAAGGGGTTTGTTTTTGTAACTTGTAGAATCTAAATGAAGATGTGAATTTTGTTAATTTCTGTTGTGATACATTTTTGGTTATTAATTAAAAAGTATAATTATTATTATGTATTAGTGTGTGAATTTTACGTGGAAAGCGATGCCCCAAGTCAAATAATTCTAATATAGCGATAATTATAAACACATGCATAATTAAATGCTATTCCTGTTGTCGTAATAAACTAGAGGACAGCCGGATATCGAGATTTTAGCCTCTATCTGGATTCGGTAAATATTTATCGCAGATCCGAAAAGTTTCCGGATATCAGTGTACTAAGTATATTTTGAAATCAAATAAAATTAATATATTTAAGTTTTTAAACAAATATATAAAGAGTAAAATAAAAAATAACAAGAAATAACCAGTACTCGTTGGGATAGTCAAAAACTTTGTTTTTATGGGTTATTTATTATAACTATATATAAATAGTATTTTTGACGTGATGCACATTTATTGCGGTCGAGGCGGCTGTTGGAGGGGGATGTACAACATGCCACAGAAACGACGGTGGAACGGCCTTGGACAAGCTTTGCTGCTCGTCTATTATGTTTGAAATTAAACTGAAACATACGACTATCGACACCGTCTTGGTTACGAACAAAAGCGTTTTCATTGTGTCAATGTTGTCTATCACTTCAGACATACGCATGCGCAGTGCAGTCACCTCACCAGGTCGCATTACTAGTTTACATTGAGGGGGCATTTCCAATCCGTCTTTAAAGTTTGCTTCGTTTCTTAATTCATTTTGGATGAGATTGCTGTTTTAACGTATTTGAGGTAATGTTTAAGTTTAATGAATATGTAAATCCGTCAATCATTTAATTATTCGTCTATTCCTGCCTTACGTTTTTGTGGCAGAACTTGAGCGATAAAATTATCACATTCAACTTAATATAGTTTTTATAATGTCAAAAATAGTTTCATAAATTATATTTTAAAATTCTATTCTGTTGTAAAAAAATGTCAAATAAGCTACGGTAACAAGGAGAAAGAAATTTTTTTTTAAACTCTGCAAAACTTTATTTTTTCCGTCCCCCTTTAGAAGATTTTGTAAAAAAAAATCATAATAATAATCATAATAATAATAATAATTACTGTTACTTCTGTTTCGAAGATATTATCTTATTTTAAGTGTTTTCCATTAGAAGATTATACGTCATTAAATGTGGGTAAAACAACTGATGAACATAACGTATATAACTTTGAACACTTTTATCCTTGGTGCGTCTTAAATCTCTTGAGACTACTCCAAAATAAAAAAAATTGGCGTTGTGGTTAATATGTTGATCAAACAAGATAGCGCAAAATTTAAAAAAAAATAGTTGAAACTTTCGATGCCTGCGCCATAAAATATATTCTATAAATTATTAGCATTGTGTTTCGGGCTGATCATTTTACATAGCTTTTATTTGTTTCAAAATATCGTTGTTAAATTTGTCTGTATGGTCTTCATAACTTGGCGGTAAGCGAATTTAAGTTGGTTTTTTATAACTTTGGGATTAAACACTATAAATTATAAAAAGAGGCTATGATTCTTATATCAATGTAGTTTTGCTAATCTCACAGGGCTGACTTCAGATTAGACACATGCACTAATTCGGTTCCAACCCTTTGGTCCCCAGCTGATTTTTTTTTTAATTTCTGTTTTGCATCTATTGGGTTTTTCATTTGTGCAAATAATGATTGATTGATTGATGTATTGGTCGCTCTGCCTATATTCATGTTGAAGAGGTTCGCGATGTTTTTGTGGTATTGAAAAAAAATACTTGAGAGCAGAGGCGACACTAAAGTTAGTGTCACCCAGTGCGTAGCTCATGGTTTTGTCCCCTCACGACTTACCCTATAGACATGTCAATGCCTAAAAACTGAAACATAAATAATTTTATCCTTTGGTGCCTTCCCCCCCCCCCCATTATGATGGTGTTACCCGGTGCGGTCCGCAGCCCCTCACTCCCCTAGTGAGGCATTTGCTTGAGAAGTCGCAAAAACTACATAGCGTGGCAATCGGAAAGTAGATCTTGGAAGAGGGCGTCGACAAATTTCCACTTAGTGTATAGTTATTGACAATCACAGATGACGATGGCTTAACATTTGTTTTAAAGAGGTGCGTAGAATAGAAGATAGCTTCTAGTTTATTCGTTGAAAGGTACTCTATATCACCACCAACTGTTCATTGAGACTGATTTGAATGGTTTGAATATACATCTTATGTTATACATTGCAGACACTTATATACACAGACGTTTATTGCGTCATACACCTATCGATGGTTTCTGTCTAGGCTTGCATTTTATTTAGAGTTTTGAATTTTGTTATGGTTTTGGTTTTTCTGGTTTATTCAGACAACCCATTTTACGCCCTAATGCCAGACGGCAAGGATTAGGCTATACACGGAAATGCTCAATCAAAGGATGATTTTATACATACGTCTATCTGAGTGCTTTATTAGATTGTCGTATATTTACACGTTAAAGAAGCGTAATTAAATTCGTTGGTATCTAAAAGATTGGCGCCAAAAATCTTGTGAAATACTGAACAAAGAATGTCATCCATTCTTGTATACAACGTGAACTATATCTCATCTATTATTTAAACAGACATCTAGGTAAGAACTGATTGAATGAATTAATGATTTTGCCCTTCGATCAGTGGGGCTCTTTCCTGGATATATTTGTTGTTCAGTTCTGTAGGTTTGTTGCAGCGCGATGATGGTCTTGGAAAGTAGTAAGGTCTAGAACTGTCTCCATTGGTGATTGTTCTTCGTTAAGTTTCTCTGTGTACCAAGGTAGCGATGTAAGGGTCTGTGAGGATAACATCGAGTTGTCCGTGTTAAGGTCTGTCGGGGTCACATATAGCTGTCCATATGAAGTCCAGGGCCAATGTATGTCCAGCGTCTTTCTTTTTTTTTTTTTTTTTTTTTTTTTTTGCAATGTAAATACGTGTGTCGTGCCACAAAGTTCCCCTATATAATAAGTGTAGCATTCTGCGAAGACATTTAATTTCGAAAGAGTTCAATTAATCTCACTTCTCCTATAGCTGTCGCAGCCATAAATGAAAATTGGCTTTTTGCTGGCGTTGTAGATCTTTGGTTTTTTGTTACTGATCTGCGTCTTTGATGTCCAGATGTTCAACAGTTTGCTAATTGTTTAAGAAATTATTAATAGTCAATTTGTTATTTGTTTTCCCCACAGAAGAAAGGTGCATTTAAAGACCAATCAGGACATCGAACCAGCATTGATGACGCGAGATTTTAGTCAATTTCATTAATTCCAGCCATTTTTATTTCCTAAACAACATCCGGGATGTGTTTGAGGCACTGAATTACAGAACGTGTGAATAATTCAAAAAAAAATAAAAAAAGTTTCCTCAATCACCAGAGAAGCACTTAATATTACAAGAATAGTGATGACTCAAGCGGTTCTCTTTACCTTAGCCCTGTCATGTCTGATATTCATAAAACTTGGCTCATCGCATCATGGAGACCAAGGAATGAACCATGGAGATCAAGACCACAGAGAACCAAGTATGACTCGAGAACGGCGTGATATCAACAGCAAGAACGACAATTCGTCTGGTTTTATAGTTCTGCAAAGCGAGTCTTTCCCCATGAGAGTAAAGAGAGCGATTGATAAGACCACCGTAGGGTTCACAGAAAGCGAGAAAAAAATCATTATTGACACTCACAACGCGGAGAGACGAAATTCAGGGGCAAGTGACATGATGATTTTAAAATGGGACTCCGCCCTTGAGAATTTCGCCCAGGCTTGGGCGAACAAATGTACTTTTGATCATCAAACAACCGAAGCCAGAACGAACGTTGCCAGTTTCACATACGTTGGAGAAAATCTCGCCGCTAGCACCGATCCTTCTGGTTACCCCGCGGGTTTTGTTAAATCGTGGGATTCTGAGAAATCAGCCTACAATTACGACACCGCCGCCTGCTCAAAGGATTGCGGCCATTACACGCAGGACGTCTGGGCCACAACGAGGTTCGTCGGCTGCGGTATCAAGTACTGCGACCCGCTGACCGGAAACGCGTGGCCAGGGTATTTCGTCGTCTGCAACTACGGCCCTGGGGGAAACTACGGCGGCCAGAAACCGTACAAGAAAGGGGCAGCCTGCTCGGCATGCCCCAGTGACGCCAATTACTGCATCGATGGTCTGTGCTCCACCACCGCAGGGTCCGACTCCACGGCTGTGTATATCTGCCTAAATATTTACCTGTTTTGCGTTGCTCTCTCGGCTGTCGTTGGTCAAGTGTTGGTTTAATTTGACGTGCGGCGGGGAATTCAAGGCACGTCAGTAGCGACCTCCTGAGGAAAAGTGTTGCCTAATGTGAGAACATCAACGACGTATAGAATCAGGGAGAGAATATTAACTTTGTGAATTCTAAAGGAAAAAAATATGCTTTTTTTAATTCATTGAACTGCCTATTTTTACTAGAATACTAATTAGAAAGGATAAGATTTACATGTAGAGAAAAAAAGAAATTAAGCTCCAGTATAATTTTATAGCCTGCAAATTTATTTTTTTTAATGAAAATACCCTGTACAAAACAGCAGGTTTTTTTTTTTGGTTTTTTTAAAAATAATAAATGCTTTAAATTTGAGACATATCTAAAAATCTAAAAGTATTGACAGACTAGCATAATCATTTTCAGATTGGAAAAAATAGTATAAAGTATTTCAATATAATGAGCACTTCGTGACAGACTAGGATAACCTTTAACATGTTACATAGAGATACATAAAGATAAACTAAAATGCATTAATTAAATTATAGTACATGCGATCGATGAGAGATTTTGATACGCCATTTTTATCGTCGACACTAATCTGCCTGTAAAATTTCAGCTCGATATAACACGTAGAATAGGTTAAAAATGATTCAAAGTTTTTTTGTAAAAAGCAATCAAGCAGACACCACAAATAAATATAAATTAAATGTTTGTTTTTTTAATATAATTAAAATATGTTTATGTCTTTTTGTCAATAAATTCGTTGTTTTGCAGTTGTTGTTTTTATGTCCACTTTTACATGGCTTTGTTCATTTCTTTACTCCTAACCGATTTGGAACGCTGTAAATCAAATAAATCCATGAATAACATCAGGGTCTATTATTGCCTATTAATGTTTTGGATAGGGCTGTTATCGATTAGTTCAAATTTAATTGTTAACTTTTGTAAAATTACCAATTAAGTAATTTCTAATTTTGATTAAAGCTAAAAATAAAGATGTATAACGTCATTAAACTGAAAATTTCAAGGGAAGTAACTAAAATAAGCAATTTACTTTTATGTTTTAATGACATATTTCCCGTGTCTTAAAGACATTTTAAAAATAACAATATTCTGAAGTAATTTTTTTTTTTTAAAAGCAACACACAAAAATGAAATCAAAGTTATGGATACGATGTTTAAAAAACTTCATATTAAAAATGGAAAATATTGCTAAGTTTTATTCCTTAGGAGTTTTTTCAAGGTATGTTACGCAAAGGACCAATGACTTGTAAAATAAATATATTTGAAAACTTATTACAATTACATTTTATTTTTTAGAATATTTTTTTTAAAGAATCAGGATTTGTAATAAACATATTACAAGTTTTAGCTTAACTTCATATTTAGCTATAAAAATATATTGAAAAATCGATACCAATTTTTTTTTACCAAAAAAAAAAAAAAAGTTAAATAACTCATTAAAGTATAGGCATATGAAAGAAAATTTCAATTTAATTTTAAAAATATAAAAGTAACCCTGCTGTATAGAAATTGCTTGATGATTTACAAAAACATAAAGATCTTCTTTTTATCTCAAGTGTTTCAAAACTTATGAATCTTTTTCAATATGTTTTTCTTCTTTCATATTTTGTGCCCTTTTGGGGCATTTTTTAAAATGCCAAAAACTTAAGTATTAAATAGAAAAATAAAAATAATGTTATGAGTTATATTTAAATATAAGTTGTTCAAAACAATGTCAATGAATTTAAATTTGGTTATTGGTAATTAATTAATAACAATGTTAATTTTTTTTTAATATCTTTCCTTCGAAAACAGTTTTACACTTAAAGTTTACACTTTAAAAATCTTTTTTTTTTTAAATGGAGAAGTTTGTACGTAAAAAAGAATAAACTATTAAATAATTGGCTATCAATAATTAATAATAGTTAATTTTTATAATTTATTAATAGTAATTAATATTCATAAATAGGTTTTAAAAATTTAACAAAAATTAAACATATTCTTTAATTTTAATGCCTATTTTACAGATTAAATAATTTTAATCGACAAAAAATTTTAACGAAAATTGAGTAAATAATCGTTAATTTCCGCAGCCCTAGTTTTGGATTTAATTTAACGTTTACATGGTTTTTCCAATCACAATGGAGCCATCAAAATTCTTTTCAAACTTCCAGTGAGTGTACCAAGACAAATCAACTACCAAAGAAATGCTAAAATAAAATAAAAACATCAGTTGGAATTATAATTTCTTAAAAGGTAGGAATCATTATTACGTATGGGCTAAATGGCAGTGATTGTGACAGGTGTTAAATGTCTTTCACCTGGGTCAAGAGGATATGATGGTGACATGTGACAACACAATCTGTCCCCTCGATGCAGAAGAAATGATGGTGACAGATGACAACTCTCTCTCTCTCTCTCTTTCACCTGGGTCAAGAGACAATGATGGTGACAGATGAGATATATCTCTCACCTGGGCAAAGGGTCAGTGATGGTGACAGGTGACAATTCTCTCTCCTCTAGGAAAAGAGACAATGATAGTGACAGGTGAAAACTCTCTCTCTCTCTCTCTCTCGGCCGGGCCAAGAGTCAACAGTTGTGACAGATGACAACTATCTCTCCCCTGGTCAAAGAGTCAACAATGGTGACAGATGACAACACTCTCTCCCGTGGTCAAAGAGTCAACAATGGTGACAGATGACAACACTCTCTCCCCTGGTCAAAGAGTCAACAATGGTGACAGATGACAACACTCTCTCCACTGGTCAAAGAGTCAACAATGGTGACAGATGACAACACTCTCTCCTCTGGTAAAAGAGACAATAATGGTGACAGACGACAACACTCTCTCCCCTGGTCAAAGAGTCAACAATGGTGACAGATGACAACACTCTCTTCCCTGTTCAAAGAGTCAACAATGTTGACAGACGACAACACTCTCTCCCGTGGTCAAAGAGTCAACAATGGTGACAGATGACAACACTCTCTCCCCTGGTCAAAGAGTCAACAATGGTGACAGATGACAACACTCTCTCCCCTGGTCAAAGAGTCAACAATGTTGACAGATGACAAAATTCTCTCCCCTGGTCAAAGAGTCAACAATGGTGACAGATGACAACACTCTCTCCCCTGGTCAAAGAGACAGTAATGGTGACAGATGACAACACTCTCTCCCCTGGTCAAAGAGTCAACGATGGTGACAGATGACAACACTCTCTCCTCTGGTCAAACAGTCAACAATGGTGACAGATTACAACACTCTCTCCCGTGGTCAAAGAGTCAACAATGGTGACAGATGACAACTATCTCTCCCGTGGTCAAAGAGTCAAAAATGGTGACAGATGACAACACCCTCTCCCCTGGTCAAAGAGACAATAATGGTGACAGATGACAACACTCTCTCCCCTGGTCAAAGAGTCAACAATGGTAACAGATGACAACACCCTCTCCCCTGGTCAAAGAGACAATAATGGTGACAGATGACAACACTCTCTCCCCTGGTCAAAGAGACAATAATGGTGACAGATGACAACACTCTCTCCACTGGTCAAAGAGTCAAAAATAATGACAGATGACAACACTCTCTTCCCTGGTCACATAGTCAACAATGGTGACAGATAACAACACTATATCCCCTGGTCAAAGAGACAATAATGGTGACAGATGAGTATTCTCTCTTACTTGGGCCAAGATACTATGATGGTGGCAGATGCATGCTCTTTCTCCCCTGAAAAAAAAGAAGCAATGATTGTGACAGATGATAACAGCCTCACTCTCTCCCCTGGGCCAACGCTGAGGGTTGGTAGGCTGATAAAGCTTGAAGTTTAAGAGTTAAGTTAATTATTCTTGTCTCCCAACTGTCGCAGGTATAACTAAAGATTGTCTTTTTGCCGGTGGTGTACGTCTTAAGTTTGTTGCACCTGTTCAGCATCGCTGCTGTTCAGAGTATAAACAGTTTGGTAATTGTTTGAAAACTAATTGCAAGTCATTTGTTAAAACTTTTTCGTCATGGTATAAAAGTACATTTCCGAGACCAAGCACGACTTCGCACCAGTATTGAATTGCGGAGATACTTAAATCAATTTCATTAATCCCAGCCATTATTACATAGACTGTCCATCTGCTGGTAATTTGCCGGGACAGTTCCTAAATTTCACCTCTTTCCCGGAATCCTGTCAGGGACGCAATTTGTCCCGGAACTTATAAATTAAAAAGTTTTTGTATGAAAATTATGTATTTTTTATGAATTAAGTCAAAGTGATCGTTAAAATTTAAATGTCATTCATATTTTTTTTGGAACTTTTGTCAAGCACGTCGATCCAAATTTTTGGAAGCAAGAAAAATGATAAATTTTGCTATTTCTAAGTGTTATCAATTCAATACAATTCAAACATGAATTGCAGCATTTTCTATGATGCCATAAAGAAGAATGACAAATTTCATGAAAAAATCCACTCAAGCGAAAAATATAATTAAAAATTTACAGTAATATTCGAAAGGGTTACTGTCAGGGAAACATTATAGAGCTATTGGGTTTTCCCTGACATGTCAATGTTGTTACTTGTGTTTGGTGCGGTGCGGTGCGCGCGGTATGAAAGAGTATGACGTAAGAGTGTGAACGTGACGTAGTGAGAAGGCAGTTGTGAGAGAGAGATAGAGGTCGGTTGATATATGGAATTGTACTACGAAAAATAAAGATTGCTGTTAGTCAGTGTTAGTACAAGGACTTTGTGTTCGGTCTTTGTGCGCAAGTTGGCAGTGAAGTAACGATCATAACCCCTAGACAACCAATCCCCGACAGTTACCTATTAAAAATATATTGAATTTAAAGAGTTTTTAAAAAGAATTTTAAAAAAAAAAAAAAAAAATGAATGGCTATTTAATGATTGCTTTATGATTTAAGTGAGCTATTTAAAGAAATTTGTTAGGTTTTTTACTTATTTTTAATTTGTCCCGGAATCAAACAAATATGTCCCGGATTTTTTCGAAAAACCTCTGGACAGTCTATTATTACATCATTTATATTAAGTTGAGTTTTCTGAGCCGTAAGGGCCGAAAAAATTTTGGATCGATCTTAAACCCATTTCCTCGTAAGCTAGCGAGCTGAAACTTAGCAGACAGACTCTAGCCGATGATACAAATTTGGTATCATAGTTTCAGATAAATCGAATGAACTGTAATTGAATTATTGAGTTTTTAAATTATTTTATTTATCACTATGTATCACGTTAATTTTTTAGATAATATAATAGTCCAAGTCACTCACTGGATCTGGAACGCTGAGGAGCGATGTACGACAGTCTACAGCAGTTAGTTTAGTTGAAAAATCGTGTATTAATGAGCGCTGTAAAAATATTTAATATGATGACGTCATTGTTTGGTGTGCATCGGTGCGCAAAATACAACCCCTATTATTAAATACTTTGCGTACATTTCAGAAAGTTTATTATTTCGTATTTATCAAAAAAGGACAAGTTAGTTGGGCTTTTGAAAAAGGTTGGCGCCGTAGGTTCTATTTCTGTTGTCTGTCTCATACTGATATGCCTAGAACCTGGCTCTACACATAATGGAGATCCATAATGGAATTTCGTATGGAAATCAAGACCATGCAGACCCAAATATGACTCAACAATGACATGATATCAATATTAAGGACAAAAATTGACTGGTGTTTAGTTCCCTCAAAGCAAGTCTTTCCCCCTGAGGGTAAAGAGGGCGATTGATAAGAACACATTGGAGTTCACTGAACGTGAGAAAAAATTATTATCGACACTCACAATGAAGGAAGGCGAATGTCAGGGGCAAGTGACATGATGATTTTGAAATGGGATTCCGTCCTTGAGAAGTTCGCCCAGGCTTGGGCGTCCAAATGTAGTTTCAATCATCAGACAAATGAAGTCAGGACAAACGTGGCAAATTTCTCATACGTTGGAGAAAATCTCGCCGCTAGCAGCGATCCTTCTGGTTACCCCGCGGGTTTTGTTCAATCGTGGGATGCCGAGAAATCAGCCTACAATTACGACACCGGCGCCTGCTCAAAGGATTGCGGCCATTACACGCAGGACGTCTGGGCCACAACGAGGTTCGTTGGCTGTGGTATCAAATACTGCGACCCGCTGATCGGGGTCGCATGGCAAGAGTATCTCGTCGTCTGCAACTACGGCCCTGGGGGAAACTACGGCGACCAGAAGCCGTACAAGAAAAAGGCAGCCTGCTCGGCATGCCCTAGTGACGTCAAGCACTTTATCAATGGTCTATGCTCCACAACCCCAGGGTCCGACTCCACGACCCCAGGGTCCGACTCCACAACCCCAGGGTCCGGCTCCACGGTTGGGGATATCTGCCTAAATATTTATCTGTCCTGCGTAGCATTCTTGCCTGTCGATCGTGAATTGTTTGTTTAATTGATGTGCGCCGAGAAATTCAGGGCACATCACTAGCAATGTCCTAACGGAAACAAGAGGGTATGGTGTTAGAACATCAACAGCGTCGTATAAAGTATGGGAGAGAATATTTAATTTTTGAATTCTGAACCACATTGTCTGTTATTGTTTTTATCAATTGAACTGCCTATCTATGTAAGAATACTAATGATACTGAATAAGAATTAAATTCGTTAAGTTGCATTAACTTCCAAAAATAAATAGTAAGATTGAAAAACAACTAAACTCCAGAATAATTTAGTTTGCTATATTTTAAAACCACAGTGTCTATAACACGTTCGGTATATTGAAATATAAAAAGTAATTATAGGACTTTTGTGTCGATTCAATCATTGCTTTGCCTTTGTTGTTTCAGTTTTACTTTTACCTTACTCTATTCATTTTTTTACCAATTTGAAACGCTGTAGATCAAATGAATCATGAACAATACCAGATTCTGTTTGGTCCTATTCATTTTTTGGAGTTAATTTAATTGTTCAGGTGGTATTAGCAATAAAACTGGGGCCATCAAAATTGTGTTAAAACTCCAAGCGAGTGTCACGTGACCAACCAAATAAAATTCTTGTTGACCTCAGCTACCAAACACATGCTAGTGTCACGTGACCAACCAAATAAAATTCTTGTTGACCTCAGCTACCAAACACATTCTAGTGTCACGTGACCAACCAAATAAAATTCTTGTTGACCTCAGCTACCAAACACATGCTAGTGTCACGTGACCAACCAAATAAAATTATTGTTGACCTCAGCTACCAAACACATGCTAGTGTCACGTGACCAACCAAATAAAATTCTTGTTGACCTCAGCTACCAAACACATGCTAGTGTCACGTGACCAACCCAATAAAATTCTTGTTGACAGTTTGCGTGTCTCTTCTTAAAGGGAGGCAATGATTGTAAGACATCTGGTCATTTGAAATGATGACAGGTTAAAACTCTCTCACCTTGGTCAAATGCAGCGATATTGTCTGGTGACAACTCCCTCCCCTTCTCCCTCCTAGGACCAATAGAGAGCGTTGGGATGTTGGTAAAGCTTGAAGTGAATGAGTTCAATTTATCTCTCTTGCCCTCCAACATCCGCACCCATAAATTAAAATTTGATATACGCAAGTGCTTTAGATCTTTGGTTTGTTGTGTGTCTTGAGTGTCGTTGATTTCCGGATGTTTGGCAGTTTGTTTTTGTTTGAGAACTGGTTGCAAGTTGATTCATCTAATTTATTTAATTACCTCAGGGACCTAAAGTATTTTCAAAACCAAGCACGATTTCGCACCAGTATTAAATGAATGAAATACTTTAGTCAATATTTTTTTTAATTCCAGCCATTTTAATATCCTAAACAAGTCCTGAGACGTGTTTGAGTCATTGAAATCTTCATTCTTTTTGTTTGTTTGGTGTCTGCTTGATGATCAAGAATCATAAATCAATTTATTTGGAACATAAATAATTTCTCAATCACCAGCAAAGTGACATTATCAAACAAGAATAGTGATGACTCAAGCGGTTCTCTTTACCTTAGCCCTGTCTTGTCTGATATGCCTAAAACTTGGCTCATCACATCATGGAGACCAAGGAATGAACCATGGAAATCATGACCACAGACAACCAAGTATGACTCGAGAACGGCGTGATATCAACAGCAAGAACGACAAATCGTCTGGTGTTCTGATCCTTCAAAGGAAGTATTTCCCCCTGAGAGTAAAGCGGGCGATTGACAAGAACACAGTAGGGTTTACAGAAAGCGAGAAAAAAATCATTGTTGACACTCACAACGCAGAGAGACGAAATTCGGGGGCAAGCGACATGATGATTTTAAAATGGGATTCGGCCCTTGAGAAGATCGCCCAGGCTTGGGCGAACAAATGTAACTTCAAACATCAAACAAACGAAGCCAGAAAGAACGTGGCCAATTTCTCATTCGTTGGAGAAAATCTCGCCGCTAAAACGGATCCTTCTGGTTACCCCGCGGGTTTTGTGAAATCGTGGGATTCCGAAAAAGCAGACTACAATTACGATGCTGGGCAATGCTCAGGAGTTTGTGGTCATTACACGCAGGATGTCTGGGCCACAACGAGGTTCGTCGGCTGCGGTATCAAGTACTGCGACCCGCTGACCGGAGTAACGTGGTCAGGGTATTTCGTCGTCTGCAACTACGGCCCTGGGGGAAACTACGGCGGCCAGAAGCCGTACAAGAAAGGGGAAGCCTGCTCGGCATGCCCCAGTGACGCCCAGCACTGCGTCGATCGCCTGTGCTCCACGACCGCAGGGTCTGATTCTACCGCTGTGAATATCTGCCTAACCATTTATCTGTTCTGCGTGGCACTCTTGCCTGTCATTGGTGAAGTGTTGGTTTAAAGCACGCACGCTGGGAAATTCAGAGCACGTCATTATAGACAAGAGGGGCATAATTTACATCCTCAACGGCAAATCAAGTCTTGGAGAGAATATTAACGTTGTGGATTGTGAATCACAATGGTCTCGTTCCTTTTTAATGCCTTGTACTTTCCATCTATGCCAGGATACCAACTATAATGAATAAGAATTACATTTAGTAAGTTACTTTAGCTTTAAAAACGAGGAAGAAAAACAACTAAGCTCCAATGTAATTTGGTTCTGAGATATGTTATCAGCGGCAAAAAGAAGGTTCAAAAGGGAAGAAAATACAAATAAAAGTAATTATCAGTATTTGTGTTGATACATTCGTTGTTTAACGAGTGTTGTTTCAGGTTCACTATTACCTTGCTTCATTCATTTCCTTATCTTTCAAACATTCGAAACGCTGCATATCAAATGAATTCATGAACATTATCAGATTCTGTTTGATTAAATATTTGCCACTGAGTTTTTGGAGTTAGTTTAATTGTTCAGATGGTATTTGCAATAATTAAAAAAGGAGCCATCAAAATTGTGTTAAAACTCCCAGCGAGTGTCCCGTTGCGAATTATAGAAAATTCATGCTAACAAAGACATGCTAGAGTAAAAATAAGCATCAGTACAAGTACCGCTTTTTAAACGGGATGACTGATTATAAGGTATATGTAAAAAGAATGATGATGGCAGGTGACAACACTTTCCATTTGGGCCAAGGGACAATGATGGTGACAGGTGACAACACTTTCCTTTTGGGCCAAGGGGCAATGATGGTGACAGGTGACAACACTTTCCCTCTGGGCCAAGGGACAATGATGGTGACAGTTGACAACTCTTTCCCTCTGGGCCAAGGGACAATGATGGTGACAGGTGACAACTCTTTCCCTCTGGGCCAAGGGACAATGATGGTGACAGATGACAACTCTTTCCGCCTGGGCCAAGGGACAATGATGACGACAGGTGACAAAACTTTCCCTCTGTGCCAAAGACAATGATGGTGACAGATGACAACTCTTTCCTTTTGGGCCAAGGGACAATGATGGTGACAGTTGACAACTCTTTCCCTCTCGGCCAAGGGACAATGATGGTGACAGATGACAACACTTCCCCCCTGGGCCAAGGGACAGTGCTGGTGACAGATGACAACTCTTTCCCCCTGGGCCAAGGGACAATGATGGTGACAGATGACAACACTTGCCCTCTGGGTCAAGAGACAATGATTGAGACAGTTGACAACTCTTTCCCCCTGGGCCAAGGGACAATGATGGTGACAGGTGCCTATGAAGAGCGTGTAAAGGTTGACGCAACCGAGTGTCAATGACTGATGCAGGGGTAGACTGTTGAGATGAGATCGAAGCTTGTAACAATTTGTGAGTGATGTTGTTGAGACGTAGCAACAAGGGTTATAGCAGGGTTAGTAGAGCTAGACTCGATATTTTTAAGTTATATCACCATATATTCCGGAGGAGAAAACGACCCTCTTACTTTTTCTGTTAAAATATAGGTGTTAAGCTATTTTTGCATCTAAAAAAAAATTTAATAAAATAATCAGATTTGCATTCATTAAAATAATTTTAATTCAAATGCCATTAAAATCCCCCTGTTCGTCATTAACATCAAAAATACATCAATGACATTTTGCAAGCATTTGACAATACCTATATATACGGCGTAACAAACGATATTGGGGTATAAGTATAAGACGACCACGGACTTTTAAAAAGATTTTTAGGAGTTAAAAAGTCGCTTTATACTCCTGAATATACGGTAATTTATGTTTCGTATGTAAATTATACTTTTTATACGCTTAATGTTTGAAGACATTAGAAAGAAGATATTCGTCGGATTAATGCTATTTCTAAACAACTGATATTAAATTTATACCACAAGACCAAAGAGCTACATCAGACCAATGGCATACATGGCTCTTACGGAAGACGTGTTTTGGTGTTCAAAGGCTTTTCGGGTGTTTCGTCCAGACAAAGAGACAGAGTAGGTTGAGTTGTGTTGAGTTTAAATGTCTTTTATGGCATCATAAACATGGGACTGTTGTCTGTTTCAGAGAGAAACGATGATCTTGGCAGATAGAACGAGTGAGCGGGTGGAAAGGGGATCAGTGAGAGAAGAAAGAAGCTAGAACCAATCAAGCTCGCCGAAAAACTTATGATAATGCCAATGCCTTTTCTGATAATACCACCACCTTTTCTGATAATACCGCCAGCTTTTCTGATAATACCACGACCTTTTCTGATAATAACAATACCACCTCTTGTCATAATAACAATACCACCACATCTTCTGATAATTCCACCACCTTTTCTGATAATTCCACCACCTCTTCTGATAATAACAATACCACCACCTCTTCTGATAATAACAATACCACCACCTTTTCTGATAATACCACTACCTTTTCTGATAATAACAATACCACCACCTCTTCTGATAATTCCACTACCTTTTCTGATAATAACAATACCACCACCTTTTCTGATAATACCACTACCTTTTCTGATAATAACAATACCACCACCTCTTCTGATAATAACAATACCACCACCTCTTCTGATAATACCACCACCTTTTCTGATAATAACAATACCACCACCTTTTCTGATAATAACAATACCACCACCTCTTCTGATAATTCCACCACCTCTTCTGATAATTCCACCACCTTTTCTGATAATTCCACCACCTCTTCTGATAATAACAATACCACCACCTCTTCTGATAATAGCAATACCACCACCTCTTCTGATAATAACAATGCCACCACCTCTTCTGATAATTCCACCACCTCTTCTGATAATTCCACCACCTTTTCTGATAATACCACCACCTTTTCTGATAATACCACCACATTTTCTGATAATACCACCACCTTTTCTGATAATACCACCACCTTTTCTGATAATACCACCATCTTTTCTGATAATACAATTAATTTTTATAATTACTGGCGTTATTTCGTCACGTAATTACATGGCTCTGACAGCTATCTCATCAGGACATGAAAAATCGTATCTCTTACATTTCAAGTTTTCTTCTTTTTTTCTTCTAATTTTACTCAAAAATATAATAGCACTACGTCCAACAATACTTTGTGCCAGCGTATGCTTGTTGTGTCGTGTTGCTAGGACCATTAGGAAGTGGGCAAACACTAACGTTTTTGTCAATATCCACGCACCTAGGGACCAAGGGAAGTTAAAACGTTCCTGTTTTTACCGCAATGTCATGATGTTCTCCCTTTGTTTGCCCAATCGACGGTGATGGTATCGGAGGGCAGTTGAACATGATGAAATCATTTTTAATCATTATTAAACTTCACCGGCGTCTCTCTCTCTCTCTCTCTCTCTCTATCACTCTCTCTCTCTCTCTCTCTCTCTCTCTCTCTCTCTCTCTCTCTCTCTCTCTCTCTCTCTCTCTCTCTCTCTCTCTCTCTCTTGGTACGTCGGAAAAACAAAAGTAAAACATGAACCATTTCCCGTGATACTATCGAGCTGAAATTTTGCACTTAGACTCGCGTTACCTAACTATGCATTGTATCAAAATTTCAGATCGATTAAATGTACCCGTAATGAAATTAATGCACTTTTAGTTTATCTCTACACAAATGTATAGTAGCCGTCTGTTGTTGTTAACATCCACGTGTTTGCTGGTCTTCAGTCAAACCATCAGTGACCTCACTCTCACCCCCATCCGTCGCCGTTTTACAGCATTTGGGAGATCAGTCACATTTAGTCTGGGAATATTTGTCGGGCGGTGAATATTATTTTGAATATAATCAATACTTTTAATTCTGTCTCATATATGACAGATTTATAGTTACGTGTTGTTTTTATTTCATTATCATCATCATTGCCTGTCGTCCCATCTGGGGCATAGGCCACGAACAAAGGCTCTCCGGGCTGTTTTTATTTATCCCGTTTTTTAATAACTTGGTTTCGTTCCTTTATGTCTGCCGCAAAATTTCAGATTTTCCAAGGTAAACTTCAACCGCATCTGATGATCCTAGAGATCTCAAAATTATATCACAGATAGATCTTGAATGACAATGCATTGTATCAAAAAAATTTAATTAAATTAATGCATTCTTTAGTTTATCTCTATAAACATATGTGTTCATCTGCTGTTGACATTTACGTGCCCCGGAGTTCATCCCCTGAACTTATCCCCGGGGTATTAAAACGTTGGGCAGTGTTTGGCTTGAATATAAAGAGTTTCTTAAGTTTAAGCTTTTTTCTTTTGGTTTTTTTAATACTTAAAACAAGCTGTACTAAATGTATTTCAATCCATTGTGCCATTCATCAAAATCATTTATTCGCAACAAATGTTAGTGAACGTTTGCATGGATCTAGATCTTAGATTAGGTCATTAGCTCTAGATCTATAGATTACGTCATTAGATCTAAATCTATAGATTAAGTTATTAGATTTAGATCTATAGATTAAGTCATTAGATCTAGATCTATATATAAAGTCATTAGATCTAGATCTATAGATTAAGTCATTAGATCTAGATATATAGATTAAGTCATTAGATCTAGATATATAGATTAAGTCATTAGATCTAGATCTATAGATTAAGTCATGAGATCTAGATATATAGATTAAGTCATTAGATCTAGATATATAGATTAAGTCATTAGATCTAGATCTATATATAAAGTCATTAGATCTAGATCTATAGATTAAGTCATTAGATCTAGATATATAGATTAAGTCATTAGATCTAGATATATAGATTAAGTCATTAGATCTAGATCTATAGATTATGTCATTAGATCTAGATCTATAGATTAAGTCATTAGATCTAGAGCGATTAAGGAAATCAAAAGGAATTCTTTCAATGAGAGATTATTTGCTCAACATGTGTGGAAAAGGAAGAAGACTATAATAGTAGTATATAGTTTACTTATTGACACAGAAATATGTTGGTTATCAACAAGTACGTATTTAAATCGATTTTATGATCTATTTGATTCAGTGTTGGAATTCCCTGAAAGCAAAGACAATGATCTCAGACATAATAGACACTATAATAATTGATTCAAAAATGACATAGATCCATCCTTTATCAATGATTTATTATTTTCCAAATTTACCGAAACTAATTTGAACCTAGAAGGTGACCAATTGATTTGATAAAAACTAAAAACGTAATATCTGGGTTTGTTGAAAACCTTTTAATGTAAAAGCAAAACTTGAAAAGATGTGAAAGTTCTCAGTTTCCCAAACTTTCGAAATATCAAAATATGATGAAGATTTGCTTGTTCACTGTCAACACGCGAGCCGCTTTTTGAAATAATAACAAATTATGAACTTAAACGAATGTTTAAACAAGGATAGCAAAAGTTCAGGTTACAAAGTAGGTCCTAATTTTATATCCTGCTTTATGGGCTATTGTACAGATGTTGTTGACTGCTTTCCAAGTCTTCCTATTTTGTAGAACAAGTATAATTACCGCTATAAACCTCATAATATAGAAAAAGAAACGGAGCAAAATAAGTGTTCGTGTGGATTTTCGGTTACAATTCACAAGCAAGATCCAGATTAATACACTCCTAAAAATCTAATTAAATTCTACGTTCATTCAAGTCTTTATTTTTTTTTTATTTTAAACTTTATTTTGAACATAATTTATCATTTTAATAAATACTTCTTCAGCAAAAAGTGGTTGTTGTTTTTATATTTATAATTTTTGTACTATGCATTTATGTAGTTTTTTCACTTTGGGGAAGTTTTGACTATAAAATAGGTCCGTGGGTAAAAAAAAAGTATGGGAACCACTGATTAAGACCAATAACATACCGTTATGGATACAATCAAAACGAGTTAGGGTTCAATTTTTATAATATTTTTTTAAAATAGTTTTTTAAAAAGCTTTGCTAAACTCGACTGTATTGGATGATTTATTGCTAACATTGACTGTAATCAAGAAACCATTATAACAACAACTAAGAGACGTAAGATTGCATGGTTCGGTCATGTACTGCGACATGACACCCTAACACAAATTATCCTTCATAGCACTGTAGAAAATGGCCGGCGAATAGGTCGACAGCGGAAAAGCTAGCTGGACAACAAAAAGGAATGGACAGGGATAAAATTGCATGAATTATAAATTATTGGCCGCCGCTCATAACAGGCAAATGTGGATATCGTTATCTGTTGATGTGTCACTGCGCTACCCCCAATGACTGCAACGGTCACTGGGACTGATGATGATGATGGCTGTAATGGAAGATTTGTTGCTAACATTCACTGTAATGGAAGATTTGCTCCTAACATTTACTGTAATGGAAGATTTGCTGCTCACATTTACTGTAATGGCAGATTTGCTGCTAACATTTACTGTAATGGGACATTAGTTGTTAAGATTTACTGTAATCAAGTGAATCGAAAACAGGAAGTTTTTGCTTGTTTTTTGTTGTTGTTTTTGTTTTTTTTTGTTTTTTTTTTTTTTTTTATAAAAAAGTAAGTTAAAGATGGCACTCAAAAAGTCAAGACTTATGACAAACGCTGTAACAAAAAGTTCCTGTCAAGCATTTCTTGCTATATTGTAACTATATTTTTACTTTACTTATTTTGACGTGGACAGATGTAATAAAATCTTGCGTCTCAGTTTGGAACAGCTTTCCGATCACTATTATAGCTTAAACTTTGCGCACCTACTCCCCTCACCTTGATGACAACATTACCCTATAGGGTTAATGGGTCAACAATCGAGCATAACCAGTGGTGTATAACAGTGAGTTCATAACAGTGACCCAGTCATTGCAACAATTTACAACTGCTACTAAAATGACACAATTAGTTATTTTTATGTTAGTGACATACAATTCAAACATAATGTTTTCCATCTCATTATTTCGACAGCTACCTCAGCACAAAGTAAGGATTATATAACATTCCAAAAGAATATCTACATTTTGTAAATCTGGTTGCACAACTCCACCAAAAAAGGGGGTGGGGGATTTGTTCCCCTTTGAGTTTAAACAACAGATCACTCGGTCTCCGAAATTTGAGCTGTATTTGAACAGGAAAAACTAACAGCGTATTGGTCCAAATAGTAATCTCAACGTGACTGTCTCGGTAACGTTCTTGTGCCTGCTAGAGTTTCATTGCATCCACCTTACTTACATCTAGGAATGTTGAAGGTATTTTTGGTTTGGGGGAGGGGCAGAGAGAGAGAGAGGGGGGGAGAGGGAGAAAGAGGGAGGGAGAGAGAGGGAGGAAGGGATAGAGAGAGAGGGAGAGAGGGGGAGGGAGGGAGGGAGAGAGAGAGCGTTAGAGCTTTTTTAAATTAAAAGAAAAACAACACAGAATAGACAATGAATTTTTTTCAAAATGTTTTACTCCGTTTATTATAATTTTTTAGTAAATTTGCCAGTTTCTTTTTAAAAAAATTGGTCCTAATGTAATCACGAAAAATATTGTTTTGTTGTGGACACATGGAGGGAGATGCCTACGATGCTTCAGGAGCTCTCGGTTTAGTTCATTGACTTATTCAGTGAAATTTTGCATCGATCCTGTCAGAATCATTTCCTGCGATATGGTATGCTGTAGTATCATACTACTGCATAAAAAAATATTTGTTGACTACTCTTGTAAATATTTTATTTTTTAAATCCTCAAAACCATTTTTAACATGAATTAATTTGGGAGGGAGAAATAAATGTATTTGTACAATCTACTCCCTTGAATTATTTTAATCAGTAAGTTCAAGGACATGAACCAAATAATGCGCTCTGATTTAGACAAGCTTCACTTTAATTACTTTTAAAACCAAATCCCCACTTTCTCCTTCAAATTTCAACCGAATTGTACATTACACAATGACTCTAACGTAAGAGGCTTGCACTGTCTGGGATTCTCATGAAAATATTTTCTTGAACTAATGATTTTCCAGGATCCTTTCGTAGGTAACAACTTCACATATCATAGATACATTGCCATTTTGTTACATACCCACCCACATATTAAACATGATGCTCCATTAGTATTTAGCCAATAACACACAATACCTTTTGTGTTAACATTCTCGTTAACGCTTAGTGCCCCATCGATACAAACCCACCGTCACAAAGTGCCCTATCAGTACATACTTAGTAACATTTAATGCTCTATTAGTACATACTAACATTCGATGCCATTTGTACAGACACGGTGATGTATTTATCAATAACCCATACACCCATGGTATGTGGACGCTATTATCTTCTGCATAGACTATAGACTGTATAGATAAGATAAGATAAGATAAGATAAGATAAGATAAGATAAGATAAGATACACGACATGAAGCACGGTGACTGGCCAAGACTTTAAGTAATCTGAACATATCGTGAAACACATCTCACTAGACACTCCAAAGACACCATGACATTTAATGCACGATGTGCTTAGATTCACTGACGTAAAGCAACAACTACACTGTCATATACTGACATTTTATAACACATTATACCAAGGGATAACCAATTCTGTCTCTTTGGCTTGAAATCTGTGGCTGCTTCAGTGCATACCTGAGCAGACTTACCTGTTAGCCAGTCACGTGTCTGTCGACCTGCCGATACTTACCTGGTGGTTAACCTTTTTGTGACAGCCCCTGGAATTACTAAGATTAAATTAGGTCTCTCCCTTTCCTGCCCCTATCCCCCCTCTTTCTCAATTTCATGATTCACTTGACTCAGTGTTGTTTCCCCTTGTCTATGTTTTTGAAGGTCTGTCAGTGTTAAATAGTGTCTTCGGTGATTCAATGTCTTGTGATCGGGAACTTTTTCTTTGAGTTATACTGTGTTGTTTTGTCTTGGATAGGATATAAAAACAAATGGTAAGTGAAGAAATTGTTTACCCCACAGAAACTTTGATTTTTAAATTTTATTTTTGTTCCAAATATGTATTGTTATAAATTATATTACTTTATAGCTAATTGATTTTGTAAAAGGCCTTAAATATTATTTGTAGTGTGTTAACGTTGACCGGGTGATTGAGATGAATCACGTCTTCGAGGACAAGGGTGTAGACAACAATTATGAAATTAACCAATTTTAAACTTTTGATTTAAAATAAAATATTATAATTAATCATTTGTGTGTCAGAGAAAATGTCTTAGCGAAATATTTAAGAACGCTTGACGTAGATCGTCCATCGATCTTTCAAAAACTTTAACACAATCATGGTGGAATTATTTCCTCTTTTTTTTTTCAATCCTAAACATGAGTTTGTTTTAGTCTTCAGTTTTATCCGCTAGAATCAAGCAGTCGTTAAAAATTACAGATATATTTTAAAGCATAAAGAAGGGCATGTGAAATGCTTATATGATACCGGATTTGGGGAAGCGGGTGCGAGAGACGTCCATGGATAATTCTTAATATGGAGACCAACACCTAAGTGTATCCTACGCTGTCCGCCATGCATGTAATAGAATTAATTTATTAGCAGGATCCACTGGCGTAGCGCATAGATTATCTCGTAATGGTTAATGAAATCTCTGATATAATAAAGTAAACACATCTCTACAGCTGTGTTCAAACTGTGTACAGCACAGAAATAGAGGAGCAAGACATATTTAAGCTTGAAATAACTCTTGTCAATTTATTCTAAATTTATAAAAGCAAGCTATAAGTTAAATTTTATCTCACAATAATCCAACTCTTTACTTTGCTACAATGATCACAAGTTTCATCGCAGTGACCAGCATCTTTTTTTTAAAGTGTTTGGTCATCGGTGTCTCCTTTAAAAAGTAAATCATGTATATCGAAGTTTCAAGTTGATTTCCGAAAAAAAAAATTCATAAGTTCTCACTACCATTTCGATAAATTAGTCAGTTTTCTCTTTTTATTATCTATCTGCCTGGGAGACAGCTCAACAAAGAGATGAAATTAAGGGGTTTATCCCAGTCAGCATGAAAAAGCAAGGCTCGCATTGAACACTGCAAAATAATGTAAACAACACATCAAAACAAGTGAATGCATAGAGATATTTGACATACAGCTCCTACGAGTAATATCCTACACGGAGCATGACGTCATAAGCCCTGAGCCTAAGGCTCCTATAGGTCTTCCCGGGAAAATTTCCAAGCAACTTTGCTCCCCCCTTCCCCCAGTCGGAACTAACATCTAGTGGACGTCCCCGGGACGATCTTCCCCGAGAGTGCCGCCAGGGCACCGAGCCGCCAGGGGACCCAGGAACACGATCGAAGGACCGGGTGTCTTCCATGAGATTTAACTCACAGAGTAGTTGTGGTGTTCCCATCTTTGACTCGCTTCAGCCTCAGCGCCACCCCGGCTCATGACAGTAGTTTATTGGCTAAAGACCGTCGTTAGATAGGCGGTCATCAAAGTGGCCAACTAAAGGGCATCACTCTGTCAGAAGTTTTCCTCAGAGCTGACGTCCGCTGAGTTCTTTGCGGCACTTATTTTCTAATCCTTACTATCAATTCAGGCCCTAACCAGTACCTCACTGTTATCTAGTGGACGAAACGGTTGCTTAGGATTAACCGTTCCTCGACGTGTGCTTTGTTTTTCGTCATCGACAGTGCATGGGAGTAATAAAAATTGTCTTTGTTTTAAAGACATTATTCACTTTTCGTTTGCATTGCCCGAAGCCATAGTAAGAATATTTAATGACTTCCTCTGTAAAAGGGGCGTGGTTATGTGAAAGATCGTGTTACTTTCACAATCAAAACTTTGAACTAAATTGAGAATCGACTATTTCAATGTGGCTTTTATCAAAATTTAGAAAACAAAAATGATTTTGTAAAATACACGAAATTTTCTTTCGTCAGGATAAATGTGTCTTTTCTGCGTATCATTATCCATGTAGTTTTGTGGTTGTTTTTTTTAAAGTTGTTTGCTCATTTCCATGGTAATTTCTTGTTCCTATGTTGCATTCTCTTTTTTCTAAGCTGTTTTTCATGTCCATGTTATTTTCTCATGTCTATTTTGTTATCTCATGTTTTTGTTGTTAGCTCATGTTTTTGTTGTTATCTCATGTTTTTGTTGTTATCTCATGTTTTTGTTGTTATCTCATGTTTTTGTTGTTTCCATTCCCATGCTACGTTCTCGTGTCAATTCCCCAGTTTCAGTTTCATGATCTTTGTCACATTATTTTCTGCGTAAAAATTTTTTTTTTAAAATCCCGCTAGCCTTGTTCGTCTTTTCTATCCATGGATGTATAATACATATCCATACATCACTATGCTATGTTGTATATGGATACGTTCAATCACATGAGATGTAACTTTACCTAAGACTACAGCAGTACCGTTTAACAAATCTACTGCTAAACGGTTACACTTTCAAATTCCTTTCTCTGAATCATTACCTTATATTAAAAACTGCCTCTTTGTTTACACTCGCCTCAGCTGACGCACGTGACGCAGGACAAATTGATTTTATTCGATCATTTAATCCAGTGTAATCATTATCAGAGGCGTGTCGAAACACACGGTGAAGGTGGCATGAAGAGAGTTTCCTTTTTTTTTTGTTGTTGTTGTTTTTGTTGTTGTTGTTGTTGTTGTTGTTGTTGTTTTTTATCTGTTTGGTGTAACCTTTATTTTGAACATAGTATTGACAAGGATTTCTTAACTTCCACAATTTAAGCTCCATAACTTCTGCAGATTAATATTTGAAAAAAACAGATGTGTTAGATTCACTCTGCTCTTAATTTGCATACAGCTGTCCCTTCATTGTTCGTGATTTTTTCATAATAATGACTTAGCATTTAAAAATTACAAAATATCAATCGTTCCGAGTTGAAATTAAACTTTTTATTTAAACATTTTAAATAAAAATAGGAGTAGAAATTTTTAAAATATCTTTTTAATTAAAAAAAAATAATGTGTGTTTCATTTGTATGTATGAACAAAGGGCTAACAACAACGATGCCATTTTTTCCTGTGTTGATTAACATCAGCCGCTAAGACGCTGCATCACAAAGATCGATAAACTTGGTTCAATCGAACTGCCGTTCTAAAAAGTGGACCGACTCTTACATGCTGTAACCATAGCACGGAGTCACCAGCATGACGTGAAATGTCTGATATCTGTGTGCCGTGTACCGTGCTAAATGTCTAATATCTGTGTGCCGTGTACCGTGCTAAATGTCTAATATCTGTGTGCCGTGTACCGTGCTAAATGTCTAATATCTGTGCCGTGTACCGTGCTAAATGTCTAATATCTGTGTGCCGTAAACCGTGCTAAATGTCTAATATCTGTGCCGTGTACCGTGCTAAATGTCTAATATCTGTGTGCCGTGTACCGTGCTAAATGTCTAATATCTGTGTGCCGTGTACCGTGCTAAATGTCTAATATCTGTGCCGTGTACCGTGCTAAATGTCTAATACATGTGTGTCGTGTACCGTGCTAAATGTCTGATATCTGTGCCATGTACCGTGCTAAATGTCTAATATCTGTGTGCCGTGTACCGTGCTAAATGTCTAATATCTGTATGCCGTGTACCGTGCTAAATGTCTAATATATGTGTGCCTTGTGCCGTGATAAATGTCTGATATCTGTGTCGTGCACCGTGCTAAATGTCTAATATCTGTGTCGTGCACCGTGCTAAATGTCTAATATCTGTGTGTCGTGCACCTTGTTTTCTATTTCAATGGAATGCAATTCTTTCACGGTTCGTGTCATGTTTGTAGAGCACGCGAGCGGAAAGCTGTGGATTCATAACACAAGAGTGCTTCATGGAGTCGGGTTGTTCAATTAGCCGGCACGGATTCGGTCCGTTTGTTGGGTGTTTTTTTTAAAAGAGTTTAGCGAGTAAATATTAACACCTGAGCGTCAGTAAGTTGAATTCATTTCTCCTAGGATTGTAAGCGAGTTTTTTAGGATTAAACTTTAACAAAAAAGGTAAATTTAGATCAATCATAATTTCAAACATTAATCTTTATGAATCATGTAAAATTAATACCAAAAAAAAAAAAAAACTACAACTATAAATTGTATTCTACAGGCAGTCTTTAAAAATCATAGATTGTGGGGAGGCAGATAAATTTTTCATTCATAAACCAATACAAGCCAGTATTGATCACGTGTATAATTTAAACCCAGAGGTCCTTTCATGTGAGCAGCTCGATGATAGAACAAAAAGTCATTGATCGATGCAAATGTCTAACACACGTGTACGACAAACTTGTGTGACGAAATAAAAATTATCTGTAATCTATGGAAGCGTATATCAGAGGATCATGTAAGTTTCACAACGTCACTAACTCCATACAACGTCCAGCAAAATAAGTGAGTGGGGCACAATAGTAACCAATTTACGTAGATAATTAATGTCTTTAAGAGAATTCCGTCTTATGCTGAGGTCTCTGGTACAGTGGTGGTCTGTGTCAAGGTAGTACCATGTCCTATTTACACTATGTCCTGTCTCACAGTGGTGACCTGTCCAACAGTGGTGCCCTTTCTAACATTGGTGCCCTGTCTAACATTGGTGCCCTGTCTAACATTGGTGCCCTGTCTAACATTGGTTCCCTGTCTAAGATTGGTGCGCTGTCTAGCAGTGGTGCTCTGTCTAACAGTTGTGCTCTGTCCAACATTGGTGCCCTGTCTAACATTGGTGCCCTGTCCAACATTGGCGCCCTGTCTAACATTGGTGCCCTATCTATATTGTTGCGCTGGCTTCAGATGTGTTGTCTAGTGTCCCGTGCACTAACTGCCCACATCACTTTTGACCTACTACACACTAAGAACAGTGACCAACTGTTACCAAGCCAGATGATGAATTGCTAATTTTTCAATTTACTTTTCTTCTTTCTTCATAACTTATAAGAATTTCAAATTTTTCCAATATTTTAATTCTGTGAGTAATGTAACATATATAATTATGATTATTTTTTCAATAAATCACAACCTTATAACAATATTAGTTTTATTATCATTTAACATTTTATAGATACGATAAATGGTTTCTAAAACACATTAAATTTCAATATTTTTATATACTTTTAACAATGTTTTTGCACAATTGTGTAAGTATGAAACTTTCTTTACAAAAAAGGTTCTTTATTGCCTTAAGGACGATACGCTCCTTTAGACTTTTATAAATTTCTTCTATGTCATACATCCTAAGAATTTATTTTTTTACGAATTAAAAAAATTCTGAAACAACTTAAAAAGTTGCAAGGAAATTTTGAAGTACAATCAATAAGAAAAGAATGATGAGTCGTTTCTTCTTCTAACTGTTGTGTAAGTAGAGAATTCCATTGTTATGCTGCACGAAAAAAAGAAAGACCTTTCGCCATGTTTTATTTCATGTCTTTGGCACAGAGAGAAAATAGGTGTCTGCAGAAGAGCATAGATGAGTAGTGGGTGAGTAGACCGACAGAAGTTCAGTAAGATAGGAAGGGCATGAGTCAGATAAGAAGTAACAGATAACGGCCAGTTTGCAATCAATTGGGGCTTTTATAGGTAGCCAATAAAGTGAGTAAAGTAGCGGAGTAATATGATCATGTTCTTTTGCCTTAAGAACTAGTCTGGCAGCTGATGTTTGAACTTTCTGTAGTTTTTTCAATGCATTTTTTTTTTTGGGGGGGCGCACCTGGCAGAAGAGAATTGAAATGATTAGTTTTATCTAAAATGTTACCCACCTCGACAAAATGCCAACCCGCTTTACCCGAAATTTTATCTCACCTTACCCTAAAATGTCACCTCGCTTTCGATGAAATGGCATCTCACCTCCACTTAAATGTCACCTTGTTGTAAATGAAATGCCCCCCTTAACTCCCACCCTAATGTACATTAATTGCCCGGCGTTTGACTCACCCACGGCCCATACGTTAGGACGTTAGCTCTGATCGATGTGATACACGGGTACACGAAATTAACACTTCATTGATTTTCTTTCAAGTGTGCATTTTAGTATCGTGAACCGGCCAAGATAGAAGAGGGACAGGGCCGGCTTTAGGCATAGGCAAACTAGGCAGCCGCCTAGGGCCTCCGATAAGTCTCATTATTAGTTGGGGGCCTCGCGTAAGAATTTGTCCATGTTTATTTTTTACTTTTCTATTACATTTAAGGCCACCAAATTCACTTCGCCTACAATTCCCTAAAGCCGGCTCTGAATGGGGGGGGGGGGGCGGTGTTTTAAGCGTATCCAGAAAATGATTGATAACAATCACTCTATACTTGAAACATGCATCTTATATCCCAATAGCATGGTGCGTTGTGTCTTAGTGAACAATATTCACTCTTACAATAACACTGACTTTGAACTTATAGGTCGGGTGGTCGATTACCTTCTTTGTGTGCGTGTGTTGTAATATGTTTGTTAATGTGTGTGTGTGAGAGAGTAGACGATCTTATAAATTAATACTTTAAATTTAAAAACCCGTAAAAAAACAAATTCTTGACCGTTAATCTCCTACATATGAGACGTTACTAAAATCATTGAATATGTCAGGTAACAAAAAGTAAATTTCAGCTTGATATGATAACGAGAAGTGGTTGAAATTTTACTTTTATTATTCCGCGGGATCATGACAAATCGACAAGACGGGGACGTTAATATAAGGGATTTAATTTAACAACCCTTAAAAACAAAATGTTTGACTAGAAATGCCTTATATATGAGACATAACTAAAAGTATTGATTATGTGTGTTCAATATAATACGCATCGCGCGACAGACCCCCGTGACATTGAGGGCTGGAGTGAAACTCCAGTGAACCATGTAGGTCAACTATAACAGGCTACACGTGCTACATAGAGATAAACTGCTATTTCGATACAATGCATTGTTAGGAGACACAAGTCTAAGTGCACAATTTCATCTCGATAGGGTCACGAGAAGTGGGTAATTTTTTACTTTTGTTTTCCGCGGGACCACGGCAGACAGACGGGAGGAAAGAGAGACAAGAAGGTGTTGTTAATATAAGGGCTTTTTAAAAAGACTGCATCTATCCCTTCAGAAAGCTGGTGTGGAGAAAAGTGTTGGGAGGGGTGTAAAGTGAGATAGGAGAGTGTGAAGGACAAGAGTGGTGGGAAAGTGTGGAGGGCAAGTGTGGGGAAAAAGTGGTTAGGAGAAGTGTGATGGGAAAGTGTGGAGGAGAAGTGTCGGTGGGAAAGTGTGGAGGAGAAGTGTCGGTGGAGGGTATACTTCTTATAAATATTACTAAAGATCTGTCAGCAATTTTCGGGTTCGCTCATTTTTCTACACCGCACCTCTAAAGTCCTACAACCCCTGATCACGTTTGGCCGCAAGCTAGTGTAAGGGGTTTTCTTCTTTTACCAACTATTAAGTTTTGATCAATTAATTATTTTTTTACTCTGTGTACTTCCTGTTATTTTCTAAATATATTATATTCTGTTTCGTACAATTTGAAATTATAATATTGCAAATGTATCGAATTTTGTCCTAGGTATCGCAATTTATTGCTGCGCCTTAACGTGATTTTGACGTACGGGAACAAAGAAACATTTGCACACATGATATTCGTTTCAGCTTTCAAGAACCAAAAACTAACGCCATTAATGAAAAGTCGAAATTATAAAATATCATTTCCCTGGTTCAGGGAAATGAAAAATTTGGAAAAGAAACAATGCTCTTTTTTAGTTTGTTGGTGGGAAGGATTGTGGTTGAGAGTGGGGGGGGGGGGGGTTCGTCTTTGGTGGGAACAGTCCAACGAATTTCCCGATGAAATTACTTTATACGGGGTTTGATGGGGGTGGGGGTAGGTTAAACCTGACACTCTCCCCATTAATGATCAAACTAAATTAAACCTTTTTAGTGTAAGTATTTTCAAAGTTGTTTTTTTTTTATTAACTTGCCGTATTTAACTTAACAAATATGATTTTATTTGTAGTTAAATTATAAAACAGTATATTATAAAATGTCAATTTATATTTTAAAGACATTTCATATGGCCTTTACGGTAGCATGGTAAAAAGTTGTGAAATATTGTTCATAACTACTTACTGGCCTTTGAACTCAAATATCTTATCTGGTTTACTACTGTACAGGATCATTGCTTAAAGGTAGGAGAGTTCTCAAGTTTTATTTTTCTTCAGAAAAAGAATAGAGTCACTGTTCCAGGTTTCGTTTCGTTTATTTAGTAAAACTTTGTGTATAGTGAAAACGAAAACGTGTTTATTTTTCTCGCCGAGTTGTTACAAACTTGTGTGTGTACGTTTTTTCTGTGTGCTCCTAGTATGTCTCTGTACATAGGTGTAAACAAACGTGTAAACAACTTGTACATACACAGGGCAGACTCAATAGCCAGGGGAGACTAATCCCAAAGATAAACCCGGGCCAATTAACGTTTTGTTAGTACGCGGCCAGCACTGCGAAGTTGTTATGTACCGCCATCGAGAGGTCGGTCACCACTGGGGTCAGCTGCGTTTCTTGATGATCTTCTCCTTTATTACTTGCCCCCTCATGTCATAGTGAAATTAACTTTATTTGTTTATGAAGTCCTTGGCTAGACCCGGGGGCTAACGGCAATTAAAAAAAAAATTAAAAACTTTGGTAAACCTAGCTAAGTACTGATGCGGTTGGATGTTTCATCAGGGCAGGACTAAACACTGGTGCATGCTGTGGACCAGAAAAGATCAGTACCGTATATATCGGCGTATTACACGAACAGACGTATAACACGCACATTCATTTTAAGATGGAAATTTCAGGGGGAAAAACAACATTATATCGGCTTATTATATGCATACATCATTTTCCCCCAATTGTTAGGGGAAATTAGTGCGTGTTATACGCCGGTAAATACTGTAAATAAAAAAAACGCCCCAGCAGAGCTCTATAGACTTAACTCCCCAAGCTGCAACAGAGTCCGCTCCTCCAGAATAGGCCTCCAGAGTTACAGCAATATTACAAGACCGCTGTAACTTAACTTTAAGGACGCATTACCTAATTGTCTCTGGAGACTATGGGGCCAATGATCAAATCTTTGAGCAGCTCATATTTAAGAGAACTTTAAAGATTGTTAAATTTGAATTTACCACCAAAGAAATTTGTTCAGTAAATAAAAAATTAAATTAAAAAATTGCATTGTTAATTTTAAGGTCTTTATGTGATTGCCTTTGAATTTTCACCTCTTACCTCCATAATCCGAGAAACTAAATTGATAAAAGAAAAATTATCACAAAAAATAACAGCAACTAAATAACTGTTGTGGTTGAGAAGTGAGCGTCGTTAGCGGCCAGTTTGTCTTTGGTCAGACTTTATTAGATTGACATGGTCTTAGAAGAGACTTTATTAGATTGCCATGGTCTTATAAAAGACTTTATTAAAGACTTTATTAGATTGCCATGGTCTTATAAGAGACTTTATTAAAGACTTTATTAGATTGACATGGTCTTATAAGAGACTTTATTAAAGACTTTATTAGATTGACATGGTCTTATAAGAGACTTTATTAAAGGCTTTATTAGATTGACATGGTCTTATAAGAGACTTTATTAAAGACTTTATTAGATTGTCATGGTTTTATAAAAGACTTTATTAAGGACTTAATTAGATTGTCATGGTTTTATAAAAGACTTTATTAAGGACTTNCATGGTCTTATAAGAGACTTTATTAAAGACTTTATTAGATTGCCATGGTCTTATAAGAGACTTTATTAAAGACTTTATTAGATTGTCATGGTTTTATAAAAGACTTTATTAAGGACTTAATTAGATTGTCATGGTTTTATAAAAGACTTTATTAAGGACTTTATTAGATTGCCTTGATTCACGTTATTAAAGATCCATAACACCTTACAAAACACAATCCGTTACACGTAATAATTATTGACGGTGGCTGTATGTTATGTGTCTGTGTTTAAATCTAATAAACCTCGAGGTATATAACATCTGGAGGCGAGGTGTGGGAAGTTTCACTAAATTTTATTCTTTTCCAAAGGAAACACTAGAAGTATTTTTTTAAACATCATATAGTCAAATATTTTTTACTTTCTACTTATCGTTTGTAAATATTTTGAATGAATGGTACAGAAATATAACCCTAAAATGACTTTTTAAAAATGTATATAGAAATGATATGTTATTATCTCATATATTCTACGCTAATATAAGACTGACGTATTTGCTGACACACTATTTTGATTTTCGTCAGCTTGAAAACCTCAAATATCACCCACCACTTTACCTGCTCTCTCCATTACATCGACCCTTGCCGTGTCTCCTGGCTCAGATTTATAACATGTATAAACTAAAGGCTCCTTATAAGTTATCACCCCTTTTAAGTTATCACCCCTTGTTAATTTAGCTACCCTAACACTGTGACCAGCATGGGGCAGCTCTATGGAGATTCTTGGGTCACGTGAAGCCAAGATGTCCAATAGCCTTGTTTTTCTTGTGCAGTAAAGCTGTTGCATTCTTGCATTTTAACCTTCTTTGCGCAACATCATAGAATAAGTTTAACAAATCCAATTGATAAAATGGTCTTATAAAAACCAAACATTTGAGTTTCAAAACTTCTTTGAGATAAGACAACGCAAATGGAGCTTGTTGGGGACACACTAAAAAAGCCCTTGACTCTGCTATACGATAACAAAGACATCCATTTCGCAATATTAATATTCATGTGATAAGAAGATAGTTTTGTTTTTAAATGTAAAATCCCAAAAAAAAAAACTCTTACATTGTCTGTGTTAGGGGAAGGGGCGGCAATATAACTATGACATAGAAAGGTAACACTTACTGTAGATAGACAGGACGCACAAACACTCTGGTATAAAAGTGTAACTTGCCTTAATAACATATGTGAATAATCTCTTTCTTTTACCGCTAACCACGTGACTTTAAAAGGTCATCTTGACACTTTCTGTGATCTTAACGCTATCCCCCACCATAGACACACACACACACACACAGAGAGAGAGAGAGAAACCAAACTCTTTTTATAGACTTGTTGTTTTAGATATTATTTATTTCATTTGTTTAGAGGTCTAGCTTGATGATTTAATGACTTTCACAGCAAGAAGAGTTGCTTTTGAAACTTTCTATATCCCTAAAATTCTCAGGAGTTGCAGGCCCTATGTGGCAGCCACCTATCCTTGACTCATGGTAATTAAATTAGTTTTCTTTTCCGAACAATGACGACACATTTTATATAAATGGGTTAGTGTGAGATCTATATGTATATTTATATCCCTGTGTACACTGTAATCTTCTGTCTATTAAAGGGGGACCATTATTAAGCTAGAAACAGGCGTTAAATCCAAACCTCCAACTAAACAGGCGTTAAATCAGAACATCCAACGAAACAGGCGTTAAATCAAAACCTCCAACTAAACAGACGTTTAAACCAAACCTCCAACTAAACAGGCGTTAAATCCAAACCTCCAACTAATCTGTTACAAGCTCTTCTCATCGATCGGAACTTTACACTGATACATCAGACCGATACACACCATCTGACCAATACACACATTCTGACCGATCTACACCTGGCCATAACTTTACACTGATACACACCTTCTGAGCGATCTACACCTGGCCATAACTTTACACTGATAAACACCATCTGACCGATCTACACCTGGCCATAACTTTACACTGATACACACCATCTGACCGATCTACACCTGGCCATAACTTTACACTGATACACACCTTCTGACCGATCTACACCTGGTCATAACTTTACACTAATACACACCATCTGACCGATCTACACCTGGCCATAACTTTACACTAATACACACCTTCTGACCGATACACACCATCTGACCGATACACACCATCTGACCGATACACACCATCTGACCGATCTACACCTGGCCATAACTTTACACTGATACACACCATCTGACCGATACACACCATATGACCGATCTACACCTGGCCATAACTTTACACTGATACACACCATCTGACCGATCTACACCTGGCCATAACTTTACACTGATACACACCATCTGACCGATACACACCATCTGACCGATCTACACCTGGTCATAACTTTACACTGATACACACCATCTGACCGATCTACACCTGGCCATAACTTTACACTGATACACACCTTCTGACCGATCTACACCTGGTCATAACTTTACACTAATACACACCTTCTGACCGATCTACACTTTGCCATAACTTTACACTGATACACACCTTCTGACCGATCTACACCTGGCCATAACTTTACACTGATACACACCATCTGACCGATCTACACCTGGCCATAACTTTACACTGATACACACCTTCTGACCGATCTACACCTGGCCATAACTTTACACTGATATACACCATCTGACCGATCTACACCTGGCCATAACTTTACACTGATACACACCATCTGACCGATCTACACCTGGCCATAACTTCACACTAATACACACCATCTGACCGATCTACACCTGGCCATAACTTTACACTGATACACACCTTCTGACCGATCTACACCTGTTATCGATTTACATCTCCACATTGATTTACAATTTAACCATTGAACCAACGTTTTAATTTTACGCTTCATTAAAGCTCCTCTTTTTTTTTTATTAATCTTGAAGATCTAATGTTTTCTATCACAGACTAATTTCTAATGAAATGTGGATGATAGAGATTTATTTTTAGCCACAAACTTCTGTAAGGCCCCAGTTTATTTCTGTAAGGCCCCAGTTTATTTCCAAAGCAAGTCAAGATGAGAACTTAGTACTCTATTCACCGTTACAACACCATCTTATTTACGCTGTCTGTCTGACTTCAGGTGATAAGCTATTTGTACTCCTGTCAACGGCGGCTCTTTCTGAGCCAGTCTGACTTCTTATGATAAACTATAACTAAAGCTTTCACTATTTTTTTTTTAAATGCATCTCATTTCATTACAGGCCCACCCGTCCAGACATCGTCATTTGAGTTCAACCTGACCAGGGGGCGACGTCCGCCTTTGAAACAAGTTTGTCATCGTGAAGGTCAGCCATCAGCCGCCGTCATCCAACCAACAAACGTCAAGTATCAGTCAAGACTTTAAGAGAGCTTCAAGCGCACAAGTTTCTCTGTACATTTTGTTCTTTGTGACGTCGATGTCATCCCGTTTCTAAGCTGGTTTGCTGCAAACATTTACAGATCTCGGGGTTTTTTTTTCATCGGATGGTGACTCCTTTTCTATAAGTTGATTTCAACAGCTGAAAGCAGATCATGTAACCAGAGTAAAGGTAAATTGGTGATTTATCGGTGGCAGAAGACGGACTGGAGGAGCTAAAGCCAAAAACTTAAACCACCAAGCGGTACAGAGAATCGGATTTTTTTACATTTACAGCGTTTAATGCCCAGCTGACTTCAGGCGAATATTTACAACGGTTCGTTCGTCGATAAGACTGGGTGTGGAGCCTGTCCTTACGTTGTTTTCTCGTATAACTTTGACCAATTGATTTACTGACTTGAAACAAAACTAGATGCTCAGAGACCATCGAATTTTAAATTTTTTTGAATTTCTGTCTAGTCCAAAGCTGCCACGGTTGATCACGTGCAGGTCGTCAACCCACGTGACTTTGGGATAATCAAAATGTTCAAACCATTTAGGACGTTTCCACAGGGACGTGATAATTTAGTATTTATATTTACCTGTTTTCTTATACACACGAGCTCTTTGGGATATGTGAAAGGTACTACAGGTAAGTGAGAAAATACTGTTGTTTTTTTAAAATTAAGAATCTCACACTATTTCTACAAAAATCATTTATTGTTAAACACCCACACCCAACTACTCATTCCACTCAGGCACTAGGAGATAAGTGTGGGAATTGTCAGTCAGAGCTATAAGGTATGGTCAGTCAGGGCTAGGGCATGGTCAGTCAGGGCTAGGGCATGGCCAGTCAGAGCTACATAATATGGTCAGTCAGAACTGTAGGACATGGTCAGTCAGGGCTAGGACATGGTTAGTCAGAGCTATAAGGTATGGTCAGTCAGAGCTATAAGGTATGGTCAGTCAGAGCTATAAGGTATGTTTAGTCAGAGCTATAAGGTATGGTCAGTCAGAGCTATAAGGCATGGTCAGTCAGAACTGTAGGACATGGTCAATCGGGGCTAGGACATGGTCAGTCAGGGCTAGGGCATGGTCAGACATAACCATAGATTATGGTCAGTCATAACTATAGAGAATGTTCAATCAGAACTATTGCCAAAGTCTTATCTTATTTTATATGTTACAGACGCTCCTTCTGTACAGGAGATTATTGCGTCCTACGTATTTCTATAGTTTGTGTTTAGTCCTGTATTCTTTCTAGAGTTTTAAATGATGATAAAGTGTTGGTTTTCCTGGTTTCTTCAGGCAACCCATTCCATTCCCGAATACCGGACGGAAAGAAAGAAAACTTGTATGTGTTTGTTCCTGCATATGGAATAAGAAAGGTTTTTTTTAATCTTTATGTCTATCTGAGGGTTGTATTAAGTTATTTTTGTGTTGTATTTCTAAATTAGAATTATTGCCTTATGCATAATTACTAATTTACTCTTGGTTCTTCCATCTTCTAGTGTCAGTCAGAAGTATAGGCATGGCCAGTGGTAACAATAGGGGATGGTTAGCCAGAGCCATATCGCTTGGTCAGTCAGAGATAGATAGAATGGTCAATCAGAACTATAAGGCATGGTTAGTCGGGGTTTTGAGTTTGGACTAATACTTTCAACTGAGGAGATAAAACCTAAACAAATCTTGTTCATCGCTTTAAAGTAGATGAAGGAATTTCACGGAATCGTAAACTCTTTTATTGGAAAGCAACTTAAGAACGTGTGTACTAATAAAGTTTCATTATTGTATCTGACTTCAAAGTAACTGCCTCAGTTTTCATCTTTTCACTCGGCCTGTCAGTGCAAATAAATTATTGCATTCAGGTAGGTTTTCCCGGCCCGTTGATCAGATAACGAGGTCTATTATATTTAATAATATGCAAGGGAGATTTTCACGTTTCCATGCCTCTGGGGAGAGTTTAGCCTGGCGGAATGTAGCTATCGTAACAAGATCAATTACAACCCCTGGTAGTTTAATTAAGGTTTCCTTTTTAAAATTTGCAGTTTTAGTTTATCCAATTTGATGTCAGCATGTGGCGTGGTTTTAAACAGAACTTAATATAAAGAAAATGAACAGTTATTTTGTTATGGCAGACAGACAGATGGGTGGATCGACGGATAGATGGATGTATGGGTGGATGAATGGGTGGATGGGTGGATGAATGGATAGTTAGATGGATGGATGGATGGATGGATGGATGGATGGATGGATGGATGGATGGATGGATGGATGGATGGATGGGTGAGTGCATGAATGGATGGATGGATGGATGGGTGAGTGAGTGAATGGATGGGTGAGTGAGTGGATGAATGGATGGATGGATGGATGGATGGATGGATGGATGGATGAATGGATGGGTAGGTGGATGGGAGGGTTGATGGATGAATAGTTAGTTAGTTAGTTAGTTATTTCCTCTCGGGCCGAAGACGGCACATTGGTCAGAGGTCATGGATTTCCATTTTTGACGATCCGTTGCTAATTGTATCAAGTCCTGGTTATTTCTTAGACCCATGGTTGAGCTTTCTCTTATGATTGTTCTACGCAGGGTTTCTTTTGGTCTTCCTTGTTTTCTTTTGCCTGTTGGTGTCCACATGAGGGCCTGACTTGGGAGTCTTCTCTTGTCCATTCGAAGAACATGGCCGATGTAATTCCATCGTCTTCTCCTTATTCATCCTTATGGATGAATGGAAGCTGAATAAAACGGATTTTTAGACGAAGTTGAAGCCCAGGGTGTGGATGACTGTCACTTGAAATATTTTATTTCACATCATTCATTTGATTTTATATAGTTTGTGCATTTATCACAACTTAAATTTGTTACACGCATGGATTGTGAAACAAAACAACGTACTTTTATACGTCTCAAGATTACTGAAGGTAATACTATGTACACCTGGATGGAAGTAAGACAAAGGCCCATGACGCTGTGTTACTCAGTATATAGCTATCGGACCTGTTTGGACGCGAAATATTTTGCTTGGTATACGAACTTTGCTTGGAATACGATCCGCGTCCTATAACTTGTAAAGGGGGGTGGGGGTCGTCCATAAATGAAGTCATGCGATTTACTAATAATACAATGGCATTTATCAAATAGTGTATCGCGTATTTCTGAGTGCTACAGGTGACATCACACCGGTCCTCTCCTGCTGACACACACACACACACACACGCTGTATAACCCATGACGGCATCAACATCACAATTACACGCCTACTCCTATCCCTGGTTAGTAAAGCGTACTTTACCCACACACCTGACAACACTTATTCTCCTAAACTAAACATAAGCCGTGGGCAAGCTTAGGACGCAATAATCTTCGGTACAGAAGGAGCTTCAGTAAGAGATAAGAAAGCCTTTGGGGCGCGTTTTACTTGACCTCAATAAAATGTTACGTTATTCTTACTACTTACAGCTGATTGTCACAGTTAACTTTAAAAAAAGAAACATTCGAATTGATCTTATGTAAGAGGGAGGGAGGGGAGGGAGTAATAATTGTGTATTTATTTTGAATGATCTGTGTTAGATTGATTAGAAGTCTAAATATATCTGTTATTTTATAAATTTTATCCCGCAACAAGTTTTAAACTCTGGCTGTTGGTTTAAATTCACTCTCTGACCAATAACTGAATCCCAAATCATTGTGACTTATGACAAAAGTTCCAACGTTCCATTGACTCAACTCAATATCCCAAGTCACCCTGACTTATTATAAAAGATCAAAGGTAGCAGAGGTTCAACTCAATATCCCAAGTCACCCTGACTTATTATAAAAGATCCAAGGTAGTAGTGATTCAACTCAATATCCCAAGTCATTGTAACTCAGGACAAAAGATCCAAGGTAGCAGTGATTCAACTCAATATCCCAAGTCATTTTAACTCATGACAAAAGATCCAAGGTAGCAGTGATTCAACTCAATATCCCAAGTCATTGTAACTCATGACAAAAGATCCAAGGTAGCAGTGATTCAACTCAATATCCCAAGTCATTTTAACTTATGACAAAAGATCCAAGGTGGCAGTGATTCAACTCGGTGCGTCACCAATATCAATGTAAACATGGGAGGGGCATGTCTAACTCGTGTTATTGACAGGTCTATGTACTAGGTGCCTCACGTTTTCTGACGCCCAAACAGCTTTATTGTATTTTAAAATTATTCTAATGTCCTGGCAATCGTATGCTTTTTTTCTCCAAAGCCTTTCCATATTGGGGTTTTATAATGTCTCATTAATAGAAGTAGATTAATTTTATATTTAACCCTATACGAATTTAATTTCATGCATTTTAAATTATATATATATATATATATATATATATATATATACATAGTTTTGATTTTTCCCTGAAGTAACGCAACAAAATTTTTGAAAGATCTTCAGGCAATATCATCATTTGAATTTCGGTACAGCGCGTTGTTCTTACTGTTTATTATGTAAGGACGTTAATCCAACTATTTTATATTATGACATCCGCCTATATCCTCGACAGTTGCAAACGACAGAAAAATGTATGTAGTCAAATGCGAACTCTTCGAAACGGATTTCTTTTGTCGCATTTAATCACCTGAAACTTGATTCTGTTTTCTATATCACTGACTTGATCATCCATTAGAAATACGTAATGGGTTTTAACAGAGGGAAAAAATATAATGTCTGTTACAGAACAAAGTCATAATTCTCAGGGCCCAATTAGACCTGATGGGGTCCTATGCTATTTGAGATATGGGGGCCATTTTGAAGTCCAGTTATTCTATGTCAGTGCCAAATGTGAAAATAAATTCCGGGGGGGGCAAGAAGGTGGGGGCCTAAACTATAGCATGTTTGTCATCCTTCCTTTATATTTCTCAATTACCTAACTTTTGAAATATTAGGTAATGTCCAATTTTGAAATGGTTTACAGTGGTTAAGTGCAACTTGGCTCATCGCTATGGGTAATTTGTTTTCGTCATATTCACCATCACCCTCCTTGACGCTACGTGCCGTGTAGACCCTTGTCATGCTCTACCCATTTCTTCCAGTCACACCCCATGCCCGGATCCACACCATCTCTCGTAGTGAAGGTTATTATACATTTCGGAAACCTAAAGAGATAGGATTTTTTTTTCGCTTCGTTTGCTCCGCCTCGGAGGTTGATACGCAACAACGCCCCTGTACGACTTACATCAAAATATTCAGTACGCGTGGACTTCATTTTTCCTACACAGAAATGGTCAAAACAAATGGACCGTAAACACAACTTCAATGAATGAGTCGCACTCTTGTCTGGCAGTTCGTGACATGGCGCACTGCTGTTGAATCATTCATGGCTCTGTCCCCAAGTGACGGAACTCTTTTCAATGCCCCTAAGGGCGTGACTCGTGAGCTTCTTTAAGACCGTAACCAGGTCAGGTGAAACAGCACGAGATATGTTTCACGACGTAATGATTGCAGGCGTGCAATGCAAAATGGTTGAATGGTGAAGGGACGTGTTGATGTTACGATAAAGACATAGAGAAGTCTAGAGTTGAAACTTTTAGTACAAATATCTACATGATTACAGTCGCTGTTCGGATCTTAGGCAAAGCATTTAGATGCAATGCCAATGATGAAAACCAAAGTACCCGTTGAGGGTCGGATTATTCCGAAGCGACCGTTCGTCCCCCTCATTTAACTGGCAACGCCACCGAGAGGTGCCGGTTTAGGGACAGGTGCGACAGTACGGATTAGCAAAAGGTACCGCTAGGAACGAATTGGATGCCAGCTCTGAGGAAACCTTCCAGTTGGGTGTTAAACCCTAGGGTAGGGCAGTGATGATCTCCAGCATTGTGGTGGTCCAAACCATTGAGATCGTAGCTTGCCGGGGTGGCGCTGAAGTGATAGCGAGTCCAAGAAGGGAAAATTCCACCCCTCCTTTGGGAGGTCAACTTAGTGGGAGGCGTTTTCGACCTAGAGTCCTGGACACCCAGGCGGCCGTTCCTAGAAGCGACCGCTCGGGGAGGGGGGGCTACTTAGCTTTTACGTCCCTTAAGGGGCCAGAGAGCTGAGGGGGTTTTCGGGGAAGCCCCATGAAGAGCGCAGGCTCGGTACTGCTGAATTTCTTCCACATGTAGGATTTTCAGTACAAATATCTGGGATTTTAGAAATGAATTATTCGGAAATTAAATTCATGTATAAATAATGTGTGAGTGTGTGGGTTGTACAGGCACACTGTGATGACAATAGAGATGGAACATTTTTAGCGCATTTTCGAGAAGTCGAATGCGCTATTGCACCCGTTTTGTCCGTCCGTCTGTCATCACCCTAGATCTCAGCAACCATAAGTCCTAGACCCATGATGTATATATGTTTTTTGTATGTCCTGACCTGCCATTTGTGCATCAACACTCAGTTACTCGATCCGTTAAAAAACCCCGTTAAAACTACCAAAAAACATTGCGAATCGAGAGATAACACTTGCGCAGGCAACGGCCGCCATTGCCGGAAGTCGAATACATCGTTTTTCAAGCATTGAAGAGTTAAAGTTATTGGTTAGTGGTGCGAAAGCGTGCAAAAGAATTAGTTTTTTTTTGTTCACGTCATTAGAATATGTGTAAAAATTTAGAGAGTTTTACGTCATCATTTGTGGTGACTTCAATCAAGATCTTAGCGGCCCAGGGGCAGAAATTGAAAACTTTTTCGAAACAATCTTCAACACTCAACTACTTTCACCAAGATTGGCAACCACGATCTATCAAACAACAATTGACGGAGTATTTGGGCGATTAGCTGATTACAATTTAGAATGTTTCATTTATGAGTCCTATTTCAGTGACCACAAACCACTTGTAGTTAGATTAAAGAGAAAATAAAAAAATTTAAAATGTAAAGAAATGACTTTTAAATTAAAAAAATTTCAGGTATATTCATTACACAAGAAAATTCATAAAAATATGTCTAAAATCTAAACACAATTACTGATAACTACATAATGCTGATATCTAACATAAGTACTGATACATAATACGAAAATGCGCTAACACGTCCTGAGT
>MUZC01000075.1:1292376-1313653 GCA_002072015.1 Radix auricularia
TATATATATATATATACAAATATACATACATACATATATATATATATATATATATATATATTTATAATTATCATCATGGTCCAACCACGACGGACACCAAGCAAGCTGTCTGACCCCACCTACCAATCAGATTGCAAGAAACGGTAGTAATCACCGTGAGGGGGCCTTCAACAATTCGTTGAATTGAAGTCAATTACTATGTTCTTTCAGAACAACAAAATAGCATGTATATCGTAGTTTGGTGGTTATTACATTCACCTAACACGTGGAGGTCGCAGGTTCAATCCCCAGCTAAGACATTACTTTCATAATTTTTAAAAATGTTTTTGTTTGTGCCCGTCCCTTTCCCACTATCTTATCGATTACCATAACAAGCACAAGACGAGTGGACATAAGCTTGACGGATGACCTTTGTCATGTTTTGCCAAATAGTCTATGGTTGGCAAGCTAGGGTGGTGCGGGGTGGCAAGTCGCTAACCACAGTGAACGTGTTTTCAGATCAACAATGCGTCGCAGTTATCCCCGCATCTGAGGTTCATTTGCGTTGTTCTGTTTTCATCTTGATGTAGTTTGTCTCTGTTCACCCCTCCACTCTCTTTGCGCTGTCTATGAGCAAATCTGCGGCGTATGCTACGCCGCGGGCATCTAGTGTATATTGATTTTTTTATTCCTGTGGGGTGGAGGGGGTCGTACTCTTTTTTTTCCCTGGGGCCCAACAATACTTATTTGCCAGGGGCCCAAAATGGTGTTAAAACGGCTCTGTCACTATATACGAGGGGAATCACTATATATATTATACCAAGGGAGTCCCTAATTGCAAGGCGAATCTCCTGTATACGTGTAATTATTTTTCTATAGAACTCTTCTTGCGTATGGGCTGTCATATGTGGAAGTTCAAAGCCAAGTTGTATTTGTCGGAGTTATGTCACCTTTTCTATAAATCAAACAAACCTACATCTCCCCCCCCCCCCCCCATACAATGCGTGTACACGTTTTCATGAGCAAAAAATAATCATACAGATATAAATAGAGAGGATAAAATTGTGGGAAAATTCACGCCTTCTAACATTTGAATTCCCCGCCCTGCCCCCCCCCCCCAAATATGTTGGAGGGGGGGAGGACAAGACGTCTAACCATGAGTATCTAAGGTGAACTTAACGCCTCGTCTGTATTATATCCTGTAACTTCTTGGATACCCGGATAATCGTTAACAACGACAATATCAACAGTAACAGCAAGTAGCCCACCCAACGAATGATTGCCATACAAACCTCAGGTCATGTCATCCTAACCCTGGTGTTTGAAAGCGACAGAGCAATGTATGTGTGTGTGTGTGTGTGTGTGTGTGCGAGTGTGTGTGTTTGTATTTGCACGCGGAATTCTCTTTGGGCAAGTCATACTACAGAAACAGGATCAAAAGTTCACATCCGCATTGCAGAGACGGAACATTAAGCAAATTTTGGTGCAATACGTATTGAATAATCCATTAGATTCGTGCGTTCCTCGTCTTCAAACGGAACATAAATGTTCAAATATCAGACTTCCTTCCCTGGCGGCTTTAATCTTGCAATTAATTAAATCGACGTTATTCGGTATTTAAAGATCCGTTAACCTCTTTACTTTAATCAGATTATCGCCCTACAATCTAATCTAATCTTATTTTTTAAAGACGCTTTTTCTATGCAAAATATTATCTTGTCTTCCGATTATTCTTGGTTTAAGTCTAGACGTGTAGAGATAATCCATTTAACATTTTTAACGCGATTTCCTTAGTAAATATCTGGCCAGTCTGTTGTAGCTTTGAACAGCAACTCCCCCTGATATATATCAGGTAGAGGGTTCGGGTCCTTTACAAATATGTAAGGAGGTCCCAAGGATGTGCACGGGCCAACAAAAATACCGAAAAGGTATACTGGATTTCCCGAAAAATATTTTTTTAACGAAAAAATATCAGTAGTTTGTAAGTTTCTAGTCAAACAAAAACACTAAAAGGGGCCGTCTATAAATTACGTCACGCTCCAGAGGGGCGGAGGGGTTGTAAGAAAGTGTGACAGTTTGTGTGACAGGGGGAGGGGGTGTCCGGCCATGTGTGACGTCACGATGTTTTATGTTAAATTTTAATTACTGTGTTAATAAAAATATATTTTTGTACGAAAGTGTGACGTACTTTAGAGGGGGGTTCCTAAAAACTATAATTAAAACCCAAACCCTAAAAACTATCACTAAACCTACCCCTAACCCTAAAATCTATCACTAAACCTAAAATGTAAGAAGACAAAACATTTTTTTAAAAATCTTATTCATTATCAATTCATGTAATCATTTAGTATTGTAGAAAAAAACCAAAAACAACTGGGGATCGAACTCCGGACTTCCGATTCAGCAAACGATCGTACTATCAATACTATGTTCTTCTTTTCCAGAGCTAGAAAATGTGTACGTGCTACCTTTGAAAATACAAAAAGAAAAAAAAAGAAAAAAAGAACAAAGAATGTTTAAATCTACCCGCTGGTCCGTTGGGTTTGTCTGAGATTATTTTGTTTATCACACTTGACTCTTGCTATTTAAATCAAGAAAGTCTTGGGGGTAGCTTCTGAATCACTCTAACAAAAAACTCTGAACAGTGATGACAAATTTGTGGGGGATGAGAAAGGGGTTTAGTGAGATATGGCAAGCAGTGTCAAGCCATAATTGGTGTTTAAATTCGTCCGTCCTTTGTCCTTTGTGTGTTTTAGGACGTGATTTTTTAAGGAAAAAAATATTTGCAATTTTATTGTTTTTATACTTATACATGTATCAGTAATTGTATTTACACAAAATTCAATTACTTTCAAGGGGAGTTCGAAGATTGCTCAACTTTATATCAGTTGTTTTAAACAACACTACCTACCACAGGCAAGTGAATTTTCAGACAAGTAGAGCTCATCGTAAAAATGTATACAGGTTTTAGTTCGATTAACGAAATGAATCTTACTCGTCACATAGAACAACCACACTGGATATCCTAATATCTGAATAAATGTTTCCAGGCAAGAGTAGAATGTGAGATTTTAATTTTGACGGTGTAATTTATTTCACATTTACAAGAACCTTTAAAAATAGATAAAGATTCGACATTTAAGTTCTGAACGAAATCAGCGAAATGAAAATGGGGAATTTTGAGTTTTCCTACACACTACAAAACCGCGTGATTATAACAAAGAGAAATGCAGCATGGCCGACAATGTTATATAATTAAAATAGGGATCAAACGTAGACTTATGTTTTAGACTTACATTGAGAAATAACAGAGACGCCATTCATATTTTTAAATATTTTATTACATTTATACCGAATTTACACTTTTTTAGGCTCTTCCTGTTGAATTAGATCTTTCCGTTTAAATTAATAATTTTTATTCGTAAAACATTTTTGAGATGTACTGTAAATCATTTACATTTATAATATTTATTGGTTAATTCTAATTTCTTGTTTGGAACCGATGGCAATGATTGATCAATTAAATGAGTAGAAGAACATAGTAACTAACAGCTGTACGTACGTGCTTTTATTAAAGATCGTATGTGTACTTGTTTTGGGGACAAAACGCTGCTGTTATTAAGTAGATCTCGATTGGTCACTCATTGGTTAGTAGTTGTCACTCGTCTCAGCCATGCCCCCCCCCCCTTTATATTATATGTGAAATGGTCTTTGTATAAATTTTTAATAGAGTGATGAATGTTAAAAAAATATGTTTCCGGAAAACTTTACCATTTTGATTTCATCAACGAAGCGTGTAGATGAGAATACCGGATCATAAGCTCGACTCAGTTTTCCAACTATTGTTTCAAATGTGGCTGACGAGATGCAGATGTTTTGATGTCTTCTTGGTTATGAAAGGACCGAGCTTGACCTTTGGCCTTGTGGCAGTAAATAATCATATTCGGAGCGTAGAAATTTTATCTGCTTAGCATCAATAGATTTCCGTAAGGTTTGCTATTTCTTGTTGTTGATCCTCCATTTATTCCTTATATTTAATCATTTTATATTATAATTTTGTTTTTTATGTTACAGAGTCCATTTCATTGTTACCCTTTTTCTTGGTGTTATTCATTCATTCGCGAAATGAAGTAAAAATTTAAATGTAAGGTAACTTGCTTTGGTGATTTATTTTATACTGGGTTGTTTTGTTTTGTTTTTAATTTTAAAAAAAAATTTTTTTACAGTTTCACCAAGTTACCCTCTAAAATGACTGTAAATTAATTAAAATCTAAATAGGATAAATATACGTAACACTTAACGTTTTAGAAACATAAATTGTCCGAGGCGAAACTCCTACGATTTTTTAAAGTATTGTCATCGCCATGAAACCATTTCGTCACAACACTATCCCACTAACCACTGACCCAATATTTAACCACGATAAGTCTACATTGACACATCATTACGGGCAGTTGGGGCAGGTCTGAGCAAAGATCCTGAGTGTGGACGGTCCTCGTGTCGTTGTATAAAGATTAACTGTTTCTTTAAACAAGATCTCTGCGAGGAAATTGTTCAACAAACTTTCTTATAACTAAGGGCCAAGCCTTAAAACTAACAAACTGTATGAACTGTTATACTCTGTAAGTGTTATAGTTTCTGGTATAAAAACATTTCATATGACTGTGTGTTTATGTTGTGGTGCTAGTGACTGCTAATGACATGGGTAGGTTTTGGTGTCGTTTTCTTTAAGCCAACACTTGAGATCTACGTAAATCCTTTAATCCTCCCAACTCCCAGGCATTCACCCGGCCCTTTAAACAATGGGATAAAGTGACTTTCTCATGGGTCCACTTCAGTCTTTGTGTTTGAACTCAGAAATAATTTCTTTAAACTAACCAAAAAAGGGTTTAACAAAATTATTTAGAGGTTACGTCGAAGCAATCTGTTATGGTAATGATATTACTTCCACAAAGTCATTTGATATTGCATTCTTCAGAAAGTAAAATGCATTTAAGACGATTTCAAATGCCATTGCTCTCAAAACATTTTTCTCCACAGTCCCTAAACTGCCAAATAATACTTTTACGTTGGATTTTGAATTGTCATTGTATCATTTTGTGTAGATGTATTTTGAAATCTAGTTCACAATTTTTACATTTTTAAAAAGTCAACTAACACTATTTTAATTTCAGAACATCGGATTCTACCAAGATCCGGAAACGGAAGCCATCTTTCAGATCACTCGGACCAATGACCGTGCCGAGAAAACAGCTGATTTGAGATTGGTAATTGTCTTCAGTTACATGGAGCCTCACCAAAAACCTTTGATTCACACTTGTCGTTCTAATAATATGCATTGGAACTGAATAAAAACAATTGACTCTCTTTATGCTTTATCGAGACCTCACAGAAAAATTGCCACGTGATGATAAATTAGTTGATTTGAATGAACTAGATCTAGATCTACGTCAAAATGGTGTACACAAAAATTATTAGCGACTAATTCTGTTTGAACTCAAGCTTGCGGTTTTTATGACTAACTAAATATGAGTTGTAAGATAGAATTTCTTTAAAGAATCAGGGGTTGGCTGATTCTGTTTATAAAATTGTATTTTCTAAATCTTGAGCGTGTAATGATTGTTTTAAACTATGAATCATTTCAGTATATTTCTTATTCTGTAATCAAATTTCATAACTCATTAAATTTTTTAAACAATTATCTTGGCAACTGAAAGTGCTTATGTAATCTTATACATTACAGTCGTCCTTTCTATACCAAAGATTATTGAATCCCACGCTTATACATGCTTTATATCTAGTCTTGCATATTTATTAGACTTTTGAATGTTCAGACATGTATTGTGTTACTGGTTCTGACTTATTATGGCAACCCATTCTATACCCGCATGCCAGACTGGAAGAAGGAAAAATTGTATGCGTTTGTTCTGGCATACAGAAAAAATAGGATTTTTTTAAATCCCTGGGTCCATCCCAATATATTGTTTTGTTAGATTGTTGTTGCGTTGTATTTCCAAGTTAGAATTCAGTGCCTTGTGTACTATGTCTATTTAAATGGAAATTTATGCTAATAATTGATATGTTGCAAAATGTGTAAGGACTCAACTTAATTCTCTTCTCATCTGTTCACACTTCAGCATGGAAATCTCCGCGTCGGTGACACCAAATTCTCCGTCCGGCAAGATCACAGAGCCAAGAGGGATGTGAAGTCACCAGCGTCATCCTCCGCCTCGGGAGAGCTCTACACGATACAGGCCCTGCCCATACGATCTGTTGTACGGAACGACTTTCTGGAGCCCCGTGAGTAACCAATAAATATCACATTGATGACGTCATTAAATCTGTGGTAAACTACACTGCCACGACTTCCTATGAAAACCAGGCTATAAAAATTGAATCGGGGGTGAGGGGTGGGGGTGGGTTGGTGACGTGGGTCAGCGGTTTCCAATGTCAGAAAGTTACAATTGAATGGTGATAGTCTCTATTGAACATTTAATTTTACGTTTTTATCTTTATTTGAGGTTTTTGTTTCAAAAAAAGTGTAAATTAAAAGATTGTCAACAGCATGTACATTTCAAATAATTTATATATATATATATATATTGAAGAGCCTGTTATTGACAATATATTTTCCCTCTTAACCCCTTAAATATAAATTATTCCGATGTATTCCAATCATAATTTGTAAAGAATTTGGTTTTCTTTTTTTTTTAATTACGAAATAAATTCACCAATGCAAGTGAAAAATCTAAATGTACATAATTCCCTGTTAAGTAGGACCTTAATTTGTCGGTCCGAGTTACGCTGCTTCAAAACATTTAATAACCGATATGGGCGCTACTCAAGAGTCTTGACATTGAACTGCAAGCGAAGAAATTATAATAATACCTTTTTTTTTAAAAAATCTGCTGTATGAAATAAGTGCATTATCACAGTAATAGGGTGATGTGGTGGGACAATATGAGGGCTGGACTATATAGGATTTTGTAAACAGAAATTAGTAACATCAATGTTTATTTTAAAACGGAGCTTTAAAACACTGGGGAATTCGTATCTTGGTGCGTTAGGTGTTATATTTAACTTCTACCGTCTTACGGATCATCTCTGGTTCATACAATACATGTGAGGTGGGGCATGGTGAAGGGGTACATTTAATGTTAGTCACGGAGGTGAAAAAAAAGGGTTCGACTGAGTAATAAAGATAGTCGGGAGAAGGTAGTGAAAGAAGTTTGTCGGATAAAATGGCTGCCCTGCAAGTCTGTCTTGACTTTGATATTTTCTCTGGTTTGATTTTAATATCTCCTTTGTTATCAACCATTATTTACAAAAATTGTTATAAAAAATTGTTATCAATAATTTTTACCAAACATTGTCATCAATCATTTTTATCAAACATAGTTTTCATTAAATCTTATAAAACATCATTTAAATTTGTCTTCAGCCCCAGAAATCAAATTTTCCGTCTCACAATCAAAGCACCTTGACCTGTCGAACCCAACTGCAACACCACCAACCACATCGTACACCACGACAACACCACCAAACACATCGTCAACCACAACACCACCAAACACATCGTCAACCACAACACCACCAAACGCATCCTCCAAAAGTCGTCGCCGCCGCCAGACTGTTCCCACCTACTTCATTGATGTGGCCGTCTACATCGATAACGGGGCTTACAAGAGGTTCCTGGACGACACTGGGACGAGAGCGGAGGCTATAGCGGCGATACAGCAGTACTACGCTTTCATTTTCAACGGGGTAAGTCACCTATGGGAGGGTGGGTGGGGGAGGGGAGTTACAAAAGTACTACGCTTACATTTTCAACGGGTAAGTCACTGAACAAGTTGTGGGTGGTTGAAACGACAGTAATAACTTGGTCTTTTGTACCGGAATATTTCTTCTAACATGATTAGGTAAAGAAGGATTTTCAGATACTCTGGATAGCTAAGTCAATAGTGCGCTCGCCTCACAAGCTAAAGGGCGTGTGATCTAGCCCACGTTAAAGCCACAATGAAAATGCTAATGAATGACTATAATTAAAAGGTCCTCCCCTGACCAGGAGAGGAGATGGGCGCCGCCGAGGTCATCCAAGCCCCGAGAAAGTTCTAATGGAAACATTTGAACCCTCTACGACAACGAGATTATGGGACACACACACACACACACAAATGAAGATCTACCTCCTCTCGCTACCTTTTATCTTCTTTCTTTTTTTCCCTTCTTTTTCTCTCCCCTCTCACTCACTTCTCTCATTCAAACTCCTATACTCTCTCCGTCTCTTTCATTCAAACTCTCACTCTCTTCTATGATCTCTCAGCCTCATATTTTTAGCGCATTTTCGAAAAGTCGAATGCGCTATTGCACCCGTTTTGTCCGTCCGTCCGTCCGTCTGTCATCACCTTTGATCTCAGCATCCATAAGTCCTAGACCCATGAGGTATATATGTATTTTGTATGTCCTGACCTGCCATTTGTGCATCAACACTCAGTTACTCGATCCGTTAAAAAACCCCGTTAAAACTACCAAAAAATATTTCGAATCGAGAGGTAACACTAGTGCAGGGAACGGCCGCCATTGCCGGAAGTCGAATATATAGTATTTCAAGCATTCAAGAGTGGTGCGAAGGCGTGCAAAAGAATTAGTTTGTTTTTTTTTATTGTTTTTTCTGTTGACGTCATTAGAATGTGTGTAAAAGTTTAGAGAGTTTTACGTCATCATTTGTGGTGACTTGTAGTTAGATTAAAGAGAAAATAAATTTTTTTAAAATGTAAAGAAATGACTCTTAAATAAAAAAAATGTCAGGTATATTCATTACACAAGAAAATTCAAATAAATATGTCTAAAATCTAAACACAATTACTGATAACTACATAATGCTGATATCTAACATAAGTACTGATACATAATACGAAAATGCGCTAACACGCCCTGAGTTCCAAAAGGGACCAGGCTTAACATGATTTTTTCTCTATTTTATTCCACAAATGTAGCCCACTGTATATCTCTTTCTCTCTCTCTCTACTTCACTCGCTCTTTGTAAGAGTTACAACTACTAGCTCAGAGATTCATACCGCTGTTGTGGAAGGCCCCACAGTATTATTCTTCTCTTAAATAATTTATCCCTTGAAATTTCAAAGTAATAATTATTAAACGCCTCTCAGTATTTGTTGCGCCACTCTATGATTTGGTGTTTTGTTCTTGTTTTGTTTGTTTGTTTGTTTGTTTGAATATTTTAATTTCGAACTCTTTTCTTCGCCTCCAGGTTGACCTCAGGTACCAGGATATTACCACGTCAACGTACAGACTCCGTGTTCGACTCGATCAAATCGTCATAGCTGAGGTAAGTTCTTGGTGTCAGGGTCATCTGAAAGGTTGTCATAGCTGAGGTAAGTTCTTGGTGTCAGGGTCATCTGAAAGGTTGTCATTTCTAAGGTAAGTTCTTGGTGTCAGGGTCATCTGAAAGGTTGTCATAGCTAAGGTAAGTTCTTGGTGTCAGGGTCATCTGAAAGGTTGTCATAGCTGAGGTAAGTTCTTGGTGTCAGGGTCATCTCAAAGGATGTCATCGCTGAAGTAAGATCTTGGTGTAAGGGTCATCTCAAAGGTTGTCTCATCTGAGGTAAGTTTTTGGTGTCAGGGTCATCTCAAAGGTTGTCATAGCTGAGGTAAGTTCTTGGTGTCAAGGTCATCTCAAAGGTTGTCAATTGTGAGGTAAGTTATTGGTGTCAGGGTCATCTGAAAGGTTTTCATAGCTGATGTAAGTTCTTGGTGTCAGGGTTATCTGAAAGGTTGTCATAGCTGAGGTAAGTTCTTGGTGTCAGGGTCATCTCAAAGGATGTCATCGCTGAAGTAAGATCTTGGTATCAGGGTCATCTCAAAGGTTGTCTCATCTGAGGTAAGTTCTTGGTGTCAGGGTCATCTCAAAGGTTGTCTCATCTGAGGTAAGTTTTTGGTGTCAGGGTCATCTCAAAGGTTGTCATAGCTGAGGTAAGTTCTTGGTGTCAGGGTCATCTCAAAGGTTGTCATAGCTGAGGTAAGTTTTTGGTGTCAAGGTCATCTCAAAGGTTGTCATAGATGAGGTAAGTTCTTGGTGTCAGGGTCATCTCAAAGGTTGTCATAGCTGAGGTAAGTTCTTGGTGTCAGGGTCATCTGAAAGGTTGTCAATTGTGAGGTAAGTTCTTGGTGTCAGGGTCATCTGAAAGGTTTTCAAAGCTGAGGTAAGTTCTTGGTGTCAGGGTCATCTGAGAGGTTGTCATAGCTGAGATAAGTTCTTGGTGTCAGGGTCATCTGAAAGGTTGTCATAGCTGAGGTAAGTTCTTGGTGTCAGGTTCATCTGAAAGGTTGTCAATTGTGAGGTAAGTTCTTGGTGTCAGGGTCATCTGAAAGGTTGTCATAGCTGAGGTAAGTTCTTGGTGTTAGGGTCATCTCAAAGGTTGTCATAGCTGAGATAAGTTCTTGGTGTCAGGGTCATCTGAAAGGTTGTCATAGCTGAGGTAAGTTCTTGGTGTCAGGGTCATCTGAAAGGTTGTCAATTGTGAGGTAAGTTCTTGGTGTCATGGTCATCTGAAAAGTTGTCATAGCTAAGGTAAGTTCTTGGTGTCAGGGTCATCTGAAAGGTTTTCATAGCTGAGATAAGTTCTTGGTGTCAAGGTCATCTGAAAGGTTGTCAATTGTGAGGTAAATTCTTGGTGTCAGGGTCATCTGAAAGGTTGTCAATTGTGAGGTAAGTTTTTGGTGTCAGGGTCATCTGAAAGGTTGTCATAGCTAAGGTAAGGTCTTGGTGTCAGGTTCATCTCAAAGGTTGTCGTAGCTGAGGTAATTTCTTGGTGTCAGGGTCATCTGAAAGGTTGACATAGCTGAGGTAAATTACTTATGTCATGTTCTTCTGAAAGGTTTCCAAGGAGAGGCCAAACTGAATAAAAGTGATGTTACGTAGAGAGACTTTAACATCGAATATCAAAATAAGAAAAAAAGTTGTCAACTTTGGTGCAGTTATAAAGTTAACATATCGCATTTTTTAAAAATAATTAGTAAAATACTTCAGTCTTATCATCCTAGTGGATAGGTTTGTGTAATCATATTTAAATTTTGAATCATCCTTTTTTTACTTTTGTGTAATCCTTCTGATAGTACTTTTGTATAAACCTTGTATCACTGAACTCAACTGAACTGTCCCTTAACCCGACGCTGGGTCGTTGGGGCACCCTTTTGAGCTGCACACTATCTCATGCCAAGTGTCACGGTTCTGAGCTGCCTTCTAGGAGTCGCTAAATGACAGGCCGGTCCATTCTTTGATATCGTCCTCCCATCTCTTCCTTGGTCTGCCTCTTTTTCTTCTTCCCTGGACTGTGCATTGCAACATCGTCTTTGAGAGACCTCCAGATCATGTCACGTGTCCGTACCATCGTAATTTTCTCCTTCTAATTGAGGTGAGAAGTTCCTCGTAAGGGCCAATGACAGCACTTATTTTATCGTGGACCGCTTCGTTCGTGATGTGCGCCGTGTAGGAGATATTTATTACCTTTCGAAAACATCTCATCTCTAGCGCATTAATTCTTCTTTGGAGGTCTGCGGTGAGCGTCCAAGCCTCACAACCATACAAAAAGACCGACATCGCCAGAGAGCGCATTAGTCGAATCTTTGATCTCAGGGAAACGCTTTTGGTCGCCAGCTCTGAGGAAACCTTCCGGTGGGGTTTAAACCCTAGTTAGGTCAGTGATGACCCCCACGCTTTGCGGCGATCTAAACTATATGGACTCGTAAGCTTTGCCGTGGTGGCGCCAAAGTGATACTATGTTGATAGCGAGTCACAGTAGGGAAATTCCACACCTCCCTCGGGAGGCACACTTTAGTGGGAGGCGTTTTCGGCCCAGTGCCCTGGACGCCCAGGTGGCCGCTTGTAGCAGCGACCGCTCCGGGGGGCTTCTCAGTCTTTACGTCCCTTAGGGGGCCAGAGGGCTGAGGGGGTTTTCCGGGAAGCCCCATGAAGAGCGCAGGCTCGGGACAGCTGATTTCTTCCACATGTAGGATCTCAGGGAAAGCTCTTTGCTTTTCCAGATGTGTTTGAGTTTGCTTAATGCTGCTGTTGTTTGGGCCATTCTGGCAAGAATTTCTGGCTTTGAGCCTTCATCGGATATTATAGCCCCTAGATATTTAAAGGTAGGAACCTCCTCGTGTTTTTACTCGTTTATCCGAATTTCACTTGTGAATTTTCTGTTTGCCATGACTTTGGTCTTCTCTCCATTGATGTCCATGCCATAGGCCTATGATGTCTTCTCTAGTTTTGCAACAAATTCTCTTAGTTCGTTCTCGCTGTCAGCTAGGCAGTCTATGTCATCGGCGAAGCGTAGGTTAGTTATAGTTCTCCCTCCGATACTGACAATTCCGACATGGTTTTCTAGCACATCTGTCATAATTCTTTCAAGGAAGAGGTTGAAGAGGATGGGGGAGAGTAAACACCCTTGTCTGACACCAACTGTGGTCTTGAACAAATCTCCCAGCTTGCTGTTGTAGAGTACTGCGCTGGTTGCTCTGTTGTACAGGTTCTTGATCACTTCTATCCTTCTATTACTACTTTTTTATAATCCTTCTGTTCATACTTTTGTATAATCCTATTACTACTTTTTTATGTATGTATGTATATGGAATCTGTCCGTCTAAGAAAGACGATAGATTTATCTTTATTATTTGCAGCTCTTGGTGTGGCTGATGAGACCAATCCTTGAGTGACAGTCTCTTCTGCATGTTACACACACGAATGTAGTGGGGCAGTGTGGCCTGGCCTTTCTCCTTGCTCTTTTTTCAACTGCCTCTTCCCTAGTTAGCTCCTCTGCTCTTAGTGATCATTCTTTCACTATAGCCCACCACGTGGTCCTATCCTCAGCCAGGTTTTCTCAGTTTTCTATGTCAATGTTGGCTACTTTCATGCCTCTCCTGCATATGTCCATGTATCTGAGACATGGCTGACCAACCGACCTTTTCCCTGTTGCCAGCTCGCTGTATGGCACATCTTTGGATATGCGACCCGCTTGCATTCTCTTGACACTACTTTTTTATAATCCTTCTATTAGTAGTGTATAATCCTATTACTACTTTTGTATAATCCTTCTGTTAGTACTTTTGTATCATATTTCAATTTCATGTTTACTTTGGACACGTCATCACTCCTGTAATTCATCACACCTGTACGTCATGACACCTGTAATTCATCACACCTATACGTCATTACACCTGTACGTCATCACACCTGTACGTCATCACACCTGTACGTCATCACACCTACATGTCATCACACCTGTACGTCATCACACCTGTACGTCATCACACCTGTACGTCATCACACCTGTACGTCATCACACCTATACGTCATCACACCTGTACGTCATCACACCTGTACGTCATCACACCTGTACGTTATCACACCTGTACATTCCCTCCCCAGACCGCCTCCACGGCGCCATTCACGGAGAACTACCGTGTGACCAACAAGCCGTGGGACGAGGTGGACGCTCAGAGAGCTCTGGTCACTTTCAGCGAGTTCATCACGGGCAGACCGACTCTGTTGACCTACGACCACGTCATGCTTTTTACTGGGTGGGTATTCTGTCATTAAATATTCAATCGACAATTGACACAAATTAGAATTTATTCATGAGTATGAGTTATGCTTTTTTTTTTCAATCACATGCTTTTTTTTTAAAAAATATTTATTATCCCTTTGATTCTTATGAAATCATAAAAATACCTACGTTGCAATACATAGACAAATTCATTTATACATAAATGTTTTCAGTCCTAATTGTTTTTTTATAGTTTTTTTTTTTTTAAATCACTTAACCAACAAACTTAGTTAAGAGGAATGTAAATTTTGAGACCGTAAATGTAACGAAATAATTAAACAACCCATAAAAACAGTTTTTTACTACAAATCCCTTATATATTAGATAGAGCTAAAAGTATTGATTACCGCGCCACAAACAGTTACAGACTGAACTCCCGTTGCTGTAAAAAAAAATGGTGTGGTTATCGATGGCTGGAGTGAAATGCTGTGAACCGGGAGGTCAACTATCATATAGCAGACGGCCTCATAGAGATACATAGAGATAAACTAATAAATGCATTAATTTAATTTCGGTATTTTCAATCTATCTGATATATTGATATAATGCATTGTTAGGCTGCACAAATGTATTTGCTAAATCTCAGCTTGATAGGATCATGGGAAGTGGGTGGTTTTTTTTTATAATTTTGATTTTGTACCCGACCGACCACGACAGACAGAGAGAGAGAGAGAGACAAGGCGGCGAAGTTAATATAAGGGATCTAAAAATTGTGCTGCGAACTTTCTGTCCTTTAGTGTGCACTCAAGCGATCAACGTTTTCAATGGGGCCGTTTATAATGCCACAATATACACACGTGGGAAAAGGGGCCAGAGAATATTCCAGGACCCAGTTTTTGAAAACGGGGATTAAAGCAATTACGAGTGGATCACTTGAAACCAATCTCACCACCGGTGTACAGTGACCTGAGATAAAATTATCTAAATTAAAGATAGCATTTCTTTTCAAAGGATATTTATTTCAAATTATTTATATATCTAATTCTTTCAGCTATGACCTGACCTCAGTGGTAGGCAGCAGCACCGTAAACACAACAACAGGTTAGTAACCGACCCCAGGACAAAGACTCAGTCATGGAATAATCCAGTATAATCTATTGAAAGGCATTTCAAAGAGAAATAAAATGAGTTTCAACATGTTCTGAAAACTTTTACAAATTTAAGATTTGCTGACATTCGTTTGTAAACTTTTGGTGACACTCAAAGCTGATATAAAGTTATGCTCAATTTTTTTTAAAAATATGAATCTAGTTTGAAAATTCAAAGTAATATCATCTAAATTCAATCTCTGTTTTTGCTGTTGAAGTTGTGTATAATAAAATTTAAAATGTTGTAATAAAATTGTTTCGGGTGTGTTTCCTTTAAACCAGAGGTCTCCAAACTAAGGCACTCTGGCCAAATGTGGCACGCGAGGCCCTGCCCCTGGAGACCTTTTAATCTAAAAACAAGATTATTTTTTATTTTCTACTATGTCTTTCTTATTTGGACCTCTAGTGTGTAGTCGGCCCCCAAACAATGAAGGGACTTTTTAGAAAACCGTGTTCTGCACTATTAATTGTTACAGTTGTGTATATTTTTACCCCCCCCCTCCCCATGATGTCTTGTTTTATAAATGTCCCTCTACATTAAAGAGTTGTATAATTTAAAAACCTGTACGGTGTAAGCCATGCTGAAGAATAGCTTTTGATGAGGTAATGTTATACACTGATCTGTTTTCACAGGTCTGGCGTACACTTCCACAATGTGTCGAGCAGATGGCAAAAGTGTGTCCGTGGTGGAAGATCTGGGTGGTTTCCAGTCGGTGGATACGGCAGCCCACGAGCTTGGACATGGGTCAGTATCTTAATTATCTGATCAGAGGAAATGATGTAGTGGTTACCTTACTTCTGCTTCACTTGTGTGTGTGTGCGTGCGTGCGTGCGTGTGTGTGTGTGTGTGTGTGTGTGTGTGTGTGTGTGTGTGTGTGTGTTTTTGCGTTGTGTAATTTTGATAGTATGATATGGTGAGGGTAGTCTTATATGGTGAGGGTAGTCTTATATGGTGAGGGTAGTCTTATATGGGGAGGGTAGTCTTATATGGGGAGGGTAGTCTTATATGGGGAGGGTAGTCTTATATGTGGAGGGTAGTCTTATATGGGGAGGGTAGTCTTATATGGGGAGGGTAGTCTTATATGGGGAGGGAAGTCTTATACAGGGAAGACAGCATTTAGTTTGACGTAGTTTGAAATCAAACATACACTTTATTTCATGGTTGACTTCTAATGTTAATCAGCGAAGTGTACCTGCCACTATTCTTTTCTTCTGTTTTAGTATGTACTTTTTTAAAATTAGTCTTGTGGGCGCCAAGTTTTCCACAAATCGAATATTTTTAAAGAATGTTTTGATCGTTCAGAAATAGTCACTATATAATTTGGTATTTGGACCATTGAGAACTTTTTAAACATGGCCAAATTTTGATAATCTTTTAGATATTTAATGGAGACCATGGAATTCGATATTCAATATCTTTTAACACATTGGTCTATTGACAATACATTAGTGGTCTTTTTGATAACAAAAAAAATTAATTTAAAGTGTCTTCAATTTATAGTTTATGTCATTAATTTTATTATTTGAATATGAATAGTTTACTTTACGCGTGAACTAAATAATTTTATCTTTAACTCGCATATGGAATCTATGCTGTGAAAAAAATAATATTTTTTTACAATCTATGAGCTTACATGCGCTAGTGTGTAGAGGGGACATTTTCACAATGAAAGTATCCATTTCTAGACGATTTAATTTAATTCTCTTTTAAGCTCGTTTTGCTGAAAACCAAATAGATTCTATGTGCTCCACATGTTCATATGTTACTTGTTTGTATTATGTCCCAATCCGTCTGTTCCTGTGCATGGGTTAACATAACGGCCAGCTCTGACCATTTATTGACCAATCATCTAAATCTATTTGTTTATCCTCTAGCCTGGGCTCACGCCATGATGGCGATGGCAACACCTGTTTGTCCACCGACAGGTTCATCATGGCCGGGGGCAGCTACAAGGTGACGGACGTCAACAGACTGAATCCGTGGCACTTCTCCCAGTGCAGCATCAACTCCTTCACGACGTTCATCAGCTCTGTCCTGAACAGCGCGTGAGTCAAACTTTGACGTCAATCATTCGGTTGTGAAAGGGGCGAGAGGGAATATGGAGTATCATTTTACAAATACATCAGTTACTGGAATTCCGTGCCTCTTTAAAAGGAAAAAGAAGTCGTTCAGAACTATACAAATACTCATATCTGTTTTTAATTGAGTTTCTAGGCTCCTACTCTCAGTCAGTTCAGTCCGATTGCCGGTTATTAAGGTGTCTAGTCTTATATTATTTTAGATATACTGACGCTCCTTCAATGCAGAAGATAAGTGCGTCCACAGACCATGAAGGATGATCTGTGTGCAAGTGATTCAGCGTTCATAGGCTATGAGGGTTCCACGCATTACCCTGCCGCCTAACAAATCTTAGATACCCATTTGGAGCTGGGTGGACTCAGGGATGCCTTAGGCCCCGGGAACAAAGCTTTGCCTTCAGATGGATTCGAACCCGTGACCAACGGTACGCTAGTCGAGCGCGCCGCCACTCGACCACCATATCCTCTGTACCTGGACTCTGTCTATGCACCTACCTTTACCGCCTTAGATCTCGAGATACAGTAGTTAGGACGTGGGTCAGAAGACTGGTTGCCACTAGCGGCGCTTTGTATTACCCCAATTCTTCACCTTGGTAATTTTTCGAACAGGAAGTGACTCAAATTCGAGTCTCCTGTTTGATACTTACGCTAGCTACGTCACTGTTCGGATGTCGTCAGTTTAACATTTCCTGTCACGCTTGTCTAACACAGAAAATTATTCTTTAAATGACAGTTTAAAAGATAAAGTTTATAAAATGTCGTTGCGATTTGTTGACAGCCGAGGTAGGACCTGCCTCACTCAGACCAAGCCCATGGATGCCAGCGTTCCGGATGTCAGCAGTCGACTTCCGGGTCAAGAATTCCTGCCTGATCAACAGTGTAAAATGATCTACGGAGACCGTTCAAGAATGTGTAGGGTATGTGGTTAGAAGCTGTGACTTTGTGGTGTGGTATTTTATAGGATGGGAGGTGAATGCAGAAAGTTGAAGGTCCGGGTGATATCTTGTCTTATTTTATATTATCTGTTTTAGAAGCTCCCGCTATACAACAGTTTATTGCGTCCTACTCTTATCACGGGTCTATGTCTAGTCTTACGATTTATTTTTTGGAGCCCTTAATGGTAAAAGAGATGTACGAGCTGCAAGTGAGACTGTAGTGAGATGTGAATAGACGATAGTCGAGTGTGGTTACATTGAAATAGGTGTGAATAGACAATAGTGTGGTGTGGTTAGACTGTAGGGAGGTGTGGTTAGACTGTATTAAGGTGTGGTTAGACTGTATGGAGGTGTGGTTAGACTGTAGTAAGGTGTGGTTAGACTGTTGGTAGGTGTGGTTAGACTGTTGGGAGGTGTGGTTAGAGTATGGTGTGGTTAGAATGTAGCTAGGTATGGTTAGAATATAGTGAGGTGTGGTTAGACTTTAGTGAGGTGTGGTTAGACTAAAATGAGGTGTGAATAGACGATAGTGTGGTGTGGTTAGACTGTAGTAAGGTGTAGTTAGACTCCAGTGAGGTGTGTTTAGACGGTGGTGTGGTGTGGTGTGGTTAGGCTGTAGTTAGATGTATCGGATTGTTTGAGACGGGGTTGAAAGGTGCGACACAAAATTTTTGGACAGATAATTGATATGAAAAGTTAAAGTGAATATATAAGACTACATTGAAATTTGGTCACTTTTCTAAGTAGAGTAGTTGGAATTACTTCTTTAACAATGAATTGACACGAATTGACGCTTGACGTGGTCCATGAGTCTTGTATATTGTTCTCTAACTAGGGCATTGAATTTGGTTCGGCATCAAGTATCTGCACATCAATGTTTTGTTTTGATCCATCCACTGAAGGCACGTGCTACGAGCAGACGGCAGCAATGGGAACATCTTGTGGGAACATGAAAGTAAGTCATTCTCTATTTGGGGAACATGAAATTAAGTAATTCTCTATTCGGAGATAATGAAAGTAAGTCATTCTCTATAACATGAAAGTAAGTCATTCTCTACTTGGGAACATGAAAGTAAGTCATTCTCCATCTGCAAACATGAAAATAAGTCATTCTCTATAAAATGAAAGTAGGTCATTCTTTATTTGGGAACATGAAAGTAAGTCATTCTCCATATCATGAAAGTAAGTCATTCTCCATATCATGAAAGTAAGTCATTCTCCATATCATGAAAGTAAGTCATTCTCCGCGAGGAATATGAAGGTAATTTATTCTCTGTATTGCAAAATGAAAATAAGTCTGTGAGAACATGAAAGTAAGCCAAATTTCCAGATCATGAAAGTAAGCCAAATTTCCAAATCACTCAAAAAATTAAATGTCTAGTGTTAAATTGTGGGAGCATATAAACTTTGCCCCCCCCCCTTTTTTTTTCAACACACACACACACACTTTTTTTATACTGACTGTATGAAATATTATTTGCTTTCTAATTTTATGGTCTAGAATGTATCGCTGCCCTTAGATCGATCAACTTGGGATAGAAAATATTGCAATATGCCTACAAAATGTACTGACCACAATAACCTTAAGAGCTCTAGGCTTGCAATGTTTTTTCTTTATAAAGAAAAGCCTTTCGGATATCAGTTCAACTGATTGTAAAATTGAATGCGCCAATGAACGTTGTGAACCTCGTAAAATGATTTTTAAAGCAATTAATTAGTAGAAACTTTTAAAAAAGAATTTGTGTAGATTATTCTGTGTCGTGTTTGAAGTCTCTCAGCAATCTGATCATTAACGAGTACCTGTCACCAGTCAGTTAAAATGTGCCTTTCACTAGTCAGTTAAAATGTGTCTGTCACTAGTCAGTTAAAATGTGCCTATCACTAGTCAGTTAAAATGTGTCTATCACTAGTCAGTTAAAATGTGCCTGTCACTAGTCAGTTAAGATGTGCCTGTCACTAGTCAGTTAAAATGTGTCTGTCACTAGTCAGTAAAAATGTGGCTGTCACTAGTCAGTTAAAATGTGTCTGTCACTAGTCAGTTAAAATGTGTCTGTCACCAGTCAGTTAAAATGTGTCTGTCACTAGTCAGTTAAAATGTGCCTGTCACTAGTCAGTTAAAATGTGCCTGTCACTAGTCAGTTAAAATGTGTGTGTCACGAGTCAGTTACAATGTGTCTGTCACCAATCAGTTAAAATGTGTCTGTCACTAGTCAGTTAAAATGTGTCTGTCACTAGTCAGTTAAAATGTGTCTGTCACCAGTCAGGTAAAATGTGTCTGTCACTAGTCAGTTAAAATGTGTCTGTCACTAATCAGTTCAAGTGTGCCTGTAACTAGTCAGTTAAAATGTGGCTGTCACTAGTCAGTTCAAGTGTGCCTGTAACTAGTCATTTAAAATGTGGCTGTCACTAGTCAGTTAAAATGTTTCTGTCACTAGTCAGTTAAAATGTGTCTGTCACTAGTCAGTTAAAATGTGTGTGTCACGAGTCAGTTACAATGTGTCTGTCACCAGTCAGTTAAAATGTGCCTGTCACTAGTCAGTTCAAATGTGTATGTCACTAGTCAAGTCAAATGTGTCTGTCACCAATCAGTTAAAATGTGTATGTCACTAGTCAGTTAAAATGTGTCTGTCACTAGTCAGTTAAAATGTGTCTGTCACTAGTCAGTTAAAATGTGTCTGTCACCAGTCAGTTAAAATGTGTCTGTCACTAGTCAGTTAAAATGTGTCTGTCACTAGTCAGTTTAAATGTTTCTGTCACTAGTCAGTTAAAATGTGGCTGTCACTAGTCAGTTAAAATATGTCTGTCACTAGTCAGTTAAAATGTGTCTGTCACTAGTCAGTTAAAATGTGTGTGTCACGAGTCAGTTACAATGTGTCTGTCACCAGTCAGTTAAAATGTTTCTGTCACTAGTCAGTTAAAATGTGTCTGCCACCAGTCAGTTAAAATGTGTCTGTCACTAGTCAGTTAAAATGTGCATGCCACCAATCAGTTAAAATGTGTCTGCAACCAGTCAGTTAAACTGTGCCTGTCACAAGTCAGTTAAAATGTGCCTGTCACTAGTCAGTTAAAATGTGCCTGTCACTAGTCAGTTAAAATGTGTCTGTCTTTAGTCAGTTAAAATGTGTCTGTCACTAGTCAGTTAAAATGTGCCTGTCACTAGTCTGTTAAAATGTGCCAGCCACCAGTCAGTTAAAATGTTCCTGTCATTATTCAGTTAAAATGTGTTTGCTACAAGTCAGTTAAAATGTGTCTGTCACCAGTCAGTTAAAATGTGTCTGTCACTAGACAGTTAAAATGTGTCTGCCACCAGTCAGTTAAAATGTGGCTGTCACCAGTCAGTTAAAATGTGCATGCCACCAATCAGTTAAAATGTGTCTGCAACCAGTCAGTTAAAATGTGCCTGTCACAAGTCAGTTAAAATGTGCCTGTCACTAGTCAGTTAAAATGTGCCTGTCACTAGTCAGTTAAAATGTGCCTGTCACTAGTCAGTTAAAATGTGTCCGTCACTAGTCAGTTAAAATGTGTCTGCCACCAGTCAGTTAAAATGTGCCTGTCACTAGTCAGTTAAAATGTG